>JAJTUV010000296.1:0-327500 GCA_021653895.1 Mastomys natalensis | reverse complement strand
ATAGGATTTCTAGGGCCCCAGGAGCTTCGTGGCTTCTGTCTGCAGTGTCCTCCTGGGCTTTGTGGCTGGCTCTAGTGCTAGGTTGGCAGCCTCAGAAACAGCTATTTAGTGTGTGCTTATGTGAGCTTAAACCACAATAGGCTGATGACAGGGCCACTTCAAATTGCTTCTGGAGGCAAGGACTCCAGAAAGCTTATCTTTGCGATGCCCTGATACTTGAGGGGCAGTCTTCAGTCTTACCTTTATCCACATCTTCCATCTCACAAAGAATCCCTTAACATCTCAGCTGAATAGGGAAACTGAGGCCTGGGAAATAAAACTGAAACACTTCCTGGTCTAAATTCAGCAGAATTTGAATGTCATTTCATATCTCTCTCTCTCTCTCTCTCTCTCTCTCTCTCTCTCTCTCTCTCTCTCTCTGAGAGTCATTCCTACTGTAGCTCACGCTACCCTGAAACTCAATATATATCCCAGGCTATCCTTGATCTTCTCTCTGCCTCTTAAGTTCTAGACTAAATGTCTGTGCCTCCATATCTTGCTCTTCCTTCTCTCCATCATCCTGTTCTTCCCGCCATGTCTTCCAAGCCCACCTGAGGCACCTCTGGTACACTAGGGTGTCCAGTCCCCTGTGTACATCCACCATGCCCCATTCCGGATAACAGGTCAGGAGGCTACACCTCAAACTCTGAAGCAGGGGAAGGAGGAGAATTTCAAAGGAAGAGCCCCTATCCCACTGCCCTCAGTACCCAGTGACTCTTACAGACCTCTCTCTCCCCTTCAGGATGCTGCAGAGCAACCAGCTCCGAGGGATCCCAGCAGAGGCACTGTGGGAGCTGCCCAGTCTGCAGTCGTTGTGAGTCACTGGGGGCCCACTTTCTTAATCTGGGGGCACAACCCAGGCCCTGCCTCACTGCCGCACTCACTGGTGCAGACAGTGCTACTGGCTCTGCTTTCTTGAGGGTTTCATTGTCATAAATGTGTGTCTATGGCACTTGTGTGTTTTCAGGACTGTGGGAATGGAACCTCCCTAGGTAGGGCCACCAGGACAGCTGTCCTGGGGCCACTGGCATTCTGCCATGGGAGCTGAGTTGTGGGGTGGAGACTGGTGTCCCAAAGAAATACCAGGAAGGAGCTGTCTCCTCTTAGCTGGCTTTTGCCCTGGGGCTCAGTAGGAGGAGGGGGCCAGGTTCAAACACCTTCCTCCCTCCTTAGTGGGGGTTAGGGAGTGGTAGAGGGTACTGTGATCATAGACTCTGGACCACCCAGGATAGATCCCATCCCCAGGGAACCCTGCAGTTCCCCTTTTACCCAGCAGGGGAAATCATAGCAGCAGGACTAAGCCTGTCCATGGAATGGGAATAGGTACTGGGGTTAGGGAAGCTGGTCCTACCCACCTATTGGATTGAATGTATGCTGTGCCCAACCCAGGGCTGGGAACATGGTAGGTGCTTCACATCTGCTTATAGAAGTCAGTTGAAGTTTTGGTTGCATCTCTAGCCATCCAGTGGCATGGATACATATTTTGCGGAAAATCAAAGTTGGAGCATAGGACTCAGGTAGCATGCCATGTAGCCTGCTGGAACCTAGGCATGAGTGGTGAGTGTATAGGACCAGGCTTTCAGTGTCCTTGGCTGTAGGTTCTGCTGTGGAGAACCATGTCCAGAGCACGGATGTGGGAATCAGACAGTCTTAACATGTCACGATTGTCCCTGAGCAGGAGGGAGATAGGGAAGGTGGCGTCTCTTTGGATTCTACCTTTAAATCGAGGCTCCCTGGCTAGTCACAGTCACCACTGTTTTGGCTTTCTTCTCTGTGAGTACATGGATCTACACTGCTTCTGTTGCCTGAGTGTCCTGGCCAGTAGAACACCCCCCCCTTCTCTCATCTGTCTGCCCTCCATCCAAATGTGTCTAGGCCTCTGGCCCCAGCAGCCTCTCCCTCCATCTAGCAGGAGAGGTGGGCAGGATGCCCTGGAGGCCAAGGTCAGTAGCTGAAAGCCAGGAAAGCCTGTGTGTGCTGTCGGCAGACTAAACATTTGCTTAGGACACCAGCAAAGAGTTGGGAGAGCCAAAAATAAGAGGTGGTACGTGCGGTGGGGGCAGGGGTGACATTTCAATCAAAGCATCAAACGGACTCCTAGGAAAATCTTGGACTTATTTGGAAGTTAAATCATTAATTAAAAGAAAAAAGCGAGTCACACCTTGTGCTGGAGGTCCCTGAATGTCCTGCTTTCAGGACAGGCCTGGCACATCTCGTTAGATGGGCAGTTACCCTCATGCTTTCTGAGAGTGGGCTGCTCCCTAGCTTGTGGGAGTAGAGCATTCGCCCTGGCCCCATTGCACCCTCTGCTTAGGCAGATGAAGGCAGAAACCAAGGCAGATGGCTGGGTCTTGCCTCTTATGGTCCAGAGAACACCAGCCTGCCAGGCAAAGGTTGGCTTCAGACTGTGCCTCTGATCCTGACTACATGCCTCAGTTTCTCCATCTGCAAAGTGGGGATCATGATCTTACCCTACCCACCTCAAAAAGGGCTTTCCTGAAGAGAACACATAGAATCCATTTAAGACGGGTAGAGAAACAGAAGGCTCAGCCCAGCTGTTCATCTAACCAGTCATCGGCTTGTTCATTTCAAAGTATTTCTGAGGCTGTACTGAGTCAGCAAAATGTGATTTAGTTTTTGAAGGGCCAGAAAATGTCAATCATGTGAAGAAGCAGGGAAAGATGCATTGGGCAGAGGGACCAGAGGGAATTAAGGTAGAGAGGTAAAGGGGGAAGAGACTGAGTGAGTATTAGGGAGTTTGGCTGAACTCTGTGTGTCTGTTTGTGTTGTGTTGTGTTGTGTGTGTCTGTGTGTGTGTGTGTGTGTGTGTGTGTATCCTTAGTCAGGGTTTCTATTCCTGCACAAACATCATGACCAAGAAACAAGCTGGGGAGGAAAGGGTTTATTCAGCTTACACTTCCACATTCCTGTTGATCACCAAAGGAAGTCAGGACTGGAACTCAAGCAGGTCAGGAAGCAGGAGCTGATGCAGAGGCCATGGAGGGATGTTACTTACTGGCTTGCTTCCCCTAGCTTGCTCAGCTTGCTTTCTTATAGAACCCAGGACTACCAGCCCAGGGATGGCACCACCCACAAAGGGCCCTCCTACCCTTGATCACTAATTGAGAGAATGCCTTACAGCTGGATCACATGGAGGCATTTCCTCAAGGGGGGCTCCTTTCTCTGTGATAACTCCAGCTTGTGTCAAGTTGACACACAAAACCAGCCAGTAGAGTGTGTATGCATGCAATTGTGTATGTGTATGCGTGTGTACAGAGACTTGCATGTGTGTGCATGTGTACGGAAGAGTAATGAGGAAGTACCCAATGTGAGGACTTCAAGTGGCTGGGGTTATATCCCAAGCTTTTGGAAAGTGGAAGACTCAAGAAAAGACCCTGCTCCAGACATCAAAGGGAGGTGCTCCCAGCAAATTCAATCCTCACCATGTCAGGCACCTACAGTAAGACCATCTTGTTTAAGACAAGAGGACAAATGTAGCCATAGGCCTGTGTATCACCTCCATGTGTCATATCTACCATGTGGCTTCCCCGTCACCCTCCTTAACAAGTGTCCTCAGCTAACCGATGAGGGGACCTGCAGGAAAGTTTTGGGGGCTATCCAAGGTAGAGTTGTTGAGGCATAGGCAGGTGTATTTCAGCTGTGGGATTCCAGAGGCCATGAGAGAGACTACCATTGATCAAGACCCTTCTCCTCTTCCCAGAGCAGGAACAAATGACAATGTCCTGCTTTCTGTTGGAAGCTGGTGCATGTCAGGGGCATGTCTCTTTCTATGTTCCCCCATAGTGTGAGCTTGTCCATCTTAGAGCAGGCAAGATGCACAGAGGGGCTCATGCTATCTCACACTTCCATAAAGCGGCATCTCTGTTCCCCTGAGTCATGTTCAGCCCTCGGTCAGGCATGGTTCTACCTTCTACCAGCTAGAACCAGACACAAGGAACGGGAAGTAGGGATGAGGTGAGTCTGGAGTGGGCAGGAGCAGCCAGCCTGCATTCCAGGGTCCGTGTACTGAGTTGGATGTGGCACATGAGCTATTTGGTTTGGCACCTAAGCTGGCAGCACCTAACTCCCCCAGCACCCTCCTTTGCACACACTTACTTCCTCTCTGACCCACATGGGAGGAGTACAGCCACACCAGACATGTCATGCCAGTCGTGAATTCAGGCCAAGAGAAACCACTGGAAGCCAGTGGAGCCTGGGGCTGAATAGAAACACGGTGGGGGTGAGGCCAGGCGCTGGGGAGAGCCCACAGAAAAGCAGAAGCAGGGCCCTCAAAGGCAGCGCCAGGTTAGGCTGGGCTGGGGATCTTGGGCAGCACAGTGTCAAGGAGAAGGGGAAGAAGACAGAAAAAAAGCCAGTCTTCGAAGCTCTGGCTTCTAAGGGAGTGCTTATCACCAAGGACAGCTATACAGGATGACCCAGGAGAAGAGACTCAAGAGTAAAACTGAGACCCCGGGATTCAGCCATCCATCTAAACCACAGAAACCACTTGCTACTCAGAGGAAGAGTGAGGACAGAAGGGAGCTCCTAGGCTATGGGGAAAGCCAGAGAGGAAAGCTCACTTGGCAATGGCCATTATGCCAATCTTGAACACTCCCAGGTAGCTCCCAGGTAGTTATGACCATTTTGTAGATGAGGCAACTAAAGCCCAGAGAAGTTAAGTAGCTCACTTGAGGTCAAACAGCTAGGCTTGAACAGAGGTGGAATTTTGCTTTAGTTCAGACTCCATAGTACCAAGGTCTTCCCTCTGCCCTTAATATCTTTTCAATGTTCTAATACCTTAGGATGCAGAGATTTGGGTTCAAGTCTTGACTTTATCACTAGCTGTCAATCATTTCTCCTCTTTGAGCCTAGGGTTCTCCATTTCTAAGATGAGAAAGTCAAATAAAATTATTGGACAGCTAGGATTCCAGGAGATCTTCCTGTCTGACAATGATAACTTCCTGATAGGGAGTCTGGTCCTGTCCTGGAATGGCTGATGACTTCTGAGACTTGTTCGTGTTGGGTCTCAGTTCCACTGTCTATGCTATGACCAAATTCCCTAGGAAGTTTGCATCTAGCATCTTGGGAACCCAGCAGAGTTGGAGAGGGAGAAGAAAGACGTGTGTTCAAGAGAAAATTACGGAGCTTTTGAGCATTCAGTCCCATGGCAGATGTCTCTTGAGCACAGGAATAAGAGGGGATCCTGGAAAGATAAAACAGGTGCCCCCTTCTGCATACTGTGACCTACTTTGAAGGGACAGCTGCACACAGACAAATGCCCCAGGCCAGGCTAATAGAGCAGTGTGCAGATGACACTTGCTGTGTGATAGTCTCTTGCACCTGTCGGTCCTCACAGCACTCCTGAGGGATCAGTGCTACCACTGCTTTCCCTCCTTACTCCACAGATGAGTAACCCAAGGCACAGAGAGGTGAAGTTATTTCAGTAGAGCCATCATCAGAACTCAGGCAGCCCCAAGAGGAAGTCATTCACACATTGACTGCACCTAACTGCCTCCAAGGTCGAGTCTGAGTGGCAGAGGAAGAAGATGGCCAACTCTGGGGATTGACTATTTCGGGGCTCTGGGGACCAGGGTATTTCTAGGGCACCTGCTCCAGGAGTTGTTAGGCTCTGCCATATGAACCTGGGGATCCTAGATGCAAATACTCCTGCCTCTATATTGGAACTTTAAAGTACAGCCTTGATGGAAGATGGAGGATGATGGTAACCTGAAGAGCTAGAGTCTGCCAACATATTAGCTTTGTCGCTGAGAACTCTTAACCTTGGTAGAAACCTGAAGACTTTTTGAAAGATGGTACTAGCGTGCTATGCCTAGTGACCATGCTTTTGGAGGGTGCACTGAGACTCCAGGAGTTGATCTATAGCTCCGCTTACAGCCCTGGCTCATAACACAGGGCAGGGGAGGGTCCACAGGAATCTTCTGGGCTGACTGTAGGACTTTCCTCTCTATTCATAGGTAAATTGTCAGGAGGCTCCAGGGGAATCTTGGGTGGTCTCCAAGAGCCCAGTTAAGCCTGGGATAGGTATGGGGCATTCCTTCCCTCTGGTAGGCATTCTCCTGGGTCTCCTGAGAGCTGAGAGCAGCATGAGGAGGAGAAGGCCGAGGGAGATGTTTCTGGGGAAGGGACTGTGGGCAGAGAATGGGCAAACTTAGTCACTGACGGAGCTCACAGAACAATGGTTGTCCAGTTTTTGTCCAGAATAGCTGATTGTATCACCTGGGACCAGTTCACTATGGCAGTCTCAGCCCCGTGGGGCACTGTGGTTCCAGCATTCCACAGGTAGAGGCAGAAGGGCTCCAGTCCAAGAGCAGCTTAAGCTACCTAAGTCAGGTCTCAAGGCAAGCAACACACACTCCTAGGTCCTGGCCCATCTCCACTGGACCATGTCTGTGGGTGGACTTGACTGACTGAGTCCTTCCAAGTCCTCCATTGATTCTGACCTACTGACCATTGAAATAGAGAGATGGGGAGCTTCCTTTTCTGAGCCCCCTTAATGCACTCCAATAGTGTGGCTTAAACAGAACTTTACACTGACACAGTCCTTCAGGCGCTAGCAGGCTGTAGTTGACTGGAGATCCTGGAGAGCCTGCCTCCATTAGCTTCTGGTAGCTACTGGCATCCCTTGTGGCTGCATTGCTCCTGTGTCTGCCTTCCATCTTCTCCTGGCCTCTCCTCCTCTCTTCTGTCTCCCTGTCACCTCTGATTGGATTTTAATGATCTCATCTCAAGAGACTTCCTTAGATTATATCTGCAAAATCCCCAAATGAGAGCTCTTGTACTAGTTCTGGACATTGGGATGTGAACATATCATTCGGGGTCATGTTTCAGCCTCTTGCAGGGGAAGTTGTGAATGAAGAGGAGAGATGGCCCCAGAGCGCTACTTGAGGGTCAAGAGTTGAGGTTGGGGGAGGATAAACTGGTACACTTCTATCTATAACCCAGTCCTTGGGAGGTGGAAGCAGAGAGATTAGGAGCTGAGGGCCAGACTGGGCTACAACAGCCAGGGTGTCAAGAGGAAACAACACACTCGCAATAACTAGAAACAACAAAATAGCTAATGCTGTCAGAAGGAATTAAACAGAGAGGGGAGAGGGCTCATAAATGCAGCCTGCACCTGCAGGAATGAGGCAGAGGGAGACTCAGAGCTGACAGGAGAGGGAGCAACAAGGCCCCTGAGGCCTGAGAACTCTGACTGAAGAGCCCAGCCTGAGTTGCCCAGTCTGCCACGAGGAAGGGAAGTCCGCATCTCCAAAGCTGGCCCCAAGCCCTGCTGGTGACTTGGTGAGTTCTGTCGGTACCCCAACTTAGCTGCTAGTTAGGGAGGGCCCTGGGGCCCAGCTGTGTCAGGGGACCTAGCAAGGGGTCCCTAGGGACATGTGGGGTGGCGATGGCCTCCCTGACGTGGCTATTTCTGGCAGCATGATTATATGCTACCTTGTTTGGATCTTCCAGGGTTCCGGGAGTTGATTACTACATGTGTCTGCATAGAGGCTGCTCTGAGGTGGGCGGGTGGGCAGACTCGCGGCACTTGCAGCCCATGAGGGTCCCAACATGAGTCATTTGGCTCCTGAGAGATGCTGAGAGAGTGTCAATGGTGGGATGGGACCTGCTGGTGATTCTTTCAGCCACAAATGCTAGTCTGGAGCAGACTTGGCTCCAGCTGGGCCACCCGGAGTAGCACTGTGCTCCTGTGTGATCCGAAGTATTGTAATACAGAGACAGGAGCTCCCCGTGTCTCCTGCGGGTGTTTCAGGGCTATGCGTGGTGTGGGGGGCTTCTTGGGTCAGATCTATCTGACTGAAGCCTTGACTCCTAAAGTCCCTTAGAGATCTAAACTAAGAGACCAGAGTATCCAGGGATGGGCCTGGGAGCTCAGATTAGGTTTAAACTCAAGGGAGCCCTCAAGCAGAGCCCAAGCCTGGGGATGCCCTTCCCGCACAGGTTTCTCTTCCATCTGGGCAAAGGGCCTTTCCTAAGCAGTCAAGGCCATGGCAGAGCCTTAGCCTGGACTCTGGGAATGTCTGCACAGATGGAACTCCACCAGCCCCACCCCCACCCCTGTCCTCTGTCTCCCTATTTCCCCCTTCCTTTCCTTAGGCCTCCCTCCATTTATCTATCCCTTTCTGCTTTGTAGAATGCTTGTAACCCACTGGGTTAATAAATGAGGGTCCTTCCACTTAGCAGCTCATGACTTAATGTGAGGATGTCAGAAACCCAGGTCTTCATCTTCCCTTCAAACACGCTGTTGGAGCCAAGCTCCTGAGACAGAGAAGCCACTGCAAGAGAACAGGTTCAAAGCAGGTGTAGGAAAGGGAGCTGGCTACACGGCTGAAACCCTGGGAAACAGAGTGTGCGTGATGGGAATCTGGCTGGGAGCTAATATTTGCTGGGTGCTTCGAGTGCGTGCGCCAAGGCTTAATGTGCAGCAAACACAGGGTCATTTATTCCTTACCATATGTCTCCAAGGAAAATGCTGTGACCTCCATTTTACAGACAAGCAAATGGGGCTTTAGGGAGCAGCTCACAGGTAGCTCATCTGAATTCTGAGTTCAGGCATTTTTATTCTTTTAAAGATAGAGTCTCACTCTACAGCCAGACTGACCTCAAATTCATGGTTCTCTTGCCTATGCCTACTGAATACTGGGATTGTAGGCCTGTGCCACTATGCCTGACCCACAAACGCTCTCATCAGGACTCTAGACTCCCAAGAGCTTAGCTATGAGGGAGCCTAAAAGACTATATACTTCCAAACTCCAGAGAAGCTTATCAAGTGCAGATCCGAGGTTCCTTTTCTGACCTCCTGAACTGGTCCTGAACTCTGGTTCCCCAGGATTGAAACCAAGGCATCTGGGTGTTAGGACACTCCCCTCTGGTGATGGATTCAGTATCCATTTTGGGAACACTGTCCATACATATCCTTGATGCTCAATATGCCTCAGGAGCCTGGAGCATCAGCAGCCTCCTGGAGCACGTGAGACACAACGCCTCAAACACCACCCAGAACTCTTGATACAGAGTCACCCCATCCTCTGGGTGATCAGGAGTTTGACTTTCGAATCACTGTTTTTCCAGGATCTGGGGGTGGACATACCCTGAGCTTGATGGAGCTACTTTACTCTCTCAATCTCAGTAAGATGGACAGCAGCCATCACCAACCGTCAATTTCCCACTGTTCTTAGATGCCAAGGACTTTCTATACAAACTTCCCAACGCTTAGAACTCCCCAGTCATCCTTCTGCAGCTGCCTGTACACGTGGGCTAGAGATACAAGAATTTAACTGGCTTAGTTGCAGTGCTTCTTAGAGGCATGAGAAGTACTAGATAACCCCTCGAGGGAGGATAGAAAGAAAGGGTTAGATTTTGTGAAGAACTTCCAGTGGTCAATAACTCCAAAAGAGGGTGGGGATGCTAACTTCCTTGTGAAGGTAGTAATTCAGGGTTACTTGGCTTGGGGACGGGGGAAATAAATGTGTCTGTAGCTGCTGACATCTCCTCAGAGCTCATGTTTTCCAGGATTCTTTCCCACTGAGGCCTCAGAGCAGCCCAAAGGGGAGGTGAAAGAAGCTTCAGGTGACACTAGGAAGTGTGCCGGTCACCCCTGTATAGCTAGAAACTGCCTTTAGGCTCTATCCCCAGTCACTCTGGTGAGAGAAGTGGGTCCTGAGTCATGGAAGTGTGGTCTTTACAGTCTCTGGGTCATTTCCCAGCCATTGATGAGCCTAAAGAGTGCAGGTGGCTACTGGCCACTTGCTGTAGACTGGGGATCCACAGGTTAACTGGAGGAGGCAGAGAATGACCCTGGTTCTTGCTGTGTCCCAGTCAGAGATGCCTGGATAGAGCCTGCCCACCTGGGACCACAAGGCCTTAGTGTATCAGAGCAGGAAGGTCAGCAGTCCAAAGGGCTCCTTTTCAGATGAGGAAACGGAGTCACACAGAGGGAGGAACATTCCCAGTGTCACCCAGGAATCAGCACAGAAGCCCAGGCCAGACTCATGTTTTCCTTTAGAAAGGGGATGAAATATTTATGAGCCTGTGTGGCCACTTAGGCCAGATGGCTGTAAGATCAGTTGTTCTGGAATGTGACCCTATCCGGGGACTGTTGCCAAGGTGGCTTCCTTCCCCTCACCAGTCCTGACACCTGTTTTGGGACTCAGAGCCAGCTCCTTCCCCCAACTCTCCCTTAAACAGCTCCAGCAGGCAGGCAGGGCAGTGTGGGGTGGGGAGGCTGTATCAAAGAGCTCTAGACTCTTGGACAGGGATGGGGACGGAGCAGGTGGGAGTCAAAACTCATAGTGTTTGCAAGCTGAGCCACATGGATGGCTGTGGCAAAGGATGCAGGGCTAGGATGGGCCTGGCAGGCCATGCTAAGGGGTGTAGTCTTCTGGCTTAGCAGTCTCTTGATGGGGTGGAGAGGGGAGGGGGAGGGGTACTGTGGTCCTGAGCTTTTCCCACCTTCCCCTTGTCTCCAGAGGTGTTTTCAGGCTGGTTTTATATTCCCTGCTAAGTTCAGAGCACAGTACAGCCTCTGGCCCTAGAAAACTTTCAGTAGAGGTGACCTTAGCCCCATCCTTAGCAGTGCCAAACCACTACCGTCGGGGTAAGATGGGAGGAGTAGGAGACAGGATGGAGAGGAAGGGACTCTGACCTCACTCAGCAGCAGGTCTACTGGTCCACCTCTCAGGGCCCTGCTGCACAGCCTCCAGCTGCATCAGCTTTTCTCACCAGTACCCCTCCCCCCGCGGGGGGGGCTGCCTGCAGTGGAAGCCCTGCTGGCTGATCAGAAGGGGAAGAGCCTCTATGCTCACACTTCCCACCCTGGCTCTCTAGTCTTGCCTGGCTCTCTCCCCTTGGCTGCTACTAAAACTGGTTCTCCCGTTCTCCCTGCCCCTGGCGGCTCCTCCATTTTCTCAGCAGACCCCTCTCTCCTAGCCCATCCTCTAAGAGGTACCATTCTTACCAGTCTGTCCTCAGAGTCTACCCGTGGGCTGATGATTCCCAGGGTGTCTATTTCCTCAGTCTAGGTTAGTCCACTGAACTGGCCAGTGGAGTCTCTGCTTGGTGGGCCCAGAAGGGCCTCACACATTTCCCAAAGTAAGTCTATCACCCTCCCTTCCATTTTATAAGTTCTAATTCCCTCCATCCCAGGGAACCACACCATTCATTCACTTCCATAGTTTGGTAAATGGGTGTCAGCTTTGACTCTAGTACCCCCAATACCTCCGGTGCACTGGGTTCCAGGGACTGTCCCAGTTGCTCTGGAGCAAGCCCCACTTCCCTTGCGGGCAACAGTCTTCTAACTGGCTACTTGCTTCTATTCTGGATTTGCCCTTTGCCCTTAGCTGCAGCCAGATGGGAGTTAAAACACAGATCTGAGCAAATCACCCTGCTTAAGATCCTTCAGCGTGATCTTGAAGAAAAGGCCCAGATTCCCACACGCCTGCTCCCCACCCCACTCCTGACTTCAGGAGTGTGGTAGAGGGTTTGCATTTGCTGCTCTCCCTGGGACACTGGCTCCTGCATTTCCTTCTCAGTTCTCTCACCTGCTCGTGCTTCAGTCAGTATGGATGTCTCATGCTACATGAGCGTTTGCTAGTCCCTAGGTTCATCCTACAGTGCCGAGCCGGCTCCAGCCGGCTGAGACTCAGTGTCACCTTCCATGGTGATGTTTTCTTCTCTCGGTCCTCTGAATTCCGTCCAGGTGAAGGTGGTGTGTCCCCACTATTGCTGTTGTCAATTTTGAAGACAAAGTCTCTCTGTGTAGGCTCAGGCTGACGCCAAATTCACTATCCTCCTGCTTCTGCCTCCTGAGTGCACCATCATGCCTGGGTTTTTTTCCCCTCAGATTCTAATTCAGAAGCCGAGCACAGCACATAGCAAGCACCGAGTGACTGCCAGAGGCACCCTGTTCCCCAATTCCCATCTTGAAAACACCTCTGATGACATGACAGTCAATTTTGGGGATACCAGGTGGAGAGAGTTCATGGGCCCAAACTGCCTTTTCCTTGCAGGGAAGGGCAGTATGAATGTGTTGGAGCAAGGTTCAGAGATGTTAGTCATTTTCCCAGTGGCTTAGGAGACTTGGGGCTTAAGTTCCAACTCAGGTATGTCTGGGTCCCAAGGCCATGCACTTTCTAACACAACTTACTTGTTCCTTTTCACTTTCTAGATTCTTCCTTAGACCATGGGTAGGTGGGTGGTTCTGAGGAAGGAGAAGAGAGTTAGGGCTTACAGATTCTGCTTGCTCTCTTCCACTTTCTGGGGAGATGGGATAGCAAGCAGAGCAGGAGGCAGAGCAGAGACACATGCATTTGACATGAGCAGGATGCTGGTCACAGCCAATGTAGGCAAAGCAGCTGGGTGTGGGGAGTCTGGACTCGGTTCTGTGCCAGAGAGAGACAGAGAGAGAGAGAGAGAGAGAGAGAGAGAGAGAGAGAGAGAGAGAGAGAGAGAGAGAGGAGGTGAACATGGGGATGGTGGGCCTCCACCATCTGACAGTGTTTTGTGAAGGGTTGCACATTGGAACATACATTGCCCTAAATAAAACAATAAACCTGTTAATGTTGAGAAAACCATGCTATGGCTCTCAGAGCCAAGAATATATTTATTTAGAGTTACCTGCTACTTGAGAATAATCTATGTCCTGCAAGTCACTCAGCATTTGTGAGGAACAGACATCTTTCCGTAACTAAGAGGCAGGATTTGTGGAGAAACGGTGAAAGCTGATTACTTGGGGGTGTTCGTAATTTCCAGAGTTCCGGTCTGGGGTGGGGGTGGGGAGGAAAGAGAAGCTTCCAGATCCATGAGGCCAGGGAGCCAGGAGGCACCATTCCCTGAAGATGCTCCCCCCAGCCTAGTCCCCTTTCCTTCCTGCTCTGTCAGCTTCAGTTGACAAGAATGAAGCTGTTCAGCCTCCTCAGGGACCAACTGGGCCTTCTGGGCCAAGGCAGCTGTCTTGGGCCCCCAGCCCCAGCCCCAGCCTATTCCCCTGGCCCCATTAACCTGCCTCTCAGCCGCACATCTGCTAACCTGGGGGCCCGAATGGCCTTAGGAGTAAAACTCCTTCAGAACATCTGGAGTGTGGGGGTGCACGGGCCCCACCTGGAAGGGAGAGGAGGTGAGAAGGGGGAGAAGGGAAGAAAGATGGAAGAGGAGAGGGGATGAGAACCAGAGAGGGAGGGCAGCGTGCTTTGTGCATAGCGGACGCTGATGGGGAAACGGAAGCACATTAGTCCCGGGTTCTGTGTCTGTCCTTTGGTTGGAAAGGGCTGAGAGCAGGGAAGAGGACAGGCTGAAGTGTGCACCCAAGGCTCCCGGGGCACCAGCTAGGTAGCCTGTGCCTTTCATTAGAGACCACACAAAAGCCCTGACTGCCGGGGCAAACCTTTGTGTTTCATTGTGTTGTTCCTATTCTTGGCTGTCTGTCCCAGCAAAGGAAGCCATCCCCTTGTTTCCCCAGACCCAGCTTCCTCTGCCTCCAAGTCTTTGCGTGAATTGTTTCTCAAGCTAAGATGTTTTTCGTTACCATTCCTCTATGCCTTGCTTCTCTCCTTGCTGCTACTATAGAACTTACCTCCTCCAGGAAGTCCTCCAGGATGCCTCCACCTGGCTCTGTGCCTGCTCTACACATGGCGAATACTCAATGCCAGAGCCAGGGAACCTTTTCTCTCGTCTTAGTTTTGGCTTTTGCAACTACAGCTGGGTGGTGGTTCTGAGCTTTGTGTGACGGAACCAAGCAAGCACTCCTGGGGATGCATGGGATAGTGAGTATTCTGTTCCAGTCAATACCAGCTGTGCCGGATATCCTGCTGGACCGACCTAGCGTTTGCCATAGCTGCCTGTATGGGAGTTCAGAGTGAGGGGTGGCATGGGGGCGGGGTAAGGGAGTAAGCTAGAGATCTGGATTCAGTCTTAGGAACTTTGGACACTAAATAGCAACATTTTGGTAAGCCTTGAAAGCTCTGAGGAAGGCCTTTATGTCCAGCCTAGGGCAAATGGCGTCCGTCTTAGCTTGTCCCTCTTCCGAATAAGATCTGACAAGCATTCTGCATCTGACTGCACCCAGGCTGCTCTACATTTTGGAGGGAGAGAGGAGAGAAGGCAGCCTTGAGAGTGTTGGCCAGTGTGAGTGCTACGCCAGTCCCGTGCCCAGGCATCTTTCCCATCCTCTTTATCAGTTTCACCAGCCAGGAGAGCCCGTCCAGGCTCCTCCGGCTCTGAAGCCTGGACTAATGTCCTGTCAGTGGACAGAATGCAGTGGGATTTTATAGCATCTTTCTATGAGAAAACTTTTCTTTGGAAGCCACTTCTGCCTTTTTCTAGAAAAGAATCACAGATTATCTCAACATTCTGTTCCTCAATTTTGAAATCTGTCAACTGGGAATAATAAAGAGGCTATTTTGAAAACAAATGGGAAAATGAGTAGAGACGTGAGCACAACACTGGGAGGACCTTAAGTACACAGGAAGGCATGAGCACAACACTGGAGGACCCTAAGTATATGGGAAGGCATGAGCACAACACTGGGAGGACCCTAAGTACACAGGAAGGCATGAGCACAACACTGGGAGCACCCTAAGTATACGGGAAGGCATGAGCACAACACTGGGAGGATCCTAAGTACACAGGAAGGCATGAGCACAACACTGGGAGGACCCTAAGTACACAGGAAGGCATGAGCACAACACTGGGAGCACCCTAAGTATACGGGAAGGCATGAGCACAACACTGGGAGCACCCTAAGTACACAGGAAGGCATGAGCACAACACTGGGAGCACCCTAAGTACACAGAAGGCATGAGCACAACACTGGGAGCACCCTAAATACACAGGAAGGCATGAGCACAACACTGGGAGCACTCTAAGTACACAGGAAGGCATGGTCCTGTGTTAGAGTTACTGCTTCCCAGTCCCCAGCACTGTCTCATTAGGTGCCATTATTACCTATGGTAACAGGTCTATGGCACGATGGTTTGGGCAACTCAAAGGACCTCTGGAGTCAGATAGACTCCAGATAGAACCTCTAGAGTTAGATACACTGATCATTTAGGAAGACTTGACTGTAAACTAAATTATTCCAAGAGAGACAGATCCTTTCCCAACCCCTGAATTCATAGCTGTCCATCCCTCTCTGGGGCGGCTGCTCCTGCAGTGAGCCTGTTAGATCATTTCTTCCATTACTATTTCCTTACGCAGATCCAAGCTGGGCATCTTCACGGTGATGCACTCACTTCCCAGGAGTTTGTTATTAAGTAAGCGGCTCATGACAAGGTCACAGATAGCCAATGTCAGGATAGAGTGAGGCCTAAGAGGAGCTGGAATACTACAGGACAAGGAGGAGCTCTCTGTTGGCCACCAGCTATGTGGCAGGTGCTGTGCTGGCTTTTGAAGGAGGTGTATGAGTTGAAGAGCTGGGGAAGAAAGGATAGCTTCTGCTGGGAATCTCCAACCCCAATCAGCCCGTGCACCACACAACTCAGTTACTGTCCTTTTAAGCTGACCGCCTAGACTGGGCAGATCCACCACTACACTAATCTCTTCCCCAGCTATGAGATCCCTTGCTGCTTGCAGCTTCTCCAGGCCATGTGGTTCTGCTCTATCTTCCCTCCACCTCTTCTTGAGAAGACAATGGGAAGAGTGGGAAAGGGCAAGAGGGAGCATGGCACGGGGGTGTGGCATTCAGTCAGAGAAGGGCGGGCCCCAGTGGTCTCTACACTTAAACAGTCCTTATTCCAACAAGGCTGTGTATAGATCTGTCTCTACATAGATAGGTTTCAATGCAGAGAGGCAATTACAGGGTTTTCACAGAGGCAGATGGACCTGAGAGAGCCCCAGTGACTGGCTGTCCACAGCACAGTGGACAGAGGCTCTGCTGGGGTCCATGAGTAAGCTTCCTTCAGAGACCACAGTGGGATAGGGACTAGACCACAGCAGTAGCCGTGTGGTCAGGCCAAGGGGCTGTGGCCTTGAGGTTCCAGTGATGTAGCCTAGAGACTCGATAGGCAAGAGATGCAGAAGGAGGCGAGGTACAGAGATGGCAAGATGCAGCAGGTGAGAGGGTCCACTGCACACACGCCCGAACCTATTCCCTAGGTCCCCTGCTCCAGGCTGCAGGCTCCGCGGAGCACTCCTTTCCTGGCCCCTCACCTCAGCACTCCAACAGTCTGGAACTTAATTATACACTGACGCACTTTGTTTTTAAAAAACATGTTTATTTTTGTTTCTGACTCATTGCAGAAAATTTAGGAAATACAAAAAAAAAAAAAAAAAAAAAAAAAAAAGAAGAAGAAGAAGAAGAAAAAATAAAAATCACCCAGGGTTCTACCGCCCAGACACAATGCTTGCTGGCATTGCAGGGTCCATCTCCACAAACACAGAGACACAGATGCTCACTTCATGCCAAGTTCTAATACCGTCTGTTGAGTCTGGTTTAATGTCTTAAAATCACACTAGTACAATGCTAGTGTTAAAAACAAACAAACAAACAAACAGTAGTATAGGAGAGACTGGGAAGGGGGACAACATTTGACATGTGAATAAATAAAATAATCAATAAAAAATACTAATTTAAAACAGATGTTAAAAACACACTAAAATAACTTAAAATTACACTAGTATAATACTAGTGTTAAAAACAATGGTATAACTTAAAATCACACTAATATAACTGTATAACTATATATTAGTATAACTAGTGTTAAAAACAGACTAATATAACTTAAAATCATATCAGTCTAACTTTAACTCACGTAAGAATTTTAACTGAAGTACTTTTTAAAATTGTGATATAATTCACACAGTATAAAATTCAGCCCTATCTAACTTGTAAATATTTTGTCATTCTTTTTTTTTTTAAAGACTTATTTTATGCATATGAGTGCACTGTAGTTGTCTTCAGACACATCAGAAGAGGGCATCAGACCCACTTACAGATGGTTGTGAGCCACCATGAGGTTGCTGGGAATTGAACTCAGGACCTTTGGAAGAGCAGTCAGTGCTCTCAACCACTGAGCCATCTCTCCAGGCCTATTTTGTCATTCTTTGAAGAAAACTTTGCTCCTCAGGTATTCCCCATCCCACCCTAACGTGAAGACTAATCATGTCTCTGGATGGTCCTATTCTGGACATTTCATGGAATCATACACCATGTGTCTTATCCTCCGGTCTGTCATAGTGTTTTGAAAGTTCATCCATACTTTGGAACTGTGGATTAAGACTTCATCCTTTATTTCTGTTGACCTGTTTTTGATTAATTTGAATCAGAGCTTTACTCTGTAGCCCAGGCTGGCCTCAAACTCAATCAAGATCCTTCTGCCTCTGTCTCCTAATGGCTCATTCCTTTTTATAGATGAATGATAGTCTTTTATATGTGTAAGCCGTATTTTGATTTACCTATGTATCTGTTGATGGTTTCCCCCTTTTTTATTTTCTTCAGTTTGGTTTTGTCTTGTTTTTACAGTTTTCAGAGCATGGATTTTGCACTTTCTTGGGCTGTTGGGATTTCGCTCAGGGATTTGCACACCCTAGGCAAGCACTTTACCACTAAGATACATCGCTAGCTTCTAGGATTTTCACCCTTTTCTTTAATGCAGTTCTAGGTATTTTTGTTCTTGTTAGTAAGATTGCATATGGAATTGTTTTCTCCTTCTGGGGAAGGCACGCTGCAAGCACATAGAAATCAAGCAATCTCTGTTGTGTGTGAGAAAGAAGAGAGTAGAGAGAAAGAGAGAAGAGAGGAGAGAGAGAGAGAGAGAGAGAGAGAGAGAGAGGAGAGAGATCTGCAGCTTCCTTTTTGGAGCATTTGGTGTTTGGTGAGGCTTGCTTTTTTTTTTGTATTTTAATTAGGTTTTTCCTTATTGGCAGATGTTTTACATGGAAACCTCTGTGTATTTTTGGGGGATCTTTTTGTTTTTTGCTCACCTTTTATTTTATGACAGGAACTTTGGTTTTTATTTCTTCGGTGCCCCAGTTCCTTGCCAAGGACTGCTTGTTGGGGCCTTGGCTTTACATCGTCTATACATTAAATGCCTGCTGTCTCACATACTTAGGAAATGTAGTCTACGCCCACAGGATTTAGGATTTTTCTTAATCTGAACCATCTTTGTAGATCACAATATACTATTTTTTCAGTCTTACTTGTTCTCATTAAGGGTCTATATATTTCTTGCTAGAATGACTTCATGATGTTTATTGGGTTTTGTTGTATGCAAGCTGGTTTGGCTGCTACTGCTAATGTAAAAGGGATGATTCGCCACGTCCCCTCCGCTCCTTGCTGCCGTGTAGGGGATGGAGTCAGGTGTTGTCCTAGCTTGTTTTCTGTGGTTATAATGAAATATTTGTACCCTGGTAACTTATAAGGAAAAGTGTGGGAGTTTAGAGAGCTATTGGGAATTGAACCTAGGGCCTCTGAGGCCTGGCTAGGTGCTCTAATCAGTAAGATACACCTACCAGCCCAAATGCTGCAGTTCCTAACTCACAGTTCTGGAGGAACAGCCTGGCACTTGGCATCTTCTCCTGCATCACAGTGTGTGGTGTGTGTGTGTATTGGTATCATGGTAGGAGAGCACAGACGGACGGGGAAAGCATGTGGCGAGGCTGGGAGCAAGAGAGATTCAGGGTCAGCTTACTTTTTTGTTTGTTCCTTTGTTTGAACAACAAACTACTCTCAAGGGAACTTACCAGCACCTACATCAGTCCTTTCCAAATGGTGCCAGCAGTGACCTAATGACCCTCTCTCAGGCCTTTAGTCACTTCTCAACTTGACCAGACTGGGGACCAAACTTCCAGCCCATGACCCTTTAGAGGTCATGCTCAAACTGCATCCAGATCAGAGTATGTTTGCACACTTGCCTTCTATCTGGACACTTGTTTAATGTTCACATATTCACCTTGTTCTAGTTTTTGAAAGGAAAATTTGAATGTATAGTGGTGGAAAACTTCTAATATAAATAGTCTCTATGGTCTGGGAAAACTGCTTTTTTTCTTTTTTTTTCCTTTCCTTTTCTGTTTTTTTTTTTTTTTTTTTTGGATTTCTCAATGTAGCCCTGGCTGTCCAGGAACTCATGAAGTAAACCGGGCTGGCCTCAAACTCACAGAGATCTGCTTGCCTCTGCTTCCCAAGTGCTGGGATTAGAGGTATGAGCCACCATGACCAGCTCTTGGGTCACTTTTGAAATAAGATGTCACTCTATAGACCTGGCTGTCCTGGAACTCACTATGTATCCCAGGCTTGCCTCAAACTTATGGCAACATGCCTGCTTTAGCTCCCTAAGAGTTGGGACTCCAGGCATATGCCACCCGACTTAGCTTAAGCAGTGCTGGACATCAATCCTGGGCTCCATGAATGACACTAGGCAAGCACCTTAGCAACTAAACAGTAGACATTGTATCAATAATATTACATTACATGCTAATAAAATAGTCATAAATGGCCATGGGCTAATAACTTGTGTTCTTGTTAGTGACTTCCATAGTTAGGCTGAGCTGAGGGAGTTGAATATCAGTCCAACTATCTAATCCCTGCACCATTTTATAAAGTGAGAGAATTTTCTATTTAAGAGCTTGGAAGGGCTTAATGATAAACTACACAGTCCCAGATGCTTGGCTTGGGAAGCAGATTCTTTGATAATGTTTCTAATGTCTTCTGGTTTTCTATCTCTCAATAGTTTGGCTTTCTCTTTCTGAATCGCTCGGTTCACAGAGCTTCTGGATTTCTGCTGATACATCGATTGGCCTGGGGGAAGCTGCATATGACTCGCTCTCGATTCCAGTCACGGTCCATACTTTAAAAAGCACTTCATTGATCTTTCCACAGCTCCCTCTCTCTTCCCATCCTCCCCTCTATTCTTGGTACTCTTGTCTCTCAAATTTGAACCATCTCAAAAGTTCCAAAGTCTGAATCCTGTCTCCTCAAGTGGCACGGCCACGCTTTCTCTTTGAGTCTCTGCTTTGTGTGAAAGCCTAGAAGGTCTCTCCAGGCAGAGCAAGAACAGAAGGTTCACAGTACTGGGTTCCTTTCCTGGGCTGCCTGTGGCCTGTGGTTTTCCAGTTGAGGCTGAAGGGTGGGCCCCCATCCTTTTTACTTCATCCTGCCTGGAAATAGAACTCATGAAGCCCTCATTCTGGAAGCCAGCAGTGTAGTTCAATGCTTGAGTGGTGTTCTAACCAGCTTGAGGCCCTGGCTTTGATCCCCTGCACTGAGAGGTGCCAGGAAAAGCCTTCATTCCCTGTATTTTTTTTTTCTAATTTTAATTTCTCTTGATTGCTCATTCTTTATTATTTTTCGTAAGTTTTTCTTTCTTTTTTTTAAAAAAGATTTATTTATTTGTTTTATTTATATGAGTACACTATAGCTGTCTTCAGACACACCAGAGGAGGGCATCAGATTCCATTACAGATGGTTGTGAGTCACCATGTGTTGCTGGGAACTGAACCTGGCTCCAATGGAAGAGCCGTCAGTGCTCTTAACTGCTGAGCCATGTCTCCAGCCCTCGTAAGTTTTTCTTAAGCCAAAAGCAATATTATAGTTACTATATTAGCTATTATAATCCCTTATAACGCAAGGCTTTTGTTGTTAGGAATATATTTGCTGGGGAGATGGCTCAGTTGGGGTTTGTTGTGCAAGTGTGGTATCTTGAGTTCAATACCCAGAACCTCTATTAAAGAAGCCGGTGTGGCAGCACGCTTGTAACCCAAGTACTGGGGAACTAAGCAGATACGTGGGTCTGGCTAGCTGGCCAGCCAAGCAACTTGGCCAGCTCCAAGACAGTCAGAGACCATGTCTCAGACATGTGGATGGTGCCTGAGTAGTGACACTCAGGGTTGCCTTCTGTACTCCACACAGATTTACACATATCCATGTGTGCACTGCCCCCACACATGCACACTCACAAAATATGCAGACAGAGATATACATACACGGGACACATTTGTGTGAACTTCATGAACGGCTGCGCAACTAACTAGTCATAAAATCCTTGCATCCAAATGCTCTATGATCTAGCTCTGCTTCCCTCTGGCACGGAGTATGCCAGAAAATCCTAGAGGTTGTCCTTATTTACCTTAAGGACAGCATACTTCCTTATGAATGCTTATAGTTATTTATATTTCATTTTTTTTCTTTAAAGTTTTGTGTGTTAGTCAGAGGACTAACTCAGGTCATCAGGCTTGGCAGCAAGCACCTTGACCTGCTGAGCCATCTTGTAAATCTTGTTGATTTCTTATCCTCATAAGTGAGAGATTTATCAGATTTTATCCAGATATGAATCATTTTTCATGGATCTACGTTTGTTTGGAACACAAAGAACGCTTTAAACCTGTCCTGTTTTTCCGTCTTGTTATTTTTGTCCTTTTGAGGGAATCGTGTACTTGTACTCCACTCTCTGCTTGGATGCTTTGAAATATCTACAGTCCCCAGGACCACAGGTCCCTTCTGTCTCCTATTTATCCCCTCTTCATTTCCATCACCCCTTTATCCTGACTTGTCTATTCATTTACCTGCTGATGGATTTGGGGATGTTGGCTGCATGCATCGTGAGACTGAGTACATGTGTACACAGTACTCTGAGTCCATGCTTTGTTTCTTATCTTCAACTAGGAAAAACAACCCCTATCTAGATGTAGAACTTATCACTATGGAAGGGATGGGAATTTTCCATGGTTTCATTCATGGAATGAATGGGATAGTTCAACCTGCTCTGCAGACATAGCTGGAAAGCAAGCTGGTGTGCACAGTTCCCAGGGACGTTTTTAGCATCTGAGCAGATATGCATCTAGCATAGCTTTGCTGTCCTGTGGTGGAATCCTTCACCCTCTTGTTGGCTCTTCACTAGGGTCTATGTTCAAATCCTGGCTTGACTCACTAGAAAAAGCCAACAATGCTGAGCTCAGCTTCTGTCCCATACCAGTGGGCTCAGAATTTGTAGGGTGTACTTGTAGGCTTCATGCCTCTGGGAAGCCCCTTGGGTGAGGCTACAATGGAGCCAGGTTGGAGGAGAACCACAGCTTTGCTAGGCAGTGGCACACATCTGTGATCCCAGCGCCTCAGGAGGCTCAGATGTGAAAAATGTGTTTGTGGCTGTCCTTGACTATGCTATGAGACCTGGGAGGGGAGAGGGGAAGACAGAGAGGAAAAGCGGGAAGGAGGGAGGGAGGGAGGGAGGGAGGGAGGGAGGAGGGAGGGGGAGGAAGGAGGGAAAGAGAGAGAGAGAGAGAGAGAGAGAGAGAGAGAGAGAGAGAGAGGGGAGAGAACCTCAAGACACAAGACCTTCAAAATTGTCCTGTCTGCCACAGGCCAGCTGTACATGTTGATTATATCAGAAAGGTTATGCAGGGCCATGGCTTCCCTGTTTCCTAGATTTTGACTCAAAGACATCTAGGGCAGGAGATGTATTTCCACCTTCTATCTACACTGTCTGGGCTATTCTGCTTCACAAGGCAAAGCAGAGGCAGCCCCTCACCATCAGCAGAGATGCCAGACTCTGGCTTAGTGCTGCTTTTGCTGCAGGTTTTAGTTATATACATGAATATATGTATATGAATGTGTATGAATGTGTATGCATGTGCACATGTGAGTGAATATATGTGCACATGTGACTGTATGTGCATGTGTGTGAACATGTGTGCATATATGTGCATGCATATCCATATGTGAGTGTGTGTGTATGCATGTATTTCTTTTTTCTATATGTTGATAGGTATTTTGGTGGCAGGTAATTAGTGGCTGCCTTTCCCTCGGTTTTACAGATTATAGATTGAGCTCGAGTGTGCTTTGTTTGTTTGCCTTGTTTCTCTTCAGGTGGGAGAAGAGGAACTGAGGCCACTCTCCCTGTTTGTGGATGAGCCTGAAGGTCCTCGGGGTCAGTCAGTCAGGACTGTGGCGACTGAGTATAAAAAGGGATGATACCTGGTGGGCTCTAAAAGATCTTTTAAGCAAAGATTTGAAGAGAGGAGGGAGAAATATAATTTTAAATGGCTACAGCTCCTTGAAAGTACAAGGATGATTAAGCGTGGACTCTGGGATGGGTCGTTCACAGAGAGGTATGTTTGCAACTGAGGTGGGGAATGGGGGAATGAGAAATAAAGCCAATGAGTCAATTCAGGGCAACTAAAGAGGCTGTAGGTGACTATAGATGATGCTGAGGAAGAGAAAAGCAAGATCAATGTGGCACTAGCTCTCTAGTCTATATAAGTGGAGAGGCAGGTATGTGAGTGGTATATGGTGGGATGGATGAGCAGGAGATAGGGTGATGGGAAGGCCAAGAAAGATGGGATTAACATCATGAAGATGTAAGCTCTCTAGCTTTCATAAAGTACCACTGGGGTAGAAAACAGAGTATTGGGAGGCCTAGAACCCTGGATAGGAAAGCCAGAACCAATATGAGTTTTTACCTTTTTTTCTTCTCTTGCTTCTCCTTCTAGAAATGTTAACATGTGGTTTGGCTTTATCCCCCTTGCACCTATTACTGCAGAGTCTGCTAATAGTATCTTTCAAGCACTGGGATGTCACTCGTGTTCCCTAAACTCTGACATCACTGCACCCTATCTGGAGAGGCAGGTTTGGGAAACCCCCTTCTGCTTTTCCTGTGCCAACCACAGCTGCCTTTGCCAAGGGCAGGCACCAGGCCCAAGCAACCACAGAACTCAGCTCCCAGACACATCTCACACAGCCAGGTCCCCAGAAACCAGCCTGTAGTTCGGAATCCAGAGGTTGGAGGATGGGGGAGAGATGGGATAGCTTTTCACAGTCTCCACCCCCGAATTCCGGGATTGTCACCCACAAAGCTGGCCTTCTGCCCAGATCTGTAGGTCCATGTCTTCAGGGGAATCTCATGAAGGCTACACGGTCTCCTGCTGCCTTCCTCCTGTAGGGCATGTAATTATTTTTATATATTGCTGCTGAATGGAACACAAGGAATGGCTTGCAGAAACGATCAGGTATAGGCCTTTGATGTACACAAAGGAAGCGGCTGCTCTGCCTCCTGGGGCTCTTGCACACCCATCAATTCTTCTGACAGATGGAAGGGAAGGGTGGCTTGGGCATTAGCATGGCCCAGAGAACGAGTTGGAATTGCCTTCATGTTAATATCCTACTTTTGATCTATTGGAAGGCTGACAGTGAGAGGGAAGGCATCTATAGGTGACATAAATCAGAGCTGATGAAATCCCTGCACCCTGGCAAAGTCAGCCCTTTCTCTGTGTGGGGCAAGGGAGAACCCCAAAGCCTCCCTGTTCCTTCAGTCACTGATGGAACACACAGCCATTTGGGGCTCCCCATACCTCACCCACTCTACTCCCCACAAGTTCAGCTCAAGTTCCTGGTCACTCAGGTGGCCTCCTCTCTGCTCTTCAGTCCCTGTCCCTGAGACCCATCTTCTAGGAATGATCACTCTCCACTCTCCAGGGTTTAGTCTGAGGATGTTTCTGTATGGGTGTGGCTCTCTGTGAGGTCCTAAGGTTAGGTTCCAGATGTTGAGGTCATGACTGGGAGCCATGGGAGAGGACCCAATGTTGGATGTCTCCAAGGAAAGGTTCTTGGAACCCAATCTTCTCCCAGGATCCTTCCAGCAACAGGGGCTGGGAGAGCAGAGCATTAAACTCCAAACAGTAGACTCATACACAGCCAAAATCTTCTTGGTCCTGCCATACTTCATTCAGCTTTGGCCAAGTTACTTGGTCCCTCAGAGATCCATGGTTGAACGGGGTCCCTTTCAGCTCTTATTTCTATGACTCTGATCCCTTCTTAACAAGCAGTTCTATGAGTAGTGCTGGAAGTCCTCCTAACTTCCCTTTCCTCCATTGCTAGAGACGGAACCCAGGGAATTGTACACATGAGGCAGGTGGTCTACCTGGATAGTCCTTAGCACTCAGCCCCAGTGCTTGACTTGACTAATAAAGAGCACAGACTTGGGGACATCAGGATATAGTGGTAGAGCACTTAGCCAGCCTGCTCAAGGCCCTGGGTTCAATCTTCAGTACCTTCTCAAACACCACCCCAATCCACTGCAGAGAGGTTTAGGGAATGAGGTGACATAGTTCCTCTTCCTAGGGCTTTTTCAGTATAATGGAGAGAAAAAAAAATCGAAGCAGGCTGTGAGGTGAAGACACTTAGAGATCCAAAGTCGGCCTTTGTCTTCCTCCACCTTGATTGACATCCTTCCCAGCTCCCCAGCTCTCTGCCCTCCCTGTGTTCCACGTCTGTGTCTCATTTGCAGAAACTTTCCTCCAAAAGATGTTCTCCACTAAAAGGATACCAAATAATACTTGCCAGGTTTTTTAAACAATAGCGGGCAGATTCTACACTATAAGAAAGGTAATTCTGTCCAAATGGTAGGACTTTAGTCATGTTGGGATGCTCCTAGGGTGTAGAGTGGAGCTGGCTGCTGGAGCCTTGGCGTCACACTGTATGCTTGTAAGCAGGCATGCTCCGCAAGGCTTCTGTCTTGGGACACAGGAACAAGAATAAGGAAGATTTTGTCCAAAGATGACATGGACTCCTTATAGGACACAGCCCCAAGAATCCTTCATGGGTTCGCCCTGTTTGGGTGAAGAAACTGAGCCCGGGGGAGGGGGAAACTGCTGTAAGTCACAGAGCCGCGTCTCCGAGGAACATGATCCCAGCAGCTGCCACCTGAGCTGTATTCCTGCCTCAGCCTCCCCAGTCCCTATGGCTAAAACCCAGGCACACAGCGCCCCCAAGACCAGCACATTCTCCTCCCAACTGCCTCCCCAGCTTTCCTCCGCTCCCACTCTCTGCCTCACACGGCAGATTTCTCCTTTCCCATGGTGGGCTTTGGCCAGACATCCTTCCTGTTTTACTTGAAGGGACTTCAGTTATACTTAAGGCTCACTGTGAATGCCACCCACTCGATCCTTTTGAAAGCCTGACCTGCCTTCCCTGTCCTCATGATCATGATAGTCACTCTGTCTTCTCTTCACACACACACACACACACACACACCCATCTCCAGCACAAGAGCACACTTACACTGGATCACAATTGGTGGCTTCATGTGTTCACTTACGCACCATGAGTTCCCAAGAGACAAGAACCAAATCTCACTTGTCAACGTAGCCTGATGTCTCACACAGAACCTAATTCCTCAGAGCTGTCCAGTCTGGCAGCCACCAGTGTCGTGTGTCAATGAAAATGAAATAAAACATAACCCGATTCCTCGGTAATGTGACTCAGATTTGAAGTAGTCAACAGCCCTGGGGTGCCTCATCACCATTCCTCCTGTCACACAATGTTCTATTGGGCGGTTTCCCTAAACTCCAGGGACACTCAGCCACCAGCAAGGAGACCTGAGGGTCTAAGGAATCTCACTGCCTCCATCCCATGTGCACTGGTACTTGGCACAGAGAAGATGTTGGACGGGAACTTTCTGGAGCTGGGTGTGGAGTCCTATCACATGTTCTAGGCTTGGTTACTATTTCTAGAACAAACATTCCTCCTGGTCTTTATTTGGAAAAAGCTCCAAGTGGCACCTCCTGAGGGCATCACATGCTAGGACTGCCCTCCTTAGCTGAGATATCAGGTAGGGCCTTTCGGGACAAGCTCTGATGCTCACACCTGCACAAGGGAAGGCTTGCCAGTAGCCTGGATTGCATGGTGGTCCCTTGAAGACGAAGGGCTCTGCTTCAAGGGCTACCCAGCTCTTCCCTTGGATAGAGATAAGAGGTACTTGCTGAGGACAGAGTGGGCTTCCATACTGCCCACTCCCAGCTCGGGGTAAATATCATATCCCGCCCCCAGCCCAGGGTTAACCTCACTGGGCGATCTTCCTTCACTTCACTTGAGCTTGTTATCTGCTGTCACCTATCCGTCCCTGCTTCTGTTTCTTTCCAGCTTCTGCTCACACACTTGCAAACGTTGACTCTTTTGTAAGGCCGTCCCTGCTCTGGGCATTTGCTCTTACTGTTCTTGCTGCCTTGTGGGCTCTTTCTCTAACATTGCATAGAAAACCCTTAGCCCTACCTTGGGAGATAATTTAAATGCCACCTCCTTTGTGAGGCCTTCCTGGACTTCTCAAAGACAAAAAAAGGTTGGGCCCTGGCTCTGGCTCCAAGAGTATTTTCTACAAGCTAGATCAAAGAATGTGAAGCTGTGTGTTTAAAGCCAGGGGCTTTGGAGTCAGACCAATGGCTTCCCCTCCCTGAGCCTCTCTTACTGTATGCAAAGGGCTGGGGTAAAGATTAAGTAAGATAATATGTGTATAATGTTTGCTACACCTGCCAGACACCTAGTCCTCACTACACATCAGTTAAGGCCACTGAGACACTAAGACATATAGTCTTAGTAAATAATAAAGTAAATAGGCTGAGAATGTCTGTGGTGGGAAGAGTATGTGTTACTCAAGATGAACTGAGCCCAACGCTGACATTAAAGTGTTGTGAGTTTAATCCATTGGTTGGATGCTGTCTGTACTGAGAGGCATCCCCGATAGGCAGTAGGGGATACTTCCAGGGCAGCAGAGCTTTAGGGACATCCTTATGACACAAGAGCCTTGGAGTGGTGTCAGTATGTACGAAGACAAAGACACTCAAGTACTGGTGCCTAAGCTGCCTGAGTCTGGTACAGTCTGCTTAGTCCCTGAATAGATAGTCCTTATGCAAAGCAGGGCTAGGGCATGCTGTGCACGAGGAGCCTACCCCCCGCCCCCATACCATAGGAGCCCCATGGCCTCTGTGCAGAAGCTGGCAACTTGCACAGAGGCCAGTGCTGGGGCGGGAGCCAGGGGCCCTTAATGCCTGCAGAGGCCTGGGGCTCCTCCTTGCTGCTGTACAGGTGCCAGCCTGCCCCTTCTGGAACCCTTACTTTCCCTGGCAGGCTCTTGGTCAGGGCTGTTGGTCCCTCCAGGCAGTCAACGGCTCCTATGTAGAATATTTTCTCCACAGAATTACCATTTCCATAGCGGCTACTTCTCTCTCTCTCTCTCTCTCTCTCTCTCTCTCTCTCTCTCTTCTCTCTCTCTCTTCTCTCTCTCTCTCTCTCTCTCTTCTCCATCTTCTCCCTTCTACCTTCATCAGAACCTAAGAAGCCTATACCCCATTTTCCCTCCTGCCTCCGATTTCCAGTGCTCCACCAAAAGTCCATCTGTACCTCTCTGGAGCTGGAGCTAGGGCTGCAAAGATGAAAACTGAAGCCTGGGTTTTGCCCAAACAATCAGCAACTGCTTGAACCTCCCTTGTTCTCAGTCTCTCTCTTTTCCAACTTCTTCCTTCTCTTCACAGATCCAGTTAGGAAATGGGAGCAGACACAGACCACAACTCCTGGGAAAGTTTTGAGTAAGGTTTAATGCTGTTTTTACCATCCTGGGTTTGGTTTTGTTTTTGTTTTTCCGAGTCTGGGCCCCTATATCCTGGGCTGGCTTAGAACTCATTATGTAGTCATGCTTCTATTTAAGTGCTAGGAATCTATGCGTGACTCACCATCCTCAGGGTCACCTTGAACTTCTTCATTAATGTTGAACAGGATGTCCCATGCTCATTGTGCGTTGGGTCTTGACAGTTATGTAGTGGGCCTTCAGGGTCAGAGTGGTGGAGACTCCTAAGAGAGCAGAGGCAGCAGAAGCAGCTGGACTGGAGTAAGGGTTGGGGCCAAGCAAATGGCCAGAGGTTTGGTCATTGGATGACTGCTAGCTAGGGGTTCCGGCTCTACTTGAATGTCTGAAGTGGAACCTCTATCCTCGTTTTCCAAAAATACTGGTGGACCAATGAGAACAAGGAACATGCAGTGTCCTTGGACTTGCAGAAGGGCTTTCTTCATTAGGTCCTAGCTGGAGGTCTTCAGGAGACCTAAATCATAATTAACCTGAGCAGAAAAGATAGACATTCTCTCTGATTTCTCATCTATCTTCCTGGTCTCCCTGCAGCCAATTGGCCTTTAGATTCCAACCTGTCTGGACTCAGAAAGCAAGCACAATTGCTGGGTGCCAAGCCTGGCTCTTCTAAAGAACTGCCCCTTTAAGAGAATTGCTGGCAGGGGCTAGAGGGATGGCTCAGAGGTTAAGAGCCCTGACTGCTCTTGCAGAAGACCAGGTTTAGTTCCCAGCACATGGTGGTTCATAGTCTCCCATAACTCCAGTTCCAGGAGATCCTATGCCTTTCTCCTTGTGACCTCTGTTGGCATGGCATGCACATAATGAGCATACATGAATGCAGGCAAAACACTCATATACATTTTTTAAAAACTAATAAATCTAAAAGAATCCCTGTTGACTTCATGGGTCAATGTCAGCTAGTGACCAATACAGGAAGAAGTTCCAGAAAATTATGCTTATATCAGCCTGCTCCCTGTGTCTGTAAGAGCCTCTATTTCCTCCAACTGATAGACATATCTTTGTCCTCTTGTCATACTTTATTATCTGTCTATCTGTCTACCTACTTACCTACCTCTATAATCTATCTACCTATCTTATCTCTCTACTTATCTATTTCTATCATCTACATCAGATATCTATCTATATTTCTATCATCTGTCTCTATTATCTATTTCACCTATCTATCATCTATCTATCTATCTATCTATCTATCTATCTATCTATCTATCTATCTATCATCTCCATCTGTCTGTCTGTCTATCATCTATCTACCAACTTGCCTATCAACCTACCTATCTATTTTGGTTTATTCGAGACAATGAATCCTGTAGCCCAGGCTGACCTCAAACTACATAGCTGGGAAGAAACTTGAATATAATTACCTACCTGCCTCCACTTTCTACGTGCAGGCATAGTAGGTATACACTATCACCAGTTTTATGTGGTGTTGGGGACTGACCCCAGGCCTTGCACGTGTTAGGCAAGTGCTTTACCAACAGCTACGTCCAAGCCCCTCTCGTCACTCTGAGGGCGTCAGAGTAGTAAAGCAGAAAGAAGCCCAGACCTCATGTTCCATTTGACATTTCCCTTGATATCTCAGTGTATCAAGATCCTGGTATGACCTGAGCCAGGCCAGCATTCTTCAGGTCCCCATCTAATACACAGCTGGACTTCTGGGTCACCCTTTGTGGACTACTTCCTGCTGTCTAACCTGAAGCTCTCCTGCTTCAGCCCTTGCAGGTTGGTCATGGGACACCCATGTCCCCTTCTCCCTGAGAAGTCTTCGAGCTAGACCCTCTCATCTTACCTGTTGCGTCTACCTCAGCACGAGGCTGGGGAGTAGGAAGATGTTAAGCTGTTTTCCCAAAGCCCAGGCAAGCCCCGACTGGCATGCCAGGGCCCTGCTAATCGGCTTCATCACCGCAGGGAAAAATTCTAATCGGAAAGCACTGGAGGGGCCAGGCCCACGTGGGGGAGAGGAGCAGTGTTGATTTTATTCCAGCGCTTAATTGGTATAATTGCTGTCTTCCGTCTGCCAAACCAGAGTTGGGGTTGGCTCTCCCACCTGCGGGCAGGAGCAACTCTGGAAGTTCTTAGTCCCCAAAGGCAGGTTCTGCTGGCAGTACAGAAGCCCCCATCAGTTTCTTCCACTCCCAGGTGGCAGGGAACCTACTTACCCCAGAGGCCTAGGCACCCCAGTGGAGCCTGAACCCTCCCTCAAAGTGGCTGGAAGGTTCTCTGAAGAAAGTGTCCATCCTATGAAGGAGACAGGTGGGGAAAGAGTGGGAGAGACTTCTTTGCAGCAGGGTGCTGACCCTTGCAGGTCTCTAAGAGTCAGGCCACCCTGGTGGTAGTGGTAGTGGTGGGGGATTAGAGCTGGATTACTTCTGTTCCCTGGGGCAAAAGGCTTGAGTCACTTGAACTTAACACCATGTGTTAGCCTCTCAACCAAAGCCTCCAAGACCTACCATTGCCAGGTGCCCTGCTCCTCCCTGTGGTCACCAGAGCACCTCTAGATAGGCTATCTGTTAAAGGGATAGAAGAAAGAGGGTGCTAACAAAGGGTATCAGTGCCATACACAGGCTAAAAGGAAGGGATGTGTGGCTGCATCTAACGGCTAATCCCCGACTCGCCATACAGGATCAGAGTTGCCAGATAAAACTCAAATACATTTCCAGATTTCTTTTAGTGGAGGTCAGTGGCTAAAGGCACATATTACCCTCAAAGAGGACCCTGGTTTAGTTCCCAGCAACCACATGATTCACAAACCATCCCTAAACCCCAATCCAGGATATCTGATACCTTCTTCTGACGTCCATGGGCACCAGGCATGCATGCAGTACACATAAATACATGCAAGAAAAACACTCATACACATAAAATAAATAAATCTAAAAATTTTTTAAAGATTTTTTTTTTTAATTTGTAAATGGCATGCATGTGTATTTTGACATCCGTGGGTATCTGCATATGAGTGTAGATGCCTACAGGGACTAGAGTCATCAGATTCCTCTGGAGTTGGAATTGCAGACAGTTGTGAACTGCCTGACATGAGTGTTGTGAACCAAACTCAGGTCTTCTGCATGAGCAAGATGTATTTTAACTACTGCACCATCTCTCCACCCCCTAAAATAAAAATCTTGCCATGGGTGGGGGGGGAACACACTTATCCTTTATCTGATATTTAAATTTTACTGGGCATAGTTTTACATGGGGCAAAGTTTTGTTAAAAGTCTTCATTTACATGAAATTCAAATTTGGCTGGTCAGTATGTATGCTGTTATTGCTGCTTGTGAGACAGGGTCTCACTTTGAAGCCCAAGCCTGCCTTGAACTCATTACGAAGTCCAGGCTGGCCTTGAATTCTTGATCCTCTTGCCCCTTTCTCTAGGTTTTGTATCTCAGGTGTGTCCCTCCGTACCCTCCTACCAGCATGTGTTTCATTCACTGTACCCAACAGTACCATCCTGGGTTTGCTCCATCACCGAGCCCAGCTGGCGTGAGTGGAATGTGTAACATCCCTGATCACCTCAAACGCGGATACAGGCTAGAATGGTTTCATATTCTCGTCCTGTTTTTCTCTGCTTGCAGATTTGCTTGACTTTCTACTTTGGCATTTCCCCATTCCCAAACACCAGGAACAGGGATACAAATGCCTGCGGTCCAACGGCCTAGAATGGCTCTACCATAGATGTGTGAACTCTAGGAGATGTGTGAGCTATAGAGGCGTCCTGGCTCTCTGACCAAGGAGAAGGAGGGATGGAGGCTCCTGCAATTTCTCTTTCCTTGAGAGGTGATGAGAAGGATCCCTTTCTGAGTGAGGTTGAAACCCAGGACGCAGGAAGTCTTTGGGTGCTAAATGGCTAACCTGATTGCAGGGGCTCTACCCAAGCTCTCTTGCCTGTGGTTTGCACAAAATGCAGGACTGTAGTGTGCAACATGGAAGCATGCAATGCATGTGCAAAGGCATACGTGTGTGTTCATATATATCCATTCACACCAAAGTGACTTTCTGGGGTTGGCAAGATGGCTCAGTGGTAAGGGCACTTGCTGCCAAGCCCAATGAACTGAGTTCAGTCTCCTGAGTTGGGACTCTGAGACCCACATGGTGGGATGAGTGAGCTGACTCCTGAAAGTCGTTCTCTGACCTCCACACGTGAGCCCACAAACATACAAAAGTAAATAAATAAATGCAAAACAAGTTTTTTTTTTTTTTTTTTTTTTTTTTTTTTTTTTTTTTTTTTAAATAACTGACTTCCATCCATCTTAGGCTCACAGGATTAAAACTTGCCCCCAACCCATCCCCCACACATCCTGTCTCCCTTAAGTAGGTGAGCAGGTTCTCACTTCCCTTGATGTGTCTGGAGTGTCAGCATCACACAGTGGAAACGTTCATGGATTTGAGTGTCAGCAGACAAGGGTTTAAATCTCATGACTTTGACACACAAGCCCAATCCCTGTAAAGTGGGGGTCATTAGAACCACCTTGTGGTAGTGTTGAGCAGACACCGGTCACATACCCTGTATCTAGCATATGACAAGTGCTCAGAAATAGAAATAGTGACTACTGGTTGGTGGTGTCATGGTCACTGCAGAGCTGCCTGAACTTCAGGGAAGGTGACATCACCCATATGGGGAAGTCAGGGTTCATGGCTCTGTGAATCTACCCATTATGCAGGTGGTGATAGAGGGCAAAGTTCAGGCCTGTAGACTGGCCAGGTCCCAGCTCCCTGACCCCTAGTTAGTGTTCTGCCCTAATATTACCCTTCTCCAATACTTTAGAGGCCCTCACTCCAAGCGGGCCTTCTCTCCTCCCTCTCCTTAATTTTATGTTATTATTTGGACTTTTGGAAGAGAAGATGTCTTGGAAATAGGATCTTCCTTAGCCCAGGCTGGTCTCCTGAAGTCAAGTATGTCCTTGAACTCCTGAGTCCCCTGCCTCTACCTCCCAAGTGCTTGGATGACAGGTGCCACCACACTCAGCTTTTTCTTTCTTTTTGAAACTTAGTATATATTAATTGTATAAAATAATCAGTCTTGCTGAGTCGCAGTGGCACATGCCTTTAATTTTAGCACTTGGGAGGTAGAGGCAGGCAGATCTCTGTGAGTTCCAGCCAGCAGCCTGGTCTATAGAGTGAGTTCCAGGATATCCCGAGCTACACAAAGAAACCCTGTCTCAAAAAAAAAAAAAATATATTTGTTTTGTCTTGATTCTAAAGCAAAAATAATGATGTTCTTCCTTGACTTAAAAAGGAGGAGTGAGCCGGGTAGTGGTGGCACACGCCTTTAATCCCAGCACTTGGGAGGCAGGGGCAGGCGGATTTCTGAGTTCGAGTCCAGCCTGGTCTACAAAGTGAGTTCCAGGACAGCCAGGGCTACACAGAGAAACCCTGTCTCGAAAAATGAAAAAAAAAAAAAAAAAAAAAAAGGAGGAGGAGTGCGAGAGGCGAGGTGGGGGAGGGGTGGGAATGGGAGGAGCAGAGGGGGGAAACTATTGTAGGGATGTAATATATAAGGGAACAATAATTTTAAAAATCTGAAGAAGAAAAAAGCAAAACCAAAAAAACCCAAGCCTCACCAGGTACCTCGCCCCTCCTTTTCTACATTTTTTTTTTCCTGGAAGCCCTACATTGTTTCAGGACTCCTTTATTCCGTATTTCCCAGATGCATGTTTCCGTGCTTGAGGTGCTGCACTTCCTCACCAGATGGATGGCTGCCAGGTCTCGATGCCAAGGTCACATTCATCTGGTGGCCTTCCTAATGGCCTGGACTGGCCTCACAGTGCTCCCACTGTGACTGTCAACCTGAACTTCTATGACTATGAGGTCTGTGAGGAAGATATGCTATCATCTTGGCAGCTGCCATTTCAACATACTGTCCTTGACACAGAGCTCGGCGAGGGCTTTATACCTGGAGTGACCTCTTCCTCATGGCGACAAGTGTAATCTCCTAATGTGGTGGTTTCCACATCTGTCTAGAAACTATGACATCTTAGGGGTAGCCCCCCCACCATCAGTCCTTCTAAGACTTCCAGGAAGGAATGAGCCTATATTTTCACAGATTCCTGCGGTCAAAGCTATTCACACGTACATTTGACAGAGGATCATGTCTGTGGTGATATGACTCCTTATGAATAGAGAGCACTCATCCTGTAGCAATTGCTGGTCCTAGTATTTAAAAATTAATTATTTTAATTATTACACAAAGTAATGTTTTATATGACATTTCATAATGTTTATCATTGTGTCTCCACTCATATTTCCAATTCCCATTACTTCTTCATTGAACCTCCTGCTCACTTCTGCTGGTCCCCTCAATGGTCTTGCCTTCTTCTTTTAAAAAAAGATTTGTTTTACTTTTGTGTGTACGAGTGTTTTTCCTGCATATATATACATATATATATATGTATTTGTATATATATGCTTATAATATACTTTTGTATGTATGAGTATTTTTCCTGAGTATATATCTACATATCATCTATATATCTATGTAGATATATATCTTTTTTGATTTATATCTTTCTATATAATCTACCTACCATTTGCATGCAGTGCCCATGGAAGTCAGAAGAGGGAATGAGATCCCTTGAAACTAGAGTTACAGATGCTTGTGAACCACTATGTGGGTGCTGGGAACGGAACCCAAGCCCTGTGTAAGAACAAGTGCTCTTAACTTGTGAGCTATTGCTCCAGCCCCACCTTCTGCTTTACTGTCATATAAACATATAATGTGTATGTTTGCAGAGTTATAATTACATTATACATGAGAAAAAACAGGCAATATTTGTTCTTCTCTCCCTGTCCCATTGCCCTCTCTTGTTTCTGCCCCCTTTAGGCTTTTCTCCAATCACATAATATTCCTTCCACTTTCATATTGTAATATGTATATATCTATTATATCTATCTATATCTATGCATGTATGTAGATAAATACACACAATGTTTACTTATTTACTTTTTGCAGTCTTGAGCATAGTATGGAACTCTTTTGCCATTGAGCTATATCCCAAGTCTATACATATTATATATTTAGTCAGGTTTCCATGTACAATAGAAACCTTTTATATGGCATTTGTCTGAGTCACATAACATAATCCTCATATATATTTCACTGATATTGCATAACTTTTTATGGGTAAATAAAGCTCCATTATCTTTATCCACTCGCCTGTTGATGGACATCTAGTTTCCTTATTTTGGCTGTTGCAAATGGCAGTGATAAACACAGATGTTCAAGTACCTCCCACCATCTATGCTGATGTGGTGGGAGGTCTTTCCTAATTGCAGCCTTCAGAGTGTGTCCTAATAATTTTGTCCTCGTAACCAAAGGCTGTATGTCAGCCTGTCTCTCAGAGGCCCCTTGATGCCTAGCTGGGGAGTTTCTCCCGGGGATGCAGGAGACCATCAGGAATGATACTGCTAATGTAACTTAGGCAAGACACAGAAGCATTGCTGACCTTTTCCAAACAGGCTTGTGCTATTGGGATAAAGGAAAAATCACTTCTTCACACTCTTCCAGTCAAGCAACTTCCCTTTTGGATTCAGGATTGTGGACTTCAAGCTTTGGGAACAAGACCTGAGGTTTCCATAATGGATACCACAAGTCTGTGTGGGGGAACCATGGCTCAGAGCTGAGACCCCTTCAAGACAGCAAAGTCTAAGCATAAATCCAAGAGCTTGTCACAGATCAGTTTGTCTTTGCTCCCTGTGCAGGACAACAGAGTTTCAGTCTGAGCCCCAGAGTAAGGAGCAGAAACAGTAGCATCTCAAGACTTGAGTAGACCTGTGTAAAGATAAGCTATCTTATTCTATCTTGCAGAGCTAATACATCTTCTAGTGATCATATCAAGTGTTTTGTGTCCTAGAATCTCTGTGCACATAGTCACCCATCTTTCCTTTATCTATTCTGAGAAGCAGTAAATAAAGGGTGCCTCGGTCAGTTATCTGTTGCTGTGAGGAAATTCCATGATCAATACAACTATTATGAGGAAGCACATAACTGGGGACTTGCTTACAGTTTCAGAGGTTTAGTCCATTACTGTCATGGAAGGGAGCACAAGTCTGCTTGAAGCAGGTCAGCAATGCTTCTGTGTCTTGCCTAAGTTACATTAGCAGTATCATCCCTGATGGTCTCATGCATCCCTTGGAGAAACTTTCCAGCTAGAGGTGCTGGAGCAATAGCTGAGAGTTATATCCTGATCTATTGGCAGAGTAAAAGAGTGTGAGAGAGAAAGAGAGAGAGAGAGAGAGACAGAGACAGAGACAGAGAGACAGAGAGGCAAAGAAAGAGAGACAGAGAGAAACTGAGATACTGAGACTTTTGGCTTGGTATGGGTTTTGAGGTTTCAAAAGTGACACTATTCCTCCAACAAGGCCACACCTCTTAATCCTTCTAATCCTTTCAAATGGTGCCACTCCCTGGTGATTAAGCATTCAGATATATGAGCCTATTGGGGCCATTCTTTTTCAAACCATCACAAAGGGTTTGCTGTATGCTTGTACCTTCATCGGTCATTAATGTATCTAGGAGCCCCAGGGCTTTGACAGGAGCCATACAAAACTTGAAGGTCTTTGAGGGGTTAAGGAACAGGTGGTGCCAGGGATGGGTGACAGAATAGCTTACATCTTTGAGGAGGCATTTTCTTTAGTTATATTTAGAAGGGGGAAATTTCCTCTGTCACTATAGGGGACAAGTCCACTAATCTCCTTGGGGTAGACAGAATTGGGGAAAATGTCACACTCAGGGCAGGGAGCTAAGGATGCAGGGAACTACTGGTTATGATAAATGAGCTATGGCTTCTATGTTGGGTCTGAGAGGAGCAGTTAAGGTCATAAATAGAAATGCCATGAAGGATCAAGAATTGTGGGTTGGAATGTTGAAGAGGTGGGATGCATGGTAAGTAGTACTGTAGAGTGCCTGTTGGGTCTTTTCTAGACCAGCTCATCCCTAAAGCTTGATCTGTATCTGCGTTGGACTGATCCCTCTTCATCTTCTTTTCCTTCCACCAGGCGCCTAGATGCTAACCTCATCTCCCTGGTCCCTGAGAGAAGCTTTGAGGGGCTGTCCTCCCTCCGCCACCTCTGGCTGGATGACAATGCACTCACAGAGATCCCCATCAGAGCTCTCAACAACCTTCCTGCCCTACAGGCCATGACCTTGGCTCTCAATCGCATCCACCACATCCCTGACTACGCCTTCCAGAACCTCTCCAGTCTTGTGGTGCTGTGAGTTCTGTTTCTCTCCCCACCCCTGCAGGGATGGGAAGCTGTGTTGTTTTCTCAGTTGGGTCTGGAGCGTTGCTCTTTTTTGCATGTTGTCAAACCTTCTTGTTTCAGTTTCTGCTCTGTAGACAATGAAGATGACCACCCCTGTTGGCTCTATAGGATGATCTCAAAGCCATTATAATCATTATAATCAGAAACAGAAATATTTTTGTTCTTTTATTTTCTTACTATACAAGTATAATAACCACTCCATGCTAATTGAAATATAAATCAAGTGTTTCCTTAAGTAATTCCCACCACAGTTGACAATCAAAAGATGCAGTCATATGCTTTGGCATAGGGATAGAATAAATCCATCTAATTTTGCAGGCCTAAAGAAGCAGGAAAGGCCATCACATGTAATTAGATGTCAAAGCCCCAGCAGGGTAATTACCTGGGAGATAGCATCCTGGCAGGGATAGGGGCTGGGGTTAACTCTGTCTTCCTAGTGGGAACTTTACAGTGCAAATTAGCTTCTAGCTAATTGCTATGAATGATTGGTAAGTTCATAGTCTAATTACTAAGGGCTTGGAGGTCATGTGTAATTGCTCTGGGTTACATACTAATTGCTCCAGGAACATGTGTGTCAGTGACTCTGCTAAATGGCAGCATTGCCTCCTTTGTTCTTGGAAACCTGGTGTGGTTTTCTAGGCCAGCAAGAATGGATGATGCTTAGTTCCACGTGAGAGATGAAGACATGGGTAGTGATTTAATTGTCTAATGTTCTATCTTGGGAACTTAGAGAGCCAACACGAATGTTCCCAGTGGAGCCCACTCTTCTATTAGAATGCCCATATCCTCCATTGTTCTGGGAGTCGGTATGATCAAGTCTCTGTGACAGGCAAGATGACTGGAAAATGAGAACTTTAGGAGGGGTCTCTGCTACATGGGCAACTTACAGAGCTTCTGTGTGTGTGTGCTGAAGGTCACAGAAGGATAAGGCAGAACGGCTGGCCCAGAGGGCTTACAGTCTACATTCCTCTGTGAGGAAAGACAAGCAAGGCAGTTATGACTTTTGTTGCTATAGCTAAGTGGTGAAGTCAGATCCGTAGCACGGGAGCACCGGGGAGACCACACAGCTGTGGGTGGGAAAGAAGGCTTCCGGGGAGGCAAGACTGCAGCTGGACATGGAGAGACAGTGGGACTGGACAAGCAAAGGGCGCTAGAGCATTAAAGACATGGTGGAGGAGACAGAATGTCTGGCCATTGGTGAGTGGGGCCATCCAGCTGTAGCACAGAGTCCTTGTGTGGAATATGGGAGAAAAGGCTCAGGAGGTGACTTTGGGGACAGACCATGTCAGAGCAAAGACTCTGGCTTTATTGGTCAGTTGTGGAGGGAAGCTTGCAGGTTTTCAAGCAAATGTTGAAAGGAGATATTTTAGGGTGGTTAGAGTGAAGGATGTGGAGACACAGGGAGACCAGAGACAGGAAAATTAGTTCTAATGTGCTGGTGTATCAAGTTCAGCTTTGGAGGCAGCAGAAAGAATGAGTGGGAGTATGCTACTGGAAGGGGCATTTTGAAGGAAGAATTGATCTACCTCTGAGGTTTTTCATGGAGCAGAGGACCAAGCAGAAAAGGTGTCACAGAACTTCAAGGCTTGGCTGGAAGTTAGGAAGCTGGCATGACATTCAGGCCCAATATAGATCTAGAAGATGTAAGGTCCCACTGGGTATGTATATGAAGGGACAGTTAAAGGAGAAAAGTTTGTGCAGAGGAGCAAAGCTGAAACACACCAGGTTCCTTGGCACAGGGTGAGGCTAGAAGCTCACTTCTCTGTCTCCCATTAGCGTGTGAAAGAGGCTTTCCAGCAGGAGGGATAATGAAGGCAAAGAAGACTGGAAGATGCTGTCCCTGGACTTTGAGATGAGCTGTGGGGAAGCCCAGGAGGCAGATAAGGAAGAATAACCACGATAGGAAGCAAGAACAAAGTTAGTTAAAAGCTTCTGAGCGAGGCTTTTTAACTTTGATTATTTTCTTCCCCACTACATCTCAACTCTTACCAAATGTATTCTGCCTGCCTCAGTTTCCCAGACTCCTCTCGTTTCCTTTCAGCTCTGGTCCAGACCATCTCAGCGTCTAAACCTCTAGCTCCAGGCCTCTCGCTCTCTCCATTGAACTATTCACTCAACTCTGGAGTCCTGGCACCTCCTATAGTGCACCCAGGGACAAAGGGGGTAGGCTACGTGGTATGTGCCTGTGCATACTTGTAATTCTACAATCTGAGGCTGAGGCTGGAGGATGACAAGGAAGAGACCATACCTCAAAACAAACAAATCAGAAGAACACATATGTGGATGGGGCCTGTCAGGAGATATGGTAGACAAGTATTATGGAAGGGATTTGGTTCCCTCCAACAGAGCCTGTGCCCGGGTGCCACTCTGACATGTACGGAACCCACAGTAGTATGAGCAAGAACACTACTTAGTTTCTCTTTAGTAATGCACAGTAGATAACCTTGTAAGCCCCAGCCTAGGTCCCTGGGTGCACTATAGGAGGTGCCAGGACTCCAGAGTTGAGTGAATAGTTCAATGGAGAGAGCGAGAGGCCTGGAGCTAGAAGTTTAGACGCTGAGATGGTCTGGACCAGAGCTGAAAGGAAACGAGAGGAGTCTGGGAAACTGAGGCAGGCAGAATACACTTGGTAAGAGTTGAGATGTAGTGGGGAAGGAAATAATCAAAGTTAAAAAGCCTCACTCAGAAGACAAGGGTTGTTTTCCTTCAGAACCAGAAGATCCTTGAATTGGGGGCAGGGTCTGTCTTCCTTACTGGGACTTGGTGGAGCAGGTGGGGATAGGAGCGTCACGAGACTTGCAGCCCTCCCTCTAGCTGGATGGCTCTGGTTCCCTCATAGCTCAGCAGCATCTTTGCCAGCCAGCCTGCTTTTTACCCTCGTAAGTGATTTCCCTTTTCCGCCTAAAGATGTTTGTAAATTCTTGAACTTTAACAGCGTAACTCAAATATGCCACAGTGTAGAAAGCTCTGCATCTAATTTTCCTGGAACAATGGATGTCTTTGATGGGAGATTCTGTTCTTTCTTCTAGAGAATTTTTTGTATTACTGTATCTTCAGGCTCATGTTCAGGGAATCGTTTCCTTGAGAAACCCCAGTTACTAACACATCCCACACTGATTGGGTTTTTAACTGTTTTGACTTTGTTTCACTCGGCCATGCCACCTTGATTGTGTCCAGCTTTATCTTTTTCTTTGTTGTTTTATTTTTATGTGTGCATGTGTATGTATGTGCTGTGGGTGCATGCAGTGCTCACAGATGCCAGAAGAGGGCGTCTGATCCCCTGACACGAGTTACAGGTGGCGTTCAGTCGTAGTGAGGTTGCTGAGAACTGAATCCCAGTCCTCCGTAAGAACAGCAGCTTACTTACGGAATCCTCTCTCCAGATCCCTGTGTCCAGTTGTTTTTTTTTTTTTTTAATATATAAGTCAACTTTCACCTCTGCTTACTCTGTTCCTTGTTTCAAATTGACTAGCTCCTTTTTATTATTTTTTTTAAATAATGAAGTTTGGGCCCCAGTTTTACTACCTTAACCTATAATGTAATTTTGTATTTTTTCTTTGAAATGTCACTTAGTTTGTTTTGTAGCAGAAGGTAACTGTGATCAGTTTCCTTCTATTCCTCATTCATTAATTGTAATTTATTTTTGAGGCAGGGTCTCATGTAGCTCAGGTTAGCCTCCAACTCACTATGTAATCAAGAGGAACTCTGAACTCATGATCCCACTGCCTCTACTTCCAAAGTACTGGGATTACAGGTTTTCGCTACCATACCCAGCATTAATTGCATATTTTTTGAGGCTTAGAACTTCGATTCCTTGCAGTCCTCTTCTCCCTTTGTTGACCCGTGGTTTCTTTTTGGGGGGAGCCTTGGGAAGCTCTAGTCCAACACATCTCAAGGCTCTGTTGGTTGACCTCTCCAAGTTGTAGTGTATGAGTTAAGTCCAAAGAAGTCGCTTCTGTCCCCTTCTGTCCCCTGGTGGGGTGGGTGGGACCTCAGAGGTGGCATGTGCTGAGCCACCTGGGCTGACTCTCTGCCACATCTATGAAGTGTGGAGTTCAGTCCCTCTGCCCATGGGGTACCCCTGGGCTTCACACACCTGTGGCTCCCTCCTCCATGATTAGCCTGAAGCTTTTGCTTTACCTTCTCTTTTGCCTGTTCCCTTTGGACGACAGAATATGGAAGAAAACAGGAATATGTACATGATTGGTCCTCACAAATTTGGGTGGGATTTTTGGGGGGGTTGGGGAAATCAAATCTCAGAGTTTGTTTTCTCATCAGTTCATTCTCTGATACAAGGACTTTTGAAGATCCCCAAACTTTTTGCTTGGTCACAAGGTCTACAGTGTATCTACACAAGGCTGGGTGCCTTGCCTGACTTCTGTTACTTGTGAGAGACTTCAGGTGGAGTGGAGTTTGGTCTGGTTATTTTTGCTCAATTACAAGCAGGCAGAAGACAATTCTGTTTTACTCTCAGTGAACTGTTTTCCTTGGGAATCTCTCCCAGACTTCCCTCTGTGCAGTCAGGTAGCCTGTGCACCTTCCAGACACCCATCTGTCCCTGGAATCCCTTCCCTCAACTCAAGCACATTTCCTGTCAACGCCCCGCTGAGGATTGCCACTTCTCCTCTAAGAGGCCTTGCTTGCTGCCTCAGCCTCACTAACCTCCCAGTTCTCTCAGCATGACCACAGCTCTCTCCAGTTGTAACAAAACTTAGCCTTTAATTATATGTTGTCTGCAGTGGTTGGCTGTTGGCTCCTCTAAGAACGTCTGGCCACTGAGTCAGGCTGGCTGAGTCCTACAGAGCAGGCCAGAGAAGCAGCCTCAGATGTGAGCCCCTATGACATCAGGTCTTTCTCCCAGTGCTTAGTCAGAGTTTGTGGAGCCTTGGCTGGGCTTTCCTCTTCCCAGTGCTTTCCCTAGGAAGGCAAGAAGGTATAAGGCCTGTGATCAATCCTGCCTTGGCAATTGTGGCTTCAGAAATGGGTCTTGGCCGATTTGCTTGTCCTTGGAGAAAAGAGGTTGGACCAGTGGGGTTGTTCTGTGGGTGCTTCACCTCCATTTTGCTGCTGTGTATACTGTCTGCCCTGGCCCTGAGGTTGTGCCACACATTCTGACGTGTCTCTCCTTCCCACACAGGCATCTGCATAACAACCGCATCCAGCATGTGGGGACCCACAGCTTCGAGGGGCTACACAATCTGGAGACACTGTGAGTGGAAGAGCCTGTTTAAGTGCTAGTCTACTTGGTGATGACACCTGTGACTAGAGTCTGGGTGTGGGCTTAGGAAGGGGCAGCAGGGTATGATCCGGCCCTTGTCACCCATGTGCCCATTCTGGGACTCTTCTCTGAGATGTCACTCAGCAAGGATTCCTTCTCCCTTCAGGTGGGTACAAGGTGCTCTGTGGTGGTTCAGGGTAGCCCAGGAAGTAAAAGTGCAGGGCCCCTGCCAGCAGAGACATATCAAATAATACATAGAATGAAACAGCTAACAAGACAGAGGAACTGGGACATGAAGCTTGGACACTGGAAGACTTGGGGGTGTGCTGGGGCTGACCTGATGGCAGTTTTGATGTCTGCTTAAGGGTGGCTGTTGACAGAAGGGAGAGGAATACCACAGTCAGGACTGTTTGCCAGCTGATCTAACTAGCTAAATGATTAATGGGGAAATGGCCCACTCAGCACCGCAGCCTGCCTATAAAAAGCACCCAAGCTGTTGACTCTTAAAAAGCCATATTATTCACACATCATCATCCAGGAATTCAGTTAAGGTCAGAATGCACCCAAGCCCTCCCATCACTTCCTCTGGAGGCATGCCAGCCCCTGCTGAGTGGGCCGAGTGGGCCCCACTGCGCAAACAATCAGCCAAGCTCTGCAAGAATGACTGGTCATGCCAGCTGAGGTCTTTAGCTCCCCTGAGGAAACTGGTTGCCACAGCCACCTGATGCTGGACATGGGGTTAGGGGCTCTGGGAGAGAAGGGTCCCAGGTCACCACAAGTGTAAGCTTGTGGTGGGGAGGGTGGGGAAAGGCTCATGAGATCAGGAGTTGATCACAGCTCCTCTTGAATCTCTTTCTCCAGTTATAAACAAGCCCCCATTTTCTAGCCCTTACTCCCCCACTGCTCTTGAGGTGATGGAGTCTTATGAATCTAAAGGAACAGAGGCTAAAATTCTGGAAGACAGGCTGTGATGGTGGAAGCAACATGCTGGGAAAAAGCACTTTTGTAAAGTCTACCCTAAAAGGCTGAAACAGATGAGGGATTCATACCTAGGTCAGTCACATCTTACTTCCTGTGGGTATGATTCCTAGGAACATGGCTGCTCTCTTGTGCTTAGTGCATAGCAGGAGAGATGGCAGAGCTGGGCTTAGTTCTCCTGGAATCCAGACCCTTTGACCAACTGTATATGAAGAAGCAGAGTGTCAGGGCAGCATGCCCCAGCCTGGATTCAGGAACATTCCCATCTGTTCCCACTACTGTGCAAGGCTTAGACTATTTGCTCCTCCTCCGTAGCTGTGACTGATGACTAGACAGTTAGAACAGGCCAGTCTCGTCTTCTAAATCTTCATAAGAGAAAGTTCATTTCCAGGAAGGTTGTGTAGTTCTTCCCAGAGTGATGGTCCTCCCAGAGTGACCTCCTAACTGTGCCCAGAGCAGATCAGAGTGTTAGTGAGACAATAGGAGTCCTTAGGAGAGTGCCTGGTTATCCTATCACCTGGCCCAATGCGAACTGAGTGAACCTACTGTGTGCTGATTTCTGGAGCCTCCCTAGAGAAGCCCAGTTCCTAGGTGGTGCTGGGATTACATTTAACAGCAGGGCAGGAGGGAGCACAGCCGTTCCATCCTGGAATGTGGGGCTGTTTAGCTTTGCTGGGAAGTCAGGTGAGGATTGGGGCACAGATACCAAGTGTGGGTTGGCACCTCAAAAAAGCCAACAAGTAGCTGTTTCTTCACTTTTGGGGCACACTGCCTAACTCTTTCTCAATTAGCCACTGTCTTGCTGTGCGGGGCATTTGGCTCAGCTGCTGCTGGCTGAATTATAGAGCAGTCCTGCCGCTGCTAAGCACCCTCTGTCTCTTTCATCTATCTTGGCCTTAACACACAAGGCCCCCAGGCTATGCCCACCTTGCAGATGGAAAAGCCAAGACTAAGAAACATGGAAAAGTCCTCCAACCTTTACAGTGTGGAGGCAGAAAAGCCCAGTGGTTATTCCCTTGGCACCAAGCAGCCTGGAGCCCTTACTGCTGGTTCTCCCAGCTGTCTGAGCTCAGCCATTTGCCTACCAGAGAGTCTTAATTTTCTAACCTATAACATGATGTCACAGGGTTGTATAAAGTTGTTACAGAGTCTGGCAGATATATAGGACCCTCCCCTCCCCTCCTGTTTTTCTTCCTCAGCCCTTTGTATGAGGCTTCATCTCCATGACGCCCCATTTCCTCCCCACCCTGGAAGAGCAAGCCCTTCTTCCAACTTTTGATCTCCAATTAAAAGGGGAGGGGGGGAGTGTGTTCTTTCTCTTCTGTTCCCCAGAGCGTTTTCTTGGGGAGCCTGCAGGGGAAGGCAGATGTGGAGGAGGAGGAGTGGCTGGGAGAATGAAAGGGGAAAGAAATGATAGGCAAGTCTTTTAATTGTTGCATAATTGGCGTACTCAGCAGCCTTGGTTATTACTCGGGAGCTTTCATGTGTACTTCTTGCTGGAAGGGTACTTCTCCCTCGGGCCCTGTAAATCTCTGCCACTTAGACCTCTCTCATCTCTGGCAGCAGAGGGAAGATCAAACCCCCACAGCCTAGGCTGTGGTTTGGCTCCTCTGCAGCCTTCTCTTCAGAGGGAGAGCAGCCCCCAGCTTTGCCACCTGGGAGGAGGGGCCAGGTGCGGGCACGTAGATGCGTGGCCACACAGGCTCCCAAACTAGGCACATGCAGCACACACAAAATAGCTCACGCCCTCTGCCACCCTCTTTCCACATTGACCAACCTCTCACATTGTCACAGCAGAGGTGTGCCCCCACAAAATGTACCTGTGTAACCCAGCTTCTCTCAGGACCTCAGCGACGAGGACCAACTGCCAGGTCTGCTGCTGCAGGCTGGACCAGCAAAAGTACATGTTCTCACTTCTGGGAGCAAGAGGCTACCCTAGATGTATGTGGTGGCGGATGCTTGTAATCTCAGCACTCAGAAGGTAGAGGCAGGAAGCTCAGGAGTTCAAGGCTAGCCTGTGCTACATGTGACTCTGTCTCAAACAAAACGGAAAGGGGACATACAAGTCATGTACCACACAACTTTTATTCTAAAGGAGCTTTGGGCAGAGTCTAGGGTGGGGCTCTGTTATGGCCTCTGCTGATGGACAGAATTACACAGCTCTTAAGAACAAATCTTGCCTTGCTGCACTCTGGGGAGTCTGGCATTTCCAGAGGGGATGTTTCTCACAGTGTGGTCATTACCATTCCAGCCATTGCCAAGAAGCCTCAGCTTTAAGCAGAGCGGACTTGCTCAGTCCTGCATCCACAAGCCTTTGATCTCTCACAGTGAGGATGACCACCACTTTAGGGAAACTCCAAAGCAGAGATGGTCTAACCATCCATCTCTAAAGTAGCATGTCCTCTTTCCATATTAGACATCTCAAGTCAGCTCCAGGACTCCCTAGGTATATAGGTTAGGATATAAAAGAAATCTAGATTGAAAAAAAAAAAAGTTCCAGGAAAATTCTCCATGAAACCAGGTGCCAACATACCTTGGTCAATCACTGGAATTTCAAGTTTGGGAAACACAGACAGCTATGCCAGACTGAAAACCCACAATAGTCAAAGCCCCAACTATATACTTAACCAAAATAGGGATGGTTTGGGAACCCTGATTCCATCCTGAAGGGCCCATGTCTGAGAACTTGATGCCTACATCTTAGAAGAACCCAGAGTGAGGGTGGGTTCAGGAACCTCTGAAAAACACTTCCCTTCCTCAAGCCCAGGCAATGATCTCTGGGCCTTGTTATGACCTTGTTAAATCTGGCCCAAGTGGAGCCAGTGCTGGCTGGACATTCCCCTCTGGAAGAGAGACTGGGCCTGAGTGAGAACAGAAGCCTTCTGGCTCAGCTCCCTCTCTAATCAGGACCAGCCTTCATCACGGACTATGAAGTGCAACGGACAGGGTGAGACTTTAAGAATTCCACCTTAAAGTCCAAAATTGTGCATTCCTCATCAACTGACATCCCTGTGATGTTTCCAAAGGACATTCTTACTTCAACAGTAGCTGTGGCCAGAAAATGTACTCCTATCTCTTTGTCATTGGAACCACAAATGGTCAACAGGTTTCACGCTCAACTCACTTGAAATTGGCCCTGAAAATGTCTGGCCACTCCCCAGCGCTGGGCTGACCGTCAGCCTTTCATCTGGAACAGAACATCAGGTGGCTTTCCACCAGGATTCTTCCAGGGCTCAGGGCATTCCAGAGAAGATCAAGGATTAGACTTGAATCAGCAGACTTGGATTCAAATCCTGACACCGCCACCAGTATGTGGCATGTTCAAGTCACTTGACCTCTCCAAAGCTTCAGCTGTCACACGTAGGAAAGGAGGCCAATATTTTACAATTCACAGGACATTGCAAAGGTCACATTGAATGCGATGACTCTGTGCAGTACTTTGGAGCACCATAAGTACTTAGCTTAGTTGGCCTTGCCTGTCGGACTCAGCTCTTGGTGTTGGCTGGAATGTGTCTGAAGGTGGCAGGGAGGGTGCTCCCTGCTGTGACTCATCACCCCACGATGAATCAGAACTCTCAGACACTCAGGACATGACTACTGTATTAGTTTCCTGTGGCTGCTGTAACAGACTACCACAAACTTGGTGGCTTAACAAAACAGCCATTTATTCTACCACAGTTCTAGAGGTCAGAAGTTCAAAATCAAGGGGTTGGCAGGACTGGTTACTCCTATAGGGTTTGAGGCTGTCTATATTCCCTGCACCGCCCCTTACATCCGATGGCTGCCGGCGTTCCTTGGCATTCCTTGGCTTAGAGAGATGTATCCTCCAGTCACTGCCTCCATCCTCACAAAACTTCATTTGTGCCTTCTCTTAAAAAAATTCTTATCATTGGCTGGAGAGATGGCTCAGTGGTTAAGAGCACTGACTGCTCTTCCAGGGTCCTGAGTTCAATTCTCAGCAACCACGTGGTGGCTCACAATATCTGTAATGGGATCTGATGCCCTCTTCTGGTGTGTCTGCAGACAGCAGCAGTGTACTCATCATACATAAATAAGTAAACCTTTAAAAAAACTGCTTATCATTAGATTTAGGACCTGGCCTGATAACACAGAGTGACATCTGGAGATCTGTCATTAGATTTTTTTCACCAAAAGTGCTGTGCCCAAGGTCACTTTCATAGGCACCAACAGTTAGGATGAGTTGGGCATGACTTTTGGGAAATATAGATAGACAGTATGGCTCCCTTCTGGCAAGCTTCATGACCGAGGGCAGAGGTCTAAATGAATTTTTTCTGACCTTTCTCTTTCTTGCTTCTTTCTCCTCCTGCCTTTCTTTAGACAGGATCTTTCTATGTTGTACAGGCTGGTCTCGAACTGGCAATCACCTACACCAGCATCCCAAGTGCTAGGATTACAGGTTTGTGTCACCATATCCACTTGTTCTGATTCTGCTCCTCCTTTCCTTCTTTCTCTCTCTCTCTTGTGTGTGTGTGTGTGTGTGTGTGTGTGTACACAAATGTGCATGTTCAGGCCAGCAGACAGCTTGCAGGAGTAAGTAGGTTTTCTCTTCCTACCATGTGGTCCTTGAGAAGCAATCTCTAGTCCTTAGGCTTGGTGTCAGTCACCTTTCCCTGCCTTGCCCCACAGCTTGCTCTTTTCTGGGTTTGTATCTCAAGGCTGTCAGCTAACTTCTCTTCTTTCTGCTCTTTCTGTTAAGGCAGGATCTGTCTGTGTAGTCTCAGCTGACCCCAGACTACAACGGTTCTTTTGCCTCAGTCTCTCAGAGTGCTGGGACCGCAGGTGGTAGCCACCATGCCCAGCCTGTCCCTGTTCCAATATTAACTTCTTACCTTTAGGAAAATTACAATTTTCCTCTTCAACCTCAGGTCTTGCCTCCCCTCCCTGCTACCTGTTGAGGAAGACAGGCAGGAACTGCGCATTCTCTTGTTACAAATGGACAAACCAAGGCAGAGAATTGACTGAATGGCAGGATCAGACCTCAGGCTTCTCTGCCCTTGGCCCCATGTCAGCTCCTCAGACCACAGTGCCTCTTGAGGCAGGGTATCAAGCAACTCCTTTCCCCCACATTCTTAATCATCTTACACTTGTGGGTTTATTAGCTGCAAACTTGTGGGCTTCTGTGGCTTATAGAGGAATTTATTGTTCCATATAAAACTTTTTTTTTTCTGGCTTCCCCCACAGAACCACTAATGACTTTTAACAGGCAGAAAATTGAGCTGCCTGATGAGTTTGTCTTGCGTTCTGTGACCATGATGAGTTATTAATAGTTCTTCTCAGCACAACATCCCTTTCCCATCGCCCTGGCATTGGGGGTAGCCAAGGTCGCCTCCTGTCACCTCTGCCTCTTCCTTCCTGTTGGCAATAGAGCAAAAACTTCCACTCGACCCCTCACTCCCCCAGGGATCCCAGCCAGCTGGTCTGGAACACAGAAGGATGGGAGGTTAGGGGAGGAAGGCTCTGCCAGGGATCCTTAACAGATGCTATGGAGAGGAATCGGAGACGCTGAAGACTGCCCTTTGCGTATCTGTAGGAAGGAGAGCTGGAAAGAATCAATTATCCCCACTCCCTTTGCTTTTGTTGCCATATACTCTGTCATCCCACCAATACTGAGCATCTCTTAAGCACCAGAACTCGTTGCAGGCTCCGTGGGAACAGGTAGGCATTGCTGACACTAAAGGATTCTAGCCCAGAAGTCTTAAGAGCCTTTAAATTGACCACTAATGTACTGCTCACATCTCATGCCTCAAGATTCCAAGTCCTTAACAATATCACACCCGGGGCTCATTCTTTGGTGATGCTACCCAGAGTCTGGTCTAGCTTTTAATACTGTGCATCCACCAAGAACTCCAGCCTAGATCTCATCCCTGAACACCAGACTCAAGTGTCCCCTAGTCAGACCTTATAGCCCAGTAGCTCCCTACTACGGATGTCCCAGGCTCTAACCTACTGATAAGTGCTGGATGTGGGCCTTGCTCATTGCAATGGCCCCTTAACCTCCATACTCTGTTGAGGTCAGGCATATTTACAGCCTCCAGTGGTCTACACTGACAGGACCCTGGGATCAAAAGTCGTCTCAGGAATCTGATCAAGACCAGAAAGTTAGATCCTGTTCTGGGTGTCACATCTTCAGAGCAACAAGGGCTTTCCTAGGTGAGAGATATGAAGTGTCTACAAAATGTGATTCAAAGAACCAGGGAGAAGCTTTGGGTGTGGTTTGATGTTCCCCTTTGTTAGATATGCATGGGACGCATGGACTTCCAGCCAGAAGTAAGAGCCAAGGGAGGTGGGGAGGTAGCATTTTGGCTCAGGGCGAGGAAGCTTCACTCAGTGTGTAGAACAGCCCCACAGTGGCTGCACAGGGCAGTCAGCAAACTTAGAGTGTGTCCTATCACTGGGACAGTCTAAGCAAAAACTGGATCCCCATCTGGCCAGAATCTTGGAGTTGATTCCTGGTGTGGGAGCTGTTTAGAATGTTACCTTTTATCTCTGTTCCAAGCCTAAGCTTCTGCAATCCCAGGTGTTTCATTAGCTCAGGAAAACAAGAAATCTCAGTATGAGACCAGCTTCTGTTGTTAAAAATCAGCCTGCTATTCCGAATGTACGCTGGCAAGGAAGAACGTGTAGGTGGAAGGAGGGTGTGTCTATGTCTCTCAATAGAAACCGATGACAATTTTACTAATTGCTGCAGTTATTAATGGGTGGCCTTTTATGTAGGCTGTTTAGAAGGTAAAACAATGCTATTAGTCATAAAGCGTTGGTTCCTGGCTCTGCAGTCATCTGCGCCATGCACGTGTAGTAAGATTAAAGACAGGTGCTACCTCCACAGTGTAGGAAGAGCAGTTAAGACATGCATTCACTGTGCTTGCTTGCCTTAATTCCAGGCCTTGGGAGATAAAGTGGCTCAGAGTTTACAGTCTATCTGAAATGGCTATGTGTTGTCTCTCATACCATGGAGTCAGGCTCGCCTACCTTTCCCCTTGTGCCTTTATCTGAGATCTGGTAATAAACATAAATATTAGTCTTGATAATAAAATGTTAAGTGGAAATCCAATTAATGTAATTCGTCTTTCTTAATTGCTATGAGAAGTAGACAGAGCAACGTGTATACCTTCAGTTGTAGCATGTGGTGCAGAAAGTGTTTGCCTAGTGTGCTGTGTCTAGTAAAGGAAGACTCAAAAGGCGTTGGTGTTCTTTGATCAGCTACTCTGTGCTAGTCTCTGGACCAGGTGAATAGAGCCATGTTCTGCAATGAGCATCCTCAACTTCAGGTAAAGAAGCATGCTGAGGAAACCAAGCAACTTGATCAATGTGATCTTGTTGGTTAACGGAAGCCCAAGAGCTTCCTACTATCACATGGCTAACCCGCAAACAAACATGGTCTCTACATAATAATCATTTGGCTGCAAGTGTTTATAAACACCTTTAGGAAATCTTACCAAACCTTCCCCTTCCACATTCCATCTTTTCCCCTCTTCTTGAGCCCTGCTTCTTGAGCCCTGCAGTTCATAGTCTTTACAGGATCCAACTCTAGGTGGTTGCGAAAGTGGCCAAAGGGTCTGAGTTCAAGGTCTGCCTCCGAGAATCCCAGCACCTTACCTTTCCTCTCCAAAACTTTGTTTCCTCATCAATACAAAGAAGATGTGTGAAATCCTACCAGCGGTGCCTACTGACCCATACCAAGGGTCACCAGAGATCTCAGGAACTGGGCAGTCTGTGTACGCAGATGGAAAAGAGAGGACTAGAGTTGGGAGTCCTGAAGCAGCTTGGGACTTGGGCAGCCTTCTCAAATGTTTTGACCAACTGCTTGCCGTCAGTTTGATTGGATTTGGCTGAAAACTGCTGAGCAGATGAAGGGGAAGATTAGGCATGGACAGCTGCAGCTTCCAGACTGAGCACCAGTTGGAGATGGGGATAGTTTCTCTTTAACCTTAGTCCTTCCCCATCTGCTTCTGGCTCCTTCGAGAGGCAAACAGAACAGTGAATGCTTCTTGGGCTTCTGGCTGATTCTAGGGACTGTTAAAGATCCTAGATAGACCCATGGATGAGTTTTCTATCAGAAGCATAGGGCATCATGAGAATCAGACTAAGCTGTGGTTTCTAAGAGTAGAGTAGATTCCCAAAAGACTGGGATGCTGCCCTGAAACAGCCACAATGGCTGAAGGGGTTTTCACCATGTGGTCTTGTGCAATGGACTCAAATGATGATCTTTAACAATGGATATTCACATATGTGGCCCTGTACCTGGACTGCAGGGGATCTAAAATATCACCCAGGAGTCCCCTGACTTCATCAACTTCCTGTCTCCCCAGGGTGGGAGAAGATATATGCAGATAACCTCATTGTGCCCTTGGCCTGCTGGGGCTTCAGTTCCAGCTAGCTCTTCCAGCTGAGGAGCTGTTGCCAAATGACTGCCTGTCTCTGTGCTCAGTTTCCTGTCTCCAAACAGTGCCTACCTTAAAGGGAATGGTGGGAATTAAATGGATTAACATATGCAAACCTCCAAGAAACATAACCCTTACATAGTAATTACTGTTATTACCAAAGTATCATCATCAACAGTGGCTGTCCTGCACGCTAAGGAAGAACACACCAGAAAACTGCTGAGAGGGTGTGTGACTCTAAGTGTAGGGATGAGGTGGAGTCCATGGAAAAAGGTATATTTGACAGAAATTTCAAAGGATGACTAATACTTCAGCAGCTGAGGGTGTAGGAAAAGAGTGGTCCAGGCAAAACCAAAGAAATGTGAAAATACACGAAGGGCTGAGATGTGGATGAAGCAAAGGATTTGAGCCCGCTAAAGATTTTGGACTTTGTTTTGTCTTTTTCCTTGAAAGCTGTCCTAGATTTTTCAATATAGGAGAGTCATAGAGCCAGTTTTGCATTTTAAAAAGAACTTTCTGGCAGATATGTAGTAGTCAGGAGTGTAGACTCCACATTCACAGGGTTCAAATCTTGGTTCATTAAGATAGGCTAAATTGCTGGAGTAAACAGACAAGGATATGTGTACTGGCTCACAGCTAGTGGACAGTGGTACTTGTTTGTTTTTCTGGATTATGTAGCAGTTTCAGGAGAATATTTCTTTTTGGCATGTGGCATTTCCTCCATATGGTCACTCAGGAGCCTGGGTCTTGCCATCCCTGGAACATTTAGGCAGACCAGCCGTGGAAGAGAAAAGCCAGCTATTTTGTAAAAGTCAGGGATAGAAAAGAAGATAAATTTCTACCCACCTTCTTGGGGTGGGGGCAATATGGTCATGTAGCCACAACTATTGCAAGGGAGGCTGGGAAATATACTCTAGATTTTATTTTTAGATATTCTTTCTGTTAGGCCATCTAATAGAATTCCCTGCAATGGTAGGAATGTTCTAGATCTATGGTTTTTTAATACAATAGCTGCTGGTTATGTGTTGCTATAGGACATTTGAAATGTGGCTACTGAATTGAGATAAAAATCTCATTTACTTATAATTAAGTAGCCAGACATGGCTTGGGGCTCTGATGTCAGACAGTGCAGTTATAGAGCAAAGAGGGGAGGGATCTGAGCAAATAGATACTGATTTCTGCCAATCACTTGCTAGGCACTGATGATTGAGCATTGGGTGTGTTTTCTCACTTCCCTCGACTGAAAAAATGGTTGTAGGAAGAGAATCCATCTCTCCAGACTGTTGGAGGATGGAGATCATTCAGCCAAAGCACCACAGTGAGTGCCCAGCCAGTGTCAGACCATCCACCTATGTATGGTTGAAGGCAGGGATAATATGTGGCAATCATGAGGGAGGGCTTCTTTCCCCTCTAAATATTTCCATTTGCTTCAACAGAACGAATCCACTTGTTTATCCCTCTGCGTTGTGTGCTTCAAACCTAGTTCACATGTCCCATCTCCATAAAGCCCTCCAGGTGTGGCCTCTCCAGGTGTGGCCTCTCCAGGTGTGGCTTCTCCAGGTGTAGCCTCTCCAGGTGCATGATAGTCCTGATGCTTTGTGGGCTGTCCAGCACCTGCAGCAGCGAACTGAGGGAGCTCATTTTGTCTTGTGCTTCTCTCCACCTCACCTTTCCCACTCTGCCCAGCAGAATGCTTTGTGTATTTTGGGACATTTGGCAACATATGCCTATTGCGTTGAGTTGAATTCATTGGGTGCTGAGAGGGTTGCAAGGACACAGTTCCTGAACATGAGAGCCAGATTCCATCTGCATGGCACAAAACAAGGCCAGAGTTTTTGGCAACTTCTCAGGTCACTTGAACCTATGTAGACATCCAAATGCAGCCACCTCGCTGGTGTGGAGTTTGCAGAGTTCTTTTGGACGTTTGTACAAGTTTTCTTCTCCTACATGTCTCTATAAAAATAGCCTTCTAGTTCGCATGCCTTTTCCCACATGCCTTTCCCCACTGTCTGTCTACTTCTGGCAAAGTTCCTGACCAGAAACTGCCAAGGAGAACTGGAACCACTCAATTTGGCAGCCTGGACATGGGTCCAATGAGCTATATAAGTACTCCGTGGGAGCAAAGCCACCCAGAACACATCCCATGGTCTGTGAGGCAACCCTGACAGTGTCCCTCCCAACTAGCTTGTGTCATTTTGACATCCACCTTAAAAAAAAAAAAATCTCAAGAATATGCCTCTCAATACTCTGTATTCTCATGAATTTATTGATTTTTTTTTTATTATAAATAAGCTTGTTTAGAGCTTCCTAGTAAGTCATTCAGCACATGCTTGCTGAGGGCCTGCTCTGTGTCAATATTCTGGTGCTTAAGATTTGAAACAGACAGAATTCTCATGTTCAAGGAGTTTTCGTTCTGGTTGGGTAGGAAGAAAAGAAACGTCATGTGCCAATAAGTTCCACGAAGGCAAAGAAAGCAGGAAGTCTCTTGTGTCATAAAAATCACTCCAAAACTTAGTGACCTAAAGTAACACCTTATTAGTTCTTGTGAGTTCGTGGCTTGGCTGGACTCCCTGGGATCACTGAGGAGGCTGTAGTCACTGGAGGCTCAGGGAGAGTTGAGGAGTCTACCACAGCCTCACCGTCAGCTCATCCTCCCCACAGAGTTCACCACTCATGAGTCCCATTTGGGTGGCCTTACAGTCTGCTGTGAGGATTCCTACGTTGTGAAGGCAGAGGCTGCAAGGCCTTATGACTTAGGGCCAGGTCACACTATTCCTTCTGTCTTGAATTGCTCACTGCCATTGACAAGGCCAGACAAGTCTTCAGAGTGACACATCTTTACTCTTTACAAAAAAGTATAATTCCTCGTGGGCAAGAATCAAGAATTCCGAAGGGAGCTGAACCAAATTTAAAGGGACACTTGATTTTCAAACACTGAGATGTGCAGATGAACCAGTAATGTGCTGCCATGTTAGGAGAGGAGAGATTCAGAAGAGGAAGAGGTGAATTGTAATGTAACATGAAGGCAGAGTGGGTGACAGGTTGTGTTGTTTGATATACACTGGTTGGAGAAGGTTTCTCTGAAGAGGAGTATCTTAGGGAGGAGCCTGAGTGAAGTAAGTAGCCATACCAATACCCAGGGGAAGGATATTCTAGGTGGAGGGAATACAGAGCTACCAAAGGGTCTCAGGCTAGACCTCTGCAATGCTTTTTGTTAGAGACAATGGGATAGTAAGTATTTTGAGTGAAGAAATGTCCTTGTTACTTATGGAAAATATAACTCTTCCTGGGCAACAGTGAAAAGTTCCTAAAGGAACTGAACCCAGGTGAAAGGGGCCACTTGACTGTGAAATACTGAGCCATGAAGATCAACATTTATGGAGTTGAAGATTCAAAAGGTGCCTATCTCTGTCCCCTGCCATCTGCTCCTGTGCTCCTCACCTGATGCACTGGGTGACTTGTGCAGTCCTTGGTAGAACTCCAAGAATCCCAGGGTTAGAAAAGCCTTCTGTTTCCAGTCTCAGTACCTCTGCTTTCAGTCATCTTGTCCACAATTTGTCCACAGCCTTGCCCTCAAACAGCCTGTGGGAATATTTCTGAGAGCAGATCAAACTGTGATACGTGGAGAGCAAAGTGTCTGGCTTACTAAAGGATGGGGCAGAGCAGAGGGGTTTTCTGGTATAATTACCCAAGGTCAACAGTGCAGTCTGAGGGTAATGGGTAATTAGCATTCGTGCAGAGGGGGACAATTATCTAGCACAGTGACTGCCAGACGATTGTCACTGTTCCTCTGACCTTCTGGGTTGGGTTCCTGGCTCTACCTGTGGCCTATTAAGTGTAATGACCCTCCTGTGCAGAAGAGCCTCTCATTATCTCTCTGTTAACATAATATTTATCCACAAAACTCTGCCAAGCTACTTTGCAATTAAAAGACCTCCACATAGTCCCCTTCTGTGGCCTTGGACAGCCATTAAAGTTGTTGGGCTTTAAAAGGCTGAAAACATGGGCTAGGGTCCTCCCTGAAAGGGTCAAGGGCCATCCCTGAAGCTGACACCCACACATACTTACAAAACTTGGGACTGTGTACCCCAGAAACAGGACTTCAGAGCATCAAGACCCCCTACCAAATCAAGCACATTACACATAGGCTAATCCATTGGCAACTGAGTGCCAAACTTTTTTGAAAGTTGCTGTCTCTTCTGAAGACTGTTGCAGCCCTGAGAGAGGGCTATTACACAACGAAGCAAAACTTTCTGAAAGTCCTCTGAGGCTATTCCCAGAAAGCAGGGAAGGCAATTGTAAAGAGGGTAGCCACACAGGCTGGCAAGCAGCTACAGAAACAATCCTTCTTCTCCATCGTTACTCTCAAGAACCTGCCTTTCTGCAGGTGTCACCTGCCTGTGGGTTTGTCTACTTGTCAAGAGCAGTTCTGTGTCTTCTGAGGAAACTTAAAATTAGATGGAATCTGGTTCTCAGCCTTTCAGTCACTCCTCTCCTCCTTTTACCCTACCATTGCTGCCCAAGGGCACAACCAAAAGGTCTCTTGAAGGAGTGGCAAAGACGAAGTTGTGATTACTTGCAGGTCAGCCAGTATTGACTTCTATAGCCTATTGTAAGTATCGCTATACACATATCTTCACACAGTGGTGCGGACCTCTCTGTACAATAATGGACATAAGAGAGCCTGAGTATATGAAATTCAATTAGAAAAGATATCAAACTGTTAAAAGTCATACACATTTAGCTTATTAGAAAGCTGGAGCTCCCTCCTTCTGGCCAATTTGGCCTACTGCCCCTTTAAAAGCTTTCTTTCATTGTTTTCTGATTATGTATGTGATAAATGTTCCTTGTATAAGAGAAAAATGGAAAATGGAGCAAAACGGAAGAGAAAGTAAAGATGAACTCCCATGCCATCACCCAAAGGAAAACAATATCAGCCAGGTGTGTTGACATACAACCATAACTCCAACACTGTGGAGTCTAAAGCTGACGGATCAAAAGTCCAAGTTCACCCGAAATACACTGGGAGATTTTTGTCTCAAAAACAAGCCAGCAGAGGCTATAGCTAAAGTAGCTGTAATCTGAGGAACTCTCTGGAATCACTAAACTAGTAATGTGTTAAAGATCACTTCCTTATCTCTCTTCTCTCATCCCATGAATCCAAAGACTTAAAATAGACTTTGCTAAACTTTTTAGAGATTATTCTGAGGTAGGCAGATCCAGATATGCACACTCCTAAAATATATCCCCACTCAAAACAGTTCTGGTGCCAGGAAAGCTCCAAGCCCAAGGATTTGTGGAGTAGAAAATGGAGTACAAACATTCAGAAAATGTGTTTTCAGACCTTGGCAGCTGGATCCAACAGATTGGAAAACCCATCTCCCGGGCCAACCCTACAGCCAAGTTTCCATGTCTCGGGGACCCTGACATGCCCCGTTAAGCCTCTGAGCTAATGACTGCACCACTTTTCATTCCAGAGACCTGAACTATAATGAGCTGCAGGACTTCCCCGTGGCTATCCGGACCCTGGGCAGGCTGCAGGAATTGTAAGATCTTCTGGGGTGTTTTTGGGTGCTTCACCTAGGGGCAGAGGCCAGCTCATTCACCAAATTGCCTCCTATGGTCTTTGTGACTGGTCCTTGTAAAAGCTGTGGCTGGAATGACCCCGGCCCCCACACCATAACCCCCAGAGCAGCAGTAGTCAGAACTCTTGGTAGCTTGGCTTTGAACATTTCTTGGGGGTGTTGATCAACATAAATGGCTTTGGGCCCTTCAAGCCTGGGAACATATATGCAAGAAACCACCTCTTGCAGCCTGGACCTGGCTTTGGACTGTCTATGTCTAAAGAAGGCTGGTTTATAGGGTCCCTCTTTAATACCATCCCTAAAAGGATTGAGAAATTGACTCTGGACCCCCATGGTCATTTATTATTATGATTGTTTCAATTGTGTGTGCATGTACATACAAGTATGTGTATGATGCATGTGTGTGTGTGTTGCATGTGCCCACAGCACGTGTGTGGAGGTCAGAGGACAATTCTATGGAGTTCGTCTCTCTTCTATATTTATGTAGGTTCCAGGGATTGAACTCAGATTGCCTGGCTTGCACAGCAAGCACCTTTACCTGCTGAGTCATCTCACTTTTCCAGACATTTATTATGTTTGAATATTCACTAGACTGGGTGCTGTGCTTAGTGTTAATACAAAATAATGGTAAGATAGACATGGGATCCTCTAAAAAGGATCCTTCACCTCATTTATGACACAAAGGAGCATCCGTGAAACAGGAACAAGACAAAGCAACATATAATTCCAGCCTTACACTGTGGCATTGGCTAAAATAGCCATGGAAATCAGAATGACGGCTCACTGTGGACTGAGGTCTCCTGAGTCTGGTCTCTGAGTGGAATTCAGGTGACGATGAGGGTTGTTTTAGTCAGTAGAGCAGTACAAAGCACAGACCTGACAGGAAGTGGTTAAGGCAGAGAGGATGATCACAGAAGATACACCAACCTTTATGGGGGGTATGCTCAGTGACCTCAGGGATCTAATATACAGCTATACTAGAATCCAACTAAGGAGACAAGGAGGTTCATGATTTTCTTTTTGGAGAAAAAAATGTACACATTTAGGTATGAGTTCATCCAACCATCCATCCATCCATCAATGCATCATCTATTGAGAGAAAGCTGCCTGAGGACAGAGCCTCTATCATACAAATCTCTCAGCCTCTCAGAACTTAACCTAGCCCAAGACACAAAAGAGATATTCCAACAAACATGATGAGTTGAAGGAAGGAAGGAACCAACAAGCCTTGGTGGGTAGCACTGGTCAGAGATATCTGAGGAGGAGCCTTGAGTGACAACATGGAGGTGAAAGGGATGATGGGAAACAGGAGATGGAGAGAAGTGAGCATGTGCTAGGACACAGAAAGCCAGAGACTTCCGGTAGGAGGGGGAATGTTGAGAGGCCTGCCCAGACTGGGCTGTGTATGAATTTCCAGCCCAAGTTGGGGAAAGCTTCCCAGCAACACAAATGCACTGTTCCTGGCTTCCAGACCCCAGACACTCAGTGGGGTACTTCGTTGGTCACCACCCACAGATGCAATCTATGGCCACTGAACACCCAACTCTGTCCTTTATCCCCTCTGTTGCTCTTCCCCTCTGTGTTTCTTCACTTCAGGAGGAGCCTCCCTCACACAGGATCCCCTGGAAGTTCTTCACTTTCTGTACCTTCCTATTCCTTCTCACACACTCTTGGCTTCCTCTGTAGGGACCTTCCATGGCTCCTCCCACAGATGACCAAGGACCTGAACTTAACTACTCACTCTGGAGTTATTCTCACAGGCTTTCTGAAGCTTGAAACCTGGGAACTGTCCCTGGTTCACTCCCAACACACACACACACACACACAAACACACACACACACACACACACACACACACACACACACACACACACACGGAAAGGCTGAGTATGTTGTTGAATGGAGATGAAAACACACAGGCAGGACTGGAAGCCGAGCTTTCCAGGCTGAAGGCCCTTTGATCTCAGGACCTGTCTAGTCAGCTGTCAGAAAGCCCCATGAAGCTCCACGTTCTTCCTCTCCACGCCTCTCTGCAAACCTTCACTGCTCCTGGGTGCTGTCTTCCAGGGGTTTTCACAACAACAACATCAAGGCTATCCCAGAGAAGGCCTTCATGGGCAACCCTCTCCTGCAGACAATGTGAGTACTTCTCTGTCTCCTGGTGCTGTATTTTGGGGAGATGGAGGTTGTGTGTGTTGGGGGATAATAGAGGGGATGCCCCTAGAAAGAATATGGGAGGGCTGTTGATCTCTTCCCAGAAGGGTAGGGACCTGAAAAAAGTGAGATCTGAACTAGGGCGTGGGTCTTTTTCTTCCAGACATTTTTATGACAACCCAATCCAGTTTGTGGGAAGGTCGGCATTCCAGTACCTGTCTAAACTGCATACACTGTAAGTGAGCACCAGAGGCTGCCATTGGGTTCTGCAGTCCAGACTTCTCCCCTATTCCCTCCTGCTTGCTCTCTCCTGCCCCTACCTCTTAGAGGCAGACCTCTCAGTGGCCAGGCACCACAGGAGAGGTCTTATACTTTCTCAGACCTATCCCAAGATCTGCTGGGATTTGATGGTTTCCCTCCACCTTCATTCACAACCTGGTTGCCTCTTCCCATATCTCACATGGATGAAGAGAGCCCTTCTTCATACCTGCGGGCACATCTCTGACCTTTTTGGTCTATTTGGCTCATGGTAGTTGCTCCATACACACTCACAGTGAATTAATTCTGTGTGCCCTTCAGGCTGCTTCGACAGTGCCCTGTGCACAGCTTCCTGGGGCCCTCACTCTGCCGTTGTTCTCACGCTTAGCCTGAAGGAAGTCCTTTGTTTCCGTTCCCAACTCATCTAACTCCAAGCCTAAGGTCCCACTTTTTTAAAACAAGGCTTCCATGGATTGTTTGCAGCATACTGTGTTCACTGCACACAGCTAACCAACCTCCAGGCACGTTTCCCTGCTATATTCCCATTACATTTCCTCCCCATCCCAATCTGTGAGGTAGGTACTCCAGTCCGTTCTACAGAGGAAACTTGAGGTGCATGAATCCAGACCCTTAACTTCCGTTACTGCATTCTTATTGGATGCTACTCTGCTTCCTTGGGTTCTCTCCCACGGTGTTTGTTCTTTTGTGACAAGGTTTCACATGGCCAAGGCTGGTCTCTAACTCCAGATCCTCTAGCTCCCACTTTCCCAGGGATAAAAGTAAAGGCATGTGACGCCACTCCCAACACTTGCCTTTTAGAGAAGACACTCCCGCCAGGAGCGGTGACACATACTTATCATCTTAGTGCTCCGGAGGTGAAGGCAGGAGGATTGGGGTTCGAGGCTAACTTCTGCTGTATAATAAGTTTGAAGCCAGTCTGGGTTATGGGAGACCCCCCTCTCAATATAAAACAGTAACAACATGCAACATTTCATATGTGTCTCATCTGGGTTTGGTTTTGTCTTTTTACAAACCAAAGGCCTCAATGCTGGAGCTGCTGAGCTCAGTCTCAGCCCAGATGGACTGGGCAGCGCTGTATCGATTTAAGAAAGTAATTGGGAGCTAGGTACAGTGATGTATGCCTTTGATCTCAGCACTCAGGAGGCAGAGACAAGTGGGCTAGCCTGGTCTATGTAATGAGTTCCAGGACATCCAGTTAGAACTAATAAAGGAGAGATACTGTCTTTAAAAAAAAAAAAAACCTGAACTAACAAACAAATTATTATAAACATGGCTAAACTTCCCATGGGGCCAAAGTGGCTAATTTGAGGGAGGCTTGGGGGAAATGACATGTTCCCCAAAAGGTAAAGCCCCTGAGCAGGAGAAAACTGGAGCCGAAAGCACATGTGTTGACATGCCTGACCCACCCCTCCAGAGCCTGTTTTCTCTATTTGCAGATCCTTGAATGGTGCTACTGACATCCAGGAGTTCCCAGACCTCAAAGGCACCACTAGCCTGGAGATCCTGTGAGTGGCTCCTCTTCCCTCCACTGGGGACTCTTCCACCTCCCTTCATCTGGATGGCTGTCCAGGATACAGGCTCCTCCTGTCACCCTTCCTCTAGTCTGCCTATCTACTGGCTCAGCCCCAGGGCTTTGGCTGTCTCCAGATGTGGTGCTGCCTGCAGGCAAGGCAGGGGCAGCAGGAAGTGGGGAGGAGGCTCGTAGCGCTTAGATTTAGCCTAGATTTGTCAGATCTGGCTTCAGAGTTCCTAATCCTGAGCCACGGTACACTGAGGATTGACTTTGAGAGGCTTGATCCCAACAATGTCTTCCTTAGTGTCTCCATGCTATACTTTGCATCATGCGGATAGGTATATAATAGGCCCTCAAAATACTCTGCACCCTGGGAGAAGTACACAGTAGGCCGTCAACACATTATCAAATGAAAGAAAGAAAGCGAGCAGGCTCTTCTGTGAATGTTAGGAAGTCAACTCCCTGCCCAACCACACTGCTCATTCATGGTGTGGCTGGGACTGGCACCTTCCTCTGTGCCTCTTATTGTCTTCTTCCTAGCTCAGTGGCATGTGGAAAAATTTCCATGAAAGTAATAATAGTTTCCTGAGGATGACCTTGGCCTTGGGAGTTTTTTTCTAGGGCTACCCTGTGCCTAATCCGAGCTCATTCTCCAGTCTGCCCTCACAACCGTCTGCATCCTAACCTTGTCTCCTTCCCCTAGGCACAGGGATCAAAGTGTGTTCCCATGATCCTACTGGAGCCTTTTCCTAGATGCTCCTTGCCATGGCTGTCCCTCCCCTTGAAGGCCCCAAGAGCAGGGAAGATTTAGTCCCTAAGGCCCAGTGTTGCGGACCATTATGAGAGGTGGTGTGTAGGTGCAGTGAAGGTATATGGGTAGATTTGGATCTGTAGGAATCATCGGACAAGCAGAGCGATCGAGGCTCTCTTTCTCTCTACTTCCCACTTCAGCTCGCCTAGATCAGGGGAACTCAGCGCTCAGAGGCAGGAGCCTGTTACTTCCTGTTCCCGTAGCCCCACCCCTTCACTCCCAGGACAACATCAGGTCCTACGTTAGAGACGGGTGGGAATGGCAAGGCTCTGGGCCTGGTGCCAGCTTTGTCTCTGTTCCCCCTGCAGGACCTTGACCCGCGCAGGCATCAGACTGCTCCCACCGGGAATGTGCCAGCAGCTGCCTAGGCTTCGAATCCTGTGAGTGGCTCATGACCATTCTACAGTTCTGGCATTGTATCCCTGTCCCTGTGACACAGTGAAAGCCTCGGCTGCTTCTGTGGTATTTGGTCCCATCTCTTTTGGGAGAGTGGTCAACACAGACTCCTGCTGAGAATCTGGGAGAGACTGTCCTCTCCTGTTCAAGAGGAAGGGCTTTGGTCTCTGGAGTTGGATCTGAGTGGTCTGAGATCAAGTCTGCTTCTCACTAGCTGTGTTCATTTGGATTTATTCTTTAATGTCTCTGAATTTAAACCTTCTGTTTAAAATGAGAGTCAATTTGAGACCTGAAAACTGTCTGTGTTTAATGCACATACCACATAGTAGGGGCTCGGCATCATTAGGCAAGGGACTTAATTGCTTCTGGTATTCTGAAGCTACTTAAGTTGACTCAGTTTTTCTTCCCACCGGGATTCTAACTTCAGTCTAAGGCTGCTGCCTAGGGAGCTTATAAGCAGCTCAAGATGGGTACATTGACATCTGGAGACGTGGGCTCCAGACCAAATGTCTACTAGCTGTCAGTGTGACTTTGGGCAAGTCCTATGCTGAGGACCCAGGCCTTAAGTTCCTTGCCTAAGGGAAGGGTTGGGGCAGATGAGGGTTCCCAGCATTTCTTTTCTCTACTAGTAAATGGTGATTATCAGCACCATTTCCATGGAATACTATTTCCATGAGTGACATTGAGCATCTTGCCCAGCAATGGCCATATTTCTTACTGACTGCTTCAGCACCCTATGCCCCAATGTTGGCCTCTCTCCTCATCTCCATATCCCTCACTTTGAACTGTTTTCCTCGGGGACCTGCAGGATAACATGTTCATAAGGCAGCCCTGATGAAAAACCAAAAGCCAACTTAGTTCTATGTAGCCTTAGTTCTATGTGGGGCTTAGCGGGAGGAGGGAAGAGAAATCTAATGGAGGAGGCTGGTATTCTACCATGAGATGGCCATACTGTATTCCCACAGAACAGAACAGCACAGCCCTGACCACAGTGCTTTCCCTGGCCCATCCCTGGCCCTGCCTTCTACCCTCCTATAGATACTGCTTCCCCCTGAGCTGGGCTCTGTCTCTTTCCCAGGGAGCTGTCTCATAATCAGATTGAGGAGCTTCCCAGCCTTCACAGATGTCAGAAGTTGGAGGAAATGTAAGTCTGGGGTCGGCTAGGGCCAGAGTCACACAAGGGAGACTGGGCAGGTCTGAGAGAAGGAGTCAAGGCCTAAGCATGTTCTAACCTTCTTTCTTCTCAGTCTGTTGGACCCAGATATAGGGCTGGGGGCTCAGCAAGGCCTGGGCACATCCCGAAGGACTCAAATAGATGATTTTACTAGGAACAGGTGCCCGAAGGAGTGTCCTGCTGAGTCAATAACAACAATAAAACGCATTGTGATTAAGCCAGTGGAGGGTCAGGGAGCCATACAATGGGGGCGCTCATGTAATGAGACACGATAAGTCTTTGGAGAACTGGAAGAGCTATTTTGGGGTTAGTTTTCCAGTTCCATGACCATCTGATTCACTTGTACATGTCGGGCTCAGGAATACAAAGAAACAGGTTTCGTAGAGCCACCACATCACAAGAAGAGTCACTAAAAATTTCTTTGAGCCCCATTTGCCCATCTCCAATTTTCTTAAACTACTATGTCCCTGAGATCCTGTAGCTGTCCTTGATTCTAGGCAGGGCAATGCTTTATGGGGCCATGACAGGGAAGATATATCTGGGTTTGTCTGGTTTGTCTGAGTGACGATGTCTTTGACATTGTTGGTATCCAGGAGCTATCTCCTAGTCAGACAATAAGTCTACTAAACTCTGCTTCTCAGTTCAATGCAGTCACTTGATTACCCAGGGACTGGACAGTGTCTGCTGCTAGGCTAGGGTCTGCAGGACCCATGGCTGTCAGGGAAAGTGGGGGGCAGTTCAGCTGGGCTGGGAGCCAGGCCCGGTGGGAACCCTGGAAGCTGACTCCCTTTTGGGCCACAGGGATGGTTTTTGTGGCTTTGTCTCCTGACCCACTTACCCAAGGCAACCGGATCCCCTTGTGTTCCCTTTAATTCTGGTGACTTCCGCGGGACGGGCCTTTTTTCCTGTGCCAGGAGAAGTGGGGGGCTCTCCTTTCTTCCTTCCAGTGCTTGAGGGGCGTGGATCAGAGCCAGAGTCTGGGCCTGCAGGCTCATCTAGTCTCTCTTGCTGCTCTAGTGGCCTCCGACATAACCGGATCTGGGAAATTGGTGCAGATACCTTCAGCCAGCTGAGCTCCTTGCAAGCTCTGTGAGTACCTGCAGCACCCAGGGGTGGGATCTGGAGGACCCCTGTGTCCCCTCCAACGTTATTTCCATAGCATTTGTGTCCAGTTTAAGTACTCATTATTTCTTTTCCACAGACCTTACACACAACATACACACACACACACACAACACACCGAGTCATGCAGACCCTTCTCCAGTATTACCTAGAATGTTCTGAGGTTCTGGAATCAAGACATGATGGCTTCATTCCAGTGGCTACAAGCAGGTTGGGAATTAGGCGGCAGTAAGAACCCAAAGGCTTCAAGCCACTGCCGCTTGGGAAGGTCAGATGGAAAGTATGTGAGAGCAAGCCCAAGATAGGCCCAGGGTAGGAACAATGCCTTTCCCACGTGTTCCTGCCCTCTCCTACCTCCTGCTTTCTGTTCACAGAGACCTGAGTTGGAATGCCATCCGTGCCATCCACCCCGAGGCTTTCTCGACGCTTCGATCCTTGGTTAAGCTGTGAGTGCCCCTTGAACTCTCTTCCAGGATGCTGAGGGCCAAGCAGGACTGTGGGCTGTTTGGTGATGCAGGAGGGCCACCACTGAGCAGGGACTTGTACAAATGTTTCACCACACATCACAGGGAGGTCTGAGAGGCCTAATCAATCATCCTAAGTGTGTGTTTGACACACTGTGAGGACTGGTAAACAGAGAGCCTGCTTCCTGCAAACCCTGGAATATCATCTGCTAATGTTCTGCAATGTTTTGGCAGCCTTAGTCCTCATTGTGCTCCCTCCCCTCTCTCCTCCCCTGGCTTCTATAGCCTCCACACTCACCAACACAGAGGACATATGTGTCTGAACTTCTCAGTTCAAGAGGATGACGGTTGATAGGGAACCCAGGGTCTCAGAGAGCTGCAAGGCAGGAGGGAACCACGAATCTTTAAATCTCCTAGGATGCAAGCAGAGAGTATTCAGGGCTGGTGCATGGTCTTTGTGTCAGGCTGAAAAGAGCTTCTGACCTGGTTGCCACACACTGTGTGGGACAGGTTATTAGCTATACACAGGTTCCTGCCTACAGAGGCACTGGCACCCTCCCTGCCTGCCATGTTGTGTGATCCAAAGGCATTCCTACCTACATAGAGACCTTTCTAACTACCACAAAGACTCCACAAGGCCCATGGCCTTGGTCATTTTCCAGCCACAGACCCTTACTGCACTGATGACTTCTCCAAGGTCTAGGAGGAGAAGCTTGCTGAAGGACCTGTCATGACTCCCATGTGGCATACAGTCCCCCTCCCTAGTCTGTGGCTCTCTGGGCTCCGGGCTTGGTCTTGTAAAATTCTCACCTCCATCTCCTCTCTATTTGCCATACTCCTGCCAGCTAGGTAGGACAGATATTTTTATCCTTTGAAAGATGAGGCCATTGGAACTTGGGAGATTTGTGACTCTCTTTGGTTACACAGGGAATTGGTGACAGTGCCAGGTTTCCTGCCTGCCAGTCCAGGGCTGTTTCCACGACGCACAGTCTGTGGTCCTAATGTTTGCATTGGACTCCTGGCTTAGTCTAATAAAGTCTCCAGCAGAGGTTGTGTATGTCCTCACCACTGGCTACCAGGCAGTGTCTGCAAGGCAGAATGAATGATCCAATGCCTGTTTGGGGCTGGATGACCAATTCTGTCCTACCTATCCAGTCATCAGATAGAAGCAAAGGGAATACATGTGATATAGGCAAATAGCAGAGAGGTCTCCCAAGATGGTGAGTAAGGATTCCTAGATGGGACCCAGACACAGAGCTACAGTTGTGGGGCTCTGTTACCTATAGATTGGGACAACTTGACATTAATTTAGGAGAGCCCCACAGCTATCATCCAAGGTTTGTTGAATGAATGAGTGGTTGAGTTAACAAAGGGGTCTCTAGAAACTCCTAAGCCTCAGAGCACACACTGTCCCCTGTGTTTTTATCTTCTGGTCTTTGCTCCTTTCCTCTTACTTCATCCCAGGCACACTGGCCACACCCTCAACAAAACCCCGACCCCTCAACAGTCCCACTGACTGCCAATAACCCTGATCATGCACTGTCCTAGGGACCTGACTGACAACCAGCTGACCACACTGCCCCTGGCTGGGCTGGGAGGCCTGATGCACCTGAAGCTCAAAGGGAACTTGGCCCTGTCTCAGGCCTTCTCCAAGGACAGTTTCCCAAAACTGAGGTGAGAGCTTGGCTTGCCCTCTGCCAGAAGAGGTGTGTCCCAGACACCTTGAGAACAGGGAGACTGAAAAAGTCACAGGGTCTCACCTGAGATGGCCTGGTAGCTTGAAGATTGGCTCCACTGACTTCCTGTCAGCTACCCAGAGGCATGGCTGTCTTTCCCCCTACCTCTTCCCCCCAACCCCATCCAAACCACCAATCTAAGAACACTGGGACCTGAGAGGAAGGGAGTGAGCCAAGCAGAGGTTCTTTAGCTCTCCTTATTCCTTGCCTGCTTCTCCACAGCCTGGTGATCCCATCCTCACTTAGGCATCATCTGCGGCACAGAATCAGGGCAGAGCCCAGGGCACTGATGAGTGGAAAGCGAGCTGCACAGTCAGTCCCTGGTGCTAATGATATCCAGGCTTCCTCCATGTAGTGGCAGCAGTAGAGCAGCCTGTGTGGCCCAAGCTTTGTCTGCTGCAAGCTAATGAGATGCCCAAGGCATCTGTCCTCGCCCTCAGAGGGCACAACATCCAGTTCTGTTATGCCAGGAGCTGGGCAGGGAACAGCGTGTTGGTTTCACAGAAAACAGGGGTGAAGAGTCACTGGGGAAATCGTTGCTTAAAAAAGAGAAAGAAAGAAAAAAAAGAAAGAAAGAAAGAAAGAAAGAAAGAAGGAAGGAGAAGGGGTTGGAGAGATGGCTTAGTAGTTCAGAGCTCTTGCTGCACATTCTGGTATAGGAATTGGGATCACAGCACCTATATAATAAGCTGGTATCCCAACATGCCTGTAATCCCACCTCTAAGGAGTACAGAGACAGGAAGATAACCTGAGTTTGCTGGCTTCAAGATTAGCCAAGAAAACAGGCTGAGTTCACGGGGAAACCTTGTCTCAAATAGTGAGAGAGTAATGGAGAAGGAGGGTGCTTGACACCCCCTTCTGGTGTCTGCTAGTGTGCATAGGAGTGTGTTCATGCACACTCAAGCATAAAGAAAGAAAGAAAGACAGGTATTGTGCATGGTCCTACATATCTGGGAAGTGGAAGAAAGAAGATGGGCGGTTCAAGGTTATCCTTGGCTTCAGGTAGAGTCTGAGGCCAGCCTGGGTCACAGGAGACCCTGCTTGAAAGAAAAAAGAAAAGAAGGGACGGGGGAGGAAAAGGAGAGAAAGGGAGGGAAGGAAAGACAAAGTAGGGAAAGGGAGAAAGAAAAATAAAAAGACTCCATGCCCCCTTTCTCCAGCACTTGGGATCCAACCCAAGGGATGTGTGCCTGCCAGACAAGTGTTCCCTCGATGAGTCACACCTCAGCCTCTGACTCCTTAAATATTAGACAAGAGTTACGGCTGAGGAGCAGAATGCCCTGGGTTCTGTGTGACCTTGGGGAAATTGCTCCCACCATCAGAGCCTCCTGTGGGGACTTCTAAATCAATAGGCAGAAGGCTTCTCTCTCCCTCTCAGTCAAGCTGAATGAAAAGAAGACTACAATCTCTCCAGAGCCCTTTGAGATCAGGAATCAGGCTTCAAGATTCCGCTAAAGAAACGTCTAGAGTTGTGGTTTTCTCAACCTGTGGTCTCAAACCCTAAAGGGTGGAATGACTCCTTTACAGGGTCACCTAGAACCATCAGAAAACAGATATTTATATTATGATTCATAATAGGAACTATGAATGTCAACAGAAATAATTTTATGGTTGCAGGTCACCACAACATAAGGAACTGTATTAAAGGATCTCAGCATTAGGACAGTCGAGAACCACTGCTCTAGAGGGAACAGGGTGCTCTGGGGTTGAAGACCATGTGCTGAGGGTATCCACACTAAGGTCTTAGATCCCAAACACACTAAGGCAGCCTCTCCCTGACCCTAGGATCCTGGAGGTGCCCTACGCTTACCAGTGCTGTGCCTATGGCATCTGTGCCAACTTCTTCAAGACCTCTGGGCAGTGGCAGACCGAAGACTTTCATCCAGAGGAAGAGGAGGCACCAAAGAGGCCTCTGGGTCTCCTTGTTGGACAAGCTGAGAACCACTGTGAGTGCCTGGGGACCCTGGGCTGCAGGTATTGAGGGCCAAGGAGAAGAATCTTAAAGGTAGGTTTAGAGAAGTATGAGTGGGGATCCTTGTGACCTGGAAGGAACTGGCCCACTGTTTGCACACTCTGTTTCATTGTTGAAAAAGAATGATCGTAAGGATGGGAACAGGTATGTCAACACCTTCCCAGCCTTTGCAGCCCCCTCATGCAGCCCTCTCTGACTCTCCCTGCTCCATGGGTCACCCACTTTGTCTTAGTGGCCACCTCTTGCAGCCCTTCACCCTTTGGTTGTTCTCAGAAGACAATTAATTAGCACAGTAAACAATGATGATAGTATTAAATTAATTGGACTAAACCTGTTTTCAGGGGGCGGGGGAGGCTTACTCTGTGTCCTAGAGCTAAACAGAACATTGCAAGGGAGTATTGCTACCAAAGCTGGACGTCCTTTGCCTCTGTTCTTCCTATGAGTTCACGTGTGAAATTTAAGTGGCCACTGATTACGTGGACCTGCTGAGTGAACAGATTGTCTTGAGCCAGATATATCTATTTCTGGAAGAATTGGGGTAAAGAGAAAGTTGGAAGTAGATAGCTGTGGGGTTCTCAGGGGTTGTCTATAAAATATGTCTTGGGAGAAGGGAAAGAAGGATGCTTGCCTGTCTTGTGTTCCCAACTGCAAGTACAGTTAGGATAGAGAAAGGAGTCCTTCCTGTTGAGATTTCATTTTCCATCTTTAACGTCTCCTAGTGTCTCATAGAAGGTGAACAGGAAAATTAAACCTAAATCTGGGTTGGTGCTGCCACACACACACCAGGATTCTAGCCCCAAGGGGAAGTCAAGAGGTTCAGGTGTTCCAGGTTATCCTCATCTACATAACCAGCTTAAGGCTAGACTGGGCTACATGAGACTCGTGTACAGCATCTCATGCTGGTGTTATAGTGTAGACAGAACTCAGTCCAGACCCAATGACACCATGTACCATTTGGGTTGCCTTATCTTTCAGTAAAAACAGATAATACATTTCTCAGTGGCTGTGAGGAAGGACTGGAGGTTTCCATTCGAGGCCAAGTGTGTTAGGCAGTGGGACAGTGTCATTGTATAATCTAGAACACAGATTATGGAAATCAAATCTTGTAGTGTCGGGATCTCAGAGAACATCCTCCTAGTGAATGGAAACAGGACAGAAGCATCTCTCAAAGGGGGTACAGACTCTAAGAAGAAGGAGGAGGAGGAAGAAGAGAGGAGGAGGAGGAGGAAGAGGAGGAGGAGGAGGAGGAGCCGAGCAACTAGCAGGGCCAGCAGACAGCTATCCCCAAGAGACAGTCCCGGATGTCTGCTGCACACTCCTTGGGGGAGTGAAAGGGGGCTGGAAAGAGAAATGGAAATTTTTCCTTCACAAGGTGAAACTTTCCGCTGGGCTTAGGTCTTGGAGAACCACGGCCTGTTGAGTTAGTGGGCTGCCTGCAGCCTGTAACAGGAGCTGGGGCAGGGCCCCCACTTCCTGTGAAAGCAAAGGAGCAGAAAGCAAGCCAGGAGCTGCTGTTCCAGCCAGATTCGATTTCCTCTTCATTTGAAGAGTGGTTACTTAACACCTTGCCGTGACTTTCCCAGCCTTAAACAGTCTGTAGGTCTCACCTCCTGTATTTCATTCATGCATTTTGATTTTATAGAGTCACTGAAATCCTTTCTGGAGTGGATGGGCAGGTGGGGAATGAAAGGTAGAGAAGAAAGGAAGTGCCAGGACTCTGTGGGTACTTTCTGGCCTTCAACCTGCCCTGATGCTGTCCAGATCAAGGGCAGCTCCATAATCTTCCAGGCTTCTGGGAAACTCCTAACAGATGTTTACCGGTGTAAATGGGGAGAAAAGAGCTACATAGGAACCAAACTTTGTGTGCCAAAGTCATCTACTTATTCTCCTATGACAGAGGGAGCTGATGGGGCACTTTGACCCTCAGACATCAGCTTCAGAACAGAAACCACTGGGGTGTGTGTGTGTGGTTGTGTAGATCTATGTAGCTATGAGGGCCAGGGATTGATGCTGCCTGTCTTCCTCCATTGCTTTCCACCTTATTTCCTAAGACTAGGCCTTCCATGAGGTCAGAGATCAAGGATTGGCTACACTGATTGTCCAGGGAGATACAGGGATCCTCCTATTCCCCTCAACCTAGCCTCCCCATCTCACTGCTGTCTTCCCATCTGTGTGTCCCATCTGTGCTAGAGATGCAGATGCCACTGTGCCTGGCTGTTATGTGTTTGCTGAGGCTCTGAACTCAAGTCTTTATGTTTGCTACTGAGAAAGGTTTCATGTAGCCAGACTTACTTCATACTTGCTTTGTAGGTGAGGATGACCTTGAACTCCTGATCTTCCTGCCTTTACCTAACAAATTCTGGAATCACAGGCATGTTCCATCATGCCCAGCATCAACATTCTTCCTTGTCCTCCCCACCCCATACCTTCCTCTTCCTCCTCTACCACTTCTTCCTCCACCTTTTTTTTTTTTTTTTTTTTTTTGACCCTGGCTCCCAGCTTCCAATATTCCTTTTCATGTGCAGTATTCATAACAGGACATGTAACTGCAATGGTAGGCTAGCTCGAGGGGAACTGTGTAATCACTAGCTCTCTTTATTAGAGCAGCCATGAGCTACACTGTGCAGTACTCATGGGCTAAAGATGACTAGGCACAAGAAAATGCACAATAGTGGAGAGTGAAACATCCCTTGCAGAGAACTAGAAATATGCATTGTCCACAAGCAGAGACCATGTAGCTGTCCAAATACTGGCGCCCAAGAGTAGAAATAGCAGGCCTATTAAATGAGCAGTGTTGAACAGTTAGGGAGAGAGACATCAGCTTAAATAAAAGACATTAACGTTTGTCTTAACTGACTCTAGACATATTCTGTTTTCCCTTCTTAGATGACCTAGACCTGGATGAACTCCAGATGGAGACGGGGGACTCAAAGCCACACCCCAGTGTCCAGTGCAGCCCTGTTCCAGGTGAGAGGGGTGGCTGGAGAGCTGGGGAGGGGACACTCACTGCCTGGGTGAGAAGCCAGTTTAGCTTGTCTACTGTCTATGTTGCAGATATGTTCTTTGCCCAAAGCTCAACCTGCTGGGGTGAGGGTCGGGTACAGTCCTTGTCAGAGGAGATGGAGTTTTTCCCAGGGTGTCTACACAGGGGAAGCAGTGGGGCTGGGAAGGTCAAGCAGCCACCACAAGTCAGCCACATCGAAGGTTATGCATCTAAGAATGAGTTGTTCTCATGGAAGAGAGAAGTGAGGAACAATGTCTTAATGTCATTGCTGGTGTTGCCGGGGCTGTTTTTTGAGCATACCCTCAACACACACACACACACACACACACACACCACCACAGACTCATAGGGCCAGAAGAAGCTCTGAAAGATCACCTTCTCCGATCCCAAGAAGACTGAAATCTCTTTATTAATGTCTTCTAGGGTGGAAACACTCTGGTACTTCCTAAAGTACTTCCTAAGAGCCAGGGAAGCCTCCTCTGGAGTCTAACCTGGAGCCATGAGAGCCATGTTGCTGGAAAGAAAGGGGAGGGGCTCGTTTTTCTTGATGCCACACAACCTGAGTTTTTTATTTGTTCGATTTTAAGTGAGAAGAGTCCCTTCCTTATGTACAAAATGTTAATAGAGCCAGGAATGGTAGTGTCTGCCTTTAATCCCAGTACTCAGGACACAGAGGTACATGGATCTCTGAGTTTGTGGCCAGCCTGGTCTACATCTTAAATTCCAGGAAGCCAGAACTACATAGTGAGAACCTGTTTCAAAAAAAACCAAACCAAAACAATAAAATGCCAACAGGCCATGCCAGAAGACAGCACAGTGGTGTGTGGGCCAAGATCTGTTCACACAAAAACACAAAATTCAAACAGTTAGCTGTTTTTATTTCATCCCACCTTCGTTTTCCAGATTTCCATATTTCTTTGGCTTAAGCCCTTTGCCCAAAAAGCTTTCAGCCTTGACCTTGCTCCATACCAGCTCTTAGTGGCAAAGTACGCCCTCTAGTGGCAGATGGCGAAAGAACCATATAGCATATTTTGCTAGGAAACCCGTGCTTCAGTGGCTCTACTCCAGGAGTTTCATGTCTGAAAATCAGCAATCAACAAGGATGAGGTAAAAAAGAAAGTTCTGGAAAACAAGGTCCAACTTGAACTTGCTTTTAAAATAACTCACACAAATGGTCAAATAAATTGCTGTCCATTATATGATGGGGTAGATATTATACAGCCATTAAAAATATGTTTTTTGAGGTTATGAGGAAGTATGCAAAGCTTAATTTAAGGAGAATAAAACCCAAACTTATTTTAAACATACATATTAAAACCTGGATGAAAATAAGCCAAAATAAGGAGTTCTTTTTGAGAGGTGAGGCCATAGACAGTTTAAATTTTGCCATGCTATATTTTCAAATTCCCACCTATTATTTCATAATCAAAAAAAAAATGTTTTTAAAATAGCTCTCACAGAACTCTCTTAAATTCCCAAGCTACCTAGCAATACATTGAAAAACAAGTCTAGAGCCAAAGGAAATGAAGAAATAATATGCCCAAAAGTTACAAGGTGACTTAAGAATAGCACTGGGGAGAGAGATGGAAAGACAACAGGATCTTACCAATCTACTGTGGGGTCAAGTTGGAAAACTGGAGAAGTTCAAAGCATTTTTTTCTTTGTTTTTAGTTAGGGTCTCACTATCATCTCAGGTTGGTCTCAAACACATCTTCCTCCTGCCTCAGCTCCCTGTGTGTTGGGATTACAGATGTGAACTATTATACTTGGCAAAGTTTTCTGTATTTCAATTGTGCCCTTTGTCTTCCAAATACTGATTGCATGACGAACAATGGAGTGTACTCAAAGTAAGAGAGAACCAGCCAAGTCCGCTCAGGACTTCTTGACCTTGGAAATGTCAATAATTGCTTGGGCAGAGTCACTACCATAAAGTGGCTGGACAGCTCCTCATTCTGCCTTTGCCCCAGCCATAATATTTCTTCACTCCGTAGGACAATTTGTTCCTTCTATCTCTCCTAATCTTGCTTCTTTAGGAAGACTGAGTTTCTTAGCATTTCCTCAGGTCTGGGTTTGCCTCGCATTCCGCATGTATTTCTGTGTATTTTCTTTGCAGTTTCCTCATAATCCCCCTCCCCCCCCCCCCCCCCCCCCCATTTCTAGGAGTTTTCTGGTCTGCATTTCAGAGACAAAGAAATTCTCTCCTGTTGGTCTACTTTTAGCGTTAGGAGTTGTCTGATCACAGAGCCTGGCTTTGCCAGTCAGCTGGGTTCTGGCAGCCCTGGCTCTGGGCTTACATCTGCTCCTCTCTCCCTCTCTCTCTCTCTCACAGGCCCCTTCAAGCCCTGCGAGCACCTCTTTGAGAGCTGGGGCATCCGCCTTGCTGTGTGGGCCATCGTGCTGCTCTCGGTACTCTGTAACGGGCTGGTGCTGCTGACAGTGTTTGCCGGCGGGCCCAGCCCGCTGTCCCCGGTCAAGCTTGTGGTGGGTGCGATCGCAGGCGCCAACGCCCTGACGGGCATTTCCTGCGGTCTCCTGGCTTCGGTGGAGCCTTGACCTTCGGCCAGTTCGCTGAGTATGGAGCTCGCTGGGAGAGCGGGCTGGGCTGCCAGGCTACGGGCTTCCTGGCCGTCTTGGGCTCGGAGGCGTCGGTGCTGCTGCTCACACTGGCGGCTGTGCAGTGCAGCATCTCTGTGACCTGCGTCCGTGCCTACGGGAAGGCGCCGTCGCCGGGCAGCGTCCGCGCAGGCGCACTGGGATGCCTGGCGCTGGCAGGGCTGGCCGCCGCGCTGCCGCTGGCCTCGGTCGGGGAATACGGCGCCTCCCCGCTCTGCCTGCCCTACGCCCCGCCGGAGGGCCGCCCGGCCGCCCTGGGCTTCGCCGTAGCCCTGGTGATGATGAACTCGCTCTGCTTCCTGGTGGTGGCCGGCGCCTACATCAAGCTCTACTGTGACCTGCCTCGCGGTGACTTTGAGGCCGTGTGGGACTGCGCCATGGTGCGGCACGTGGCCTGGCTCATCTTTGCAGATGGCCTCCTCTACTGCCCCGTGGCCTTCCTCAGCTTTGCCTCCATGTTGGGCCTCTTCCCTGTCACCCCGGAGGCTGTCAGTCGGTCCTTCTGGTGGTGCTACCTCTCCCTGCCTGCCTCAACCCACTGCTCTACCTGCTCTTCAACCCTCACTTCCGGGATGACCTTCGGAGGCTCTGGCCAAGCCCTCGGTCCCCAGGGCCCCTAGCCTATGCTGCAGCGGTGAGCTGGAAAAGAGCTCCTGCGACTCCACCCAAGCGCTGGTGGCTTTCTCTGATGTGGATCTTATTCTGGAAGCTTCTGAGGCTGGGCAACCTCCTGGCTTAGAGACCTATGGCTTCCCTTCAGTGACCCTCATCTCCCGTCATCAGCCAGGGGCCACCAGGCTGGAGGGAAACCATTTTGTAGAGCCTGATGGAACCAAGTCTGGGAACCACAACCTCCCATGAACGGGGAACTGCTGCTGAGGGCAGAGGGAGCCACATTGGCAGGCCGTGGCTCTTCTGCTAGTGGAGCCCTCTGGCCCTCTGGCTCTCTCTTTGCCTCTCACTTGTAAATATCCCTCCCTGATTGTCGCCCCCTCCCCCAAAACGATGGCTGCTTTTAAAAGAAAGACAACTACAACTCCACAGCAGGATGGCCAACGCCCCTGGCTCCACTGTTCTCTCTCCATGGCCATAACCAATGTGTGCTTCAGGTCTTGCTTTGACTTGGCCTTCAACTTCACTTCTCCCTGGGCCTTCCCTGTCCAATCCAAATTTGCATGACAGAGACCTGGGAAATTTGCTTAGGAGAAGGGGGGAAAACAAGACAGTGAAAGGAGTCAGGAGCTGACAGAGTCACTATCAGTGAGTGAACAGTGAGCAGGAGGCCTCACAGAGAAAGGCACTGGAAGACAACTACCAAAGACGTTGGAGCGTCTCCCCTATGACATGTGGATAGTATATAAAATGTGTTCTGCGTCCCATTAATCTTGAACCTATGCTGTGCCAAAGTGCTTCCTGTTAAAATACGCTTTGGAAGAATTGCATTTATGGTTCCATTCTTAGAGTCATGGGGTCATGTTAGTGTCTAAAAGGTCCTGAAAATTAAGACCTTTTGGCTTAATTACTAAGCAGTTAAACTTAATTATTTGATGATAGGTTTCTGTTTGCTTTTCATGGAACACTTACAAATCTCTCACAGAACTTAGCACGGTTTTCTCCAGGGGACTCATCTTCCACCGTGGAGTACTTCCCTTTGAACCGTAACCCTCCAAAAGCCCCAACCTAACCAAAACCAAATGGGGTTTCCCCCCAGGGTTTTGTTTTTCCCCCCTTTTTCCTGGGGGCCCAAAACCCCCTAACCCCAAGGGGGGGGAAAAAAAAGAACCTTTTTTTCAAACCCCCCAAGATGGAAATTCTCCCCCCAAAAGGCTTTTAAAACCACTTTTTGTTGGGGGTTCCAATCATTTTTTTCTTTTTTTCATTTTCCCCCCTAAATTTCTCTTCCCCTCCTTTTTTGGGGGGATGGAAAACCCGGGGAATTTTTTGGGGAGAAAGGAAGTTGGGGCTTTTAATCCGGGTCCCCCAAAAAACCTTTTTTTCTGACTCTCCCCTTTTTTTATTTCCTTACCCTTTTTCCCCCCTAGGGGAAAAAAAAAAGGGGGCCCTCCCCCCCTGCCTGCGGAATAAATTGGGAGCCAAATTAAAAAGTCCCTTCCTAAAAAAGGCGCCCCCACAACACCATTTACTAGAAAGGACTGAGTTTGGATCCTAACCCAGTGGAGCACATTCTTCCCTGAATCCTGTTGTGACCCCTACCAAGTCCCTTCCAAAACCTCCACCTTTAAAACAAGATGAAAAGGTCCTTCTCTAAGTTTCTAGTTAACCTCCCATATTAGTCTCTGGGTCTCCAAGTGCCAGTGAAAATTTTTCCATAGGACAACAATGGGGTGGAGATGAGTAGAAAGCATGCAGGGAGCTCAAAATTTCGAAACCTTCGTGATTCACTGAGTAGCCCTAGACTCAGAAGACTCAGAAGCAAAAAAGGGTACTTTATAATTTCTTAGGTCTTTTCATGGGGTCAGTTCAGAGGGGCTTTCACTAAAAATGGCAAATTTATTTATAAATTGTTTTTTTTTTTTGGGGAACCCCTTGGTGGGAAGTCCCCTCCCTGAAATTTGGGTGGTTTTCTGCTTAGTTGGGGTTTTTATGCTGTGAACAGACCCATGACCAAGGCAACTCTTATAAGAACAAATTTAATTGGGGCTGGCCTACAGGTTCAGAGGTTCAGTTCATTATCATCAAGGTGAGAACATGGCAGAATTCCAGCAGGCATGGTGTAGGAGGAGCTGAGAGTTCTACATCTTCATCTGAGGGCTGCTAGCAGAATACTCACTTCTAGGCAGCTAGGACTAGGGTATTAAAATCCACATCCACAGTGACACACCTAGTCAACAAGGCCACACCTCTTAATAGTGCCATTCCCTGATCCATGTATATACAAGCATCACAATGGCAAAATTGGCATTCTTTTGGAGAGCTTTGACTTGTAGTAAGTTACCTAGATTTTTACCCTGCTCTCTCTACTTACACCACTATGGGATCATGGTTCCCTTTGCAGTTAAGGAACCAGCCCTGAAGTAAAGTGGAGTGGCCATGTGCTGGTGGCCTAAGAATATAGGCATTGTTCCTTAAAGAGGTCCTCTGTGGAAGTGAGCCAGCCCCTTTGGGCTGCAAGCTTTAGCATGACACAGTTGTCACTTTACTGTCTGCTTCTAAATCTGGGTATCAGCCAAAGTTCAACTTTCTAATTAAAGAAGAGGCAAGGGAAAAGAGAGTTGGAGTGACTTCCATAAACTTTTTATTTAAAATGTCTAGCCAGGAGTGGTGGTGCATACTGATAATCCCAGCATGTGGAATATGGAGGCCAGAAGATTGAGTGTTAGGGTCATCCTCAGCTACCTGAGTTTGAGGCTAGCCTAGGCTACATGAGACTCTGTCTCAAAAAACAAAAGCAATCAAACAAAACCCCAAAATACTAGTTCATATACATTTACCCCAAATGAGATTGAGTAGTGAAGTTTCTTTGTGTTTTATTTGGAGCCAAATTTCTAGCAAGCCAGAATATTATTCCTTTTGGTTATCTCCTTTGTGATCAGTTGAAGACCATGTATCTTCTAAGCAAATTTCCAGGTCTCTGTTCTACATATTTGGCTCTGACAAGAAAGACCATGAGTCTTTGTCTGGTCACAGGATGGAAAGCTGAACTGTTCAGGGCACTAAGTCCTTTGTTGTTATTAATAAAATCTTCCCAAATAGTGGCCATGGAGAAGAATGCACTCCAGGGGCTGAGATGGTGGCGGTGGAAATGTCAGGACCTTGGATTCTGTGTGCTTGTAGCCACCAAATCTTCTCTTACAGAGGAGAACTCATGGTGGACCATGGCTTGTTAAGCATCTCATGAAAATGAAAAACCAAAAACAAATGTAGAGCTAAAATTGGAAGACTATAAGTTGGCAGGGCTTCTTACTAGACCCTACCTTTCCTCTTTACCTCCTCTCCTGCTCCTTTGGGATCACTTTGTCAGGAAGAGTAAATAAAGGCTTAAAGAGTAAAGGAGGAGAAGAAAGAAGAGCTTCTCAGGGCAGTAGGCTCTCGGGGCAAGGATGGGAGAGGTAGTAGGAACCCCCATCTTCCTGGCCTCTCCCTCTGACTACCTCTGCTCTGGGTTACCAAGTTCTCTTACCTATGACCTGCCATCTCCACATCCCTTCTGGGTTCCAGTCCCATACCCCCCCACCACCCTAGCCATGTGAACTATAAAAATTGTCAGGATGTAAATATCCGGTTCTTCTTATAATAAAGCACCTATGAAGTACCACGTGTGTCCTTCTGCTCCTTTAGCTGCCCTGAGGGAACCATGGGTTTGATGGGCATGGGATAGCTTTGAGGGACAGAGGGAGAGGAGGGAGGGAAAGGAGGGAAGGAGGGAGGGAGGGAGGAAGGGACAGAGGAAGGGAAGGAGGGAGGTGTGGCCAGGGAGGGCCAAGCTCATTACTCTCCCCTTATGAGTGGGGCATTCATTCAGACCATAGCCAAGGAGGCTCTGGGTTGATAACTTGGAGGAATCAAAACCAGTTTCGGTCATCCATGCTGAAGTGTCCTTTGTGTGCACAGGGTCAGACAGAACAGTCTAAAGAGCGCTATGAACAGCTTAGGTTTTCTGTGTCTCAGACCTTGAACCCTTGCCAGACCCAAGCCTCCTGCTGAGGTTTCCACCAAAGAATCAACTTGTTTTCGTTGCACAAACTTGCCACCTACTTCCTTCTTCTTCCTTCCCTGAAGTGATGACATTGCCAAGGAAATGGGGAAGGCAAAGAGATAAAGGTTCACAAAACCCTGCAATCATGGGACATGACACAAACTCAAGTTATCGGGGAAGAGGAACCTCAGTTGAGAAAATGCCTCCATCAGACTGCTTATAGATGAGTCTGTGGGGCATTTTTTTTTTTTTTTTTTTGGACTAATGATTGATGTGGGATGACTCCACCTACTTGGGGGTGGTGCCACTCCTGGGCAGGTGGTCCTGAGTTTATCTTAAGAAAGCAGGCTGAGTCATGGGAAGTAAGTTACTAAGCAGTGTTTTCTATGGTCTCTGCTTCAGTTCCTGCCTCCAGGTTCCTGCTCTGACTTCTTTTTATGATGGACTGGAAGCTTCCCTCCCAAGCTGGTTTTGATCAGTGGTTTATCTCAGCAATAGAAAGCAAACTAAGACATAGACCTAGTGCCAGAAGTCCTTCTCCTTCTTCTCCCATTTACGTCTTCCTCCATCACTATATTTAAATATTTTCCAATGTATTTTTTTTTAGCTGATGCATACCTTTTGAAAGATATATAATGTCTTCACAAACACCCGCCTCTGCTCATTTTGAATGAAGTCCTTCTGGCTCAATTACAGGGGAACCCATTTTCTCAGCCTTGTTAGGCTTGGTTAAGAGGAAAAACATGTGGTTGACTCCAGTAAATGTGTTCAGAATCTGAGCATCTAAGCAAACCCAAGACCAGAGACTCCTGGCGTGGTGGGGTTTTAAATCTAAAACCAGAGGCTGTTCTGGCTGAGACAGCTCTGGGTTTTAGCCAGTGGGATTCTGGTATTAGTCACTCATGCCCACCATGAGCATGCTCTGCTGTTTTCTTCAGACCTGTTTTTATGTCTATCTGCTTTGCAACCACAACCAACTGCTCCCTTCCTGCTCTCTTTTGTTTAAAAGCTTTAATCTAATTTTGAACAAGTATTACATTGACATGGCTTACACAGCAGAAGTCTGTCTCCCCTACTGCTCTCCTCTCTGTTCATATTTGTTCCACTTCTAAGCCTTTCACTGTTTCCCAATATTGACACTGTCTCATCCTTCAAGAATGGCATGCATAATACACACACTCGCACACACACATACACGCACACACACATGAACACATATGAACATACACACATACTTGAGTTTTTGTTCGTTTTTTTCCTTCCTTCCTTCTCTTTCTTTCTTTCTTCCCTTCCTTCTTTCTTTCTTCCTGAGAGTCTCATTACAGCACACACTGACTTTGAATTTGCTGTATCGCAGAGAACAATCCTCGTGTTGTGCCAGGATTATAGGAACATGGCTCCATATTCAATGTATGCAGTGCTGGGGATCAAACACGGAGCATTAGGCTCAGCTAATATTCTACCAACTGAGCTCCATTCCTAGTTGTTGGGGTTCCCCTGTCTCTTTAGGAATACTGGTAATTGAACCATGGCCTTCTGCATGCTAGGCAAATGTCTACTATTTGGTCAGATTCCTAACTCAGAGTTGTTACAATCCATATTTTAAAAATGACATATGTACTTGGTTTTTTTTGGGGGGGGGTGGGGTTGCAGCATACCACAAGAAAGTTTTACGTTTTAAAAAAGGTGAATATAGTTCAAATATCAATAAAGCCTTTTTGTTTTTTTTTTTTTTCCATAGCAGTTTATATCCTTTCTACACTGGTTAGGTGTTTTTTTTTTTTTTTTTTTATTTAATTTGGTTTTGTTTTTGTCAACTTGACACAAGTTAGGATCATCTGGGAAGAGGGACCTCAATTTGTCAATTGAGAAAATGTTTTCATAATATTGGTGTCTACAGGCCAATAAAATGTCCCTGTAAGGGCATTTTCTTACTTAATGGTTGATGAGGGAGGACTCATCCCACCATGGGGTTGTCACCCCTGGGAAGGTAGTAGAAAGCTAGTGGAGGGCTGGAGAGATGGCTCCTTGGTTAAGGATATTGACTACTTTTCCATCAGACCTGGGTTCAGTTCTCAAGCACGCACATGATAGCTTACAACCACTGTAACTTCAGTCCCAGGGAATCTGAAATTCTCTTCTGGCCTCTGTGGGCACCAGGGATATACATGATACAAGATATCAATAATGAGAGGAGAGAGGAGAGAGAGAGAGAGAGAGAGAGAGAGAGAGAGAGGCAAGCCATGGAGAGCAAATAAGCAAAATGTTTTCATGGTCTCTGCTTCAGCCCCTGCCTCCAGGTTCTTGCCCTGCTTGAGTTCCTGCCTTGACCTCCCTCAATGATAAAATGTGACTGGGAACATGTAAGCTAAATGAACCTTTGTTGCTTTTAGTGGTGTTTGATCACAGCAACAGAAAGCAGACTGTGACAGAAATGTTACCAGGCTGTGGGCCATCACTGTGACAGCCTTTCTCATATTGTTTTGGGAGGATTGTGGAAATAGTTACAACTTTGGGCTGGAAAAGCCATTGCGTACTCAGAGTGGATGAACTGTGTGGGTTCGGTGGAGAGCATTTTAGAGAGGACAAGGATGCTGAGAGCCATGCTGGTGATGGAGGCCAGGACAAGGATGCTGAGACCATGCTGGTGATGGAGGCCAGGATGTGAGATTTTAGAGGGATGAGAAGACTCTCTCAGGGCTGTTTGTGTATGCAAGTGGTACCTTTGTGTTGCTGGGACAGTCGAGGCCAGCTAGTTAGGGCTGAAAAATTAGCTGTGATTAAGAAGAGAGTAGCATCACTGAGGTGAAATTTTCTGGGACTATGTCTTCACAGTCAGCACAAGAAGCTGTGGTGCAGAGGGGTCCCAGCCTGCATCTCATGCTGGCAGCGAAAAGTGTCCTAGGTGGTCCTGGCTTTGAAAGCATGAAGGGGTCATAGAGAGCAGCTGAGGCTTGGCACTGTGAGAGGCTACTAGTAAAGGTATAGCCTCAGTTGGAGTAGAAACCCCAGGATTGAAAGGACATGGGCGAAAGCTGCAGCCTGGCACCATGAGGTCAGAGTCTCTGAGGAGAGCCTGTTGGCTTCATTCACTGTATCCTCAGTCCGTTCTTAGAGCACCAAACAGAGACAAATGCTTGGTAACTTTCTGTTGAGGAGAGGACACAGTGAGTTAGAAGTGTGTGGTATATGGATGTAAACCAGCACTTGGGACATACAAGGCAGGAGGATCAGGAGTTTGCCTGGGTTACATGAAACCATGTCATAGAAAAAAATTTAGAGTCAAGTTAACATAACTAAATACATCCTTAACGATTGTTTCCTCAATTTGGCCAGAAGATACAAAGAATACAGAACAAGAGAGAACTTTATGTCTGAACTAACTCATTTGTAATTTTTAAAAAAAATTTATATGAAGCCAGGGGTGGTGGCACACGACCTTTAATCCCAGCACTTAGGAGGCAGAGGCAGGCTGATTTCTGAGTTCGAGGCCAGCCTGGTCTACAGAGTGAGTTCCAGGCCAGCCTGGGCTACACAGAGAAACCCTGTCTCGAAAAACAAAAAACAAACAAACAAACAAAAAAATGTATATGAGTACACTGTCGGTGACACATCAGAAGAGGGCATCAGATCCCACTACAGATGGTTGTGAGCCACCATATGGCTGCTGGAAATTGAATTCAAGACCTCTGGAAGAGCAGCCAGTGCTCTTAACCACTGAGCGTGTGGTGTGTGTGTGTGTGTGTGTGTGTGTGTGTGTGTATGTCTGTGTGTCTGTGAGTACAAGCATTACCCTAGAGTTTATATGGAGGTCAAAGGACAAGTCGAGGGAGTCAGTTCTCTCCTTCCATTATATGGGTCCTGGATATCAAGCTCAGTTGTCAGGCTGGATGACACATGCCTTTACCCACTGAACCATGCCACTGCTCCTATATTCTTCTACTCTTGTCTGAGCACTGTCTCTAAGAAATATCACTCTGTCCATTTTCCAGGTCTGTGTTGTGATCTTTGAGTTTATAAAATGGTGCAAGGGGCTGAAGAGATGGCTCAAAGGTTAAGAGCTCTTGATGTTCTTACCAAAGACCCGGGTTCAGTTCCCAGCACTACCATAGTGCTTTACACACCACCCAAAATTTCAGTTCCCAGGAATTCAGTGTCTCCTTCTGGCTGATGTGGTCAGAAGGTACATAGTCAGACACATAAATCTTAGAAGAAACCACTGTGTACAGATTATTTAAAAGGCAGGGTTAAAGGTTTGAGTCTCTGATTCTTCTCCCCTGGCTATGATTGAAACGATGCCATTCTAGTTACCAATTCCTTTAGAGTAGATGTTTCCTGCCCAATAACCACTTCCTTCCTTCTGGCAACAATTTCCTTCAGGAAGTGGCCCCCTGCTCTTACAGCATGTGGTTCAATTCACTGGTTTCATGGGTGGGAATGTGATCTGGGTCTTATCAGTGTTATCTTTAGCCTCACTGATTGGCCAAAAGAAGGGCTCACAACCAAGTCTTGTAGTAAGATCTGATCCAAGAACTTTGGTGGAGTGATAAGTACTGTCCCTGGAGCTGCGGCTGGGAGGCTGCACAGGCACTACAGTGTCTTGGTCCTGACAGTATCCTGGGAGCATCTCTACCAGTCATGCCTAAAAACACTTCTGGACGTCACAGGCAGTGAGCCAATGAGTTTTGTTTTCGTGTCTGGGGATTTTTGGTACTTGCATGGGAAGATGCTGAAAAGTTTCCTTTAATAAATCCCACCTGTCAGCTTCTACCCAAGCCTACTAGAAGTGAACTCCTTTTTCTTAGCAACCTTAGGGTAGTAGAAGGCAACTACTGGAGTTTTGGTGGTCAAGGAGGATTGGCATGACAGTCAGGATAGGCTATTGTCTTAGTCAGGGTCACTATTGCTATTATGAAATCCCACGGCTGAAACTAAGATGGAGAGAAAACTTTATTTGGCTTACACGTCCACATTGTAGCCCGTTGTTGAAGGAAGTCAAACAAGGCAAGAACCTGGGGGCAGAGATGCTTACTGGTTTGTTCCTCATGGCTTGCTCAGCCTGCTTTCTTATAGAACCCAGGACCACGGATCCTAGGGGTGGCTCCATCTTCATGGTGAGCTGAGCCGCTCCCACATCAATTACTAATTAAGAAAATGCCCAACAGCCTTGCCTGCAGCCTGATCTTATGGAAGCATGTTCTCAACTGAGGCTCCCTCATCTCTGATGACTAGTTTTTGTCAAGTTGACATAAACAAGCCAGGACAGCTATCACGGACATGGGCTAGGTGGGAAGCCCTAAGGAGTAACTTAAGGCTAGAGGATGCTGAAGGACAAGGAAGGGAGAATGGAAAGAACAGCTGAGAAGGTGGTCAGAGCACTGGGCATTCCCGTTTGGTTTTCAGTTAGTGCCAGAACTATACAACTGCTTGCTGAATGTTAGCATCAGGAGGAAGAGCAGGGAGCAGCCACTGTCCTTAGGTTTTACTTAACCTCGCTCAGTTGCATTATCAGTAAAACGAGAATGATAGTACCAAAACGCTGCCTAAAAACAGGAAAGAACTAAGATTTGTGTGTTTGTGTGTGTGTAAAGAGTTAGTACCTGACAGTGACTCTCCGTTTAGTAGAAACCTGGAGATGGAGAGAACACAACCCCTAGGTGCTTTTGGTGGGAGGTCGGAGAGAAGTTGCTCAGAGAGGAGATCCTTGTCCAAATTAAATAATCTCAGGATCCTGGGTAAAGAAGGCAGGCAACGATAGAGAAGGGACAGGCTAGTGGGATATAGTGTCAGGAAAATAAGGACATAAAAGGTAAAGCCCTAGAGTTGGCTGGAAGGATGAAGGACACTAGACAGACTGTCATCTCTGATGCAGCAAAGTGGAATGTGTTGTTTCTACACATAGCATGTCTGTGTCGTCCACTGCTCTGCCTCTCCTGGGATTCGATGGCAGCCCTGCTCGAGCAGGCCTGGATTGCAAGCAGCTCAGCAGCCAGTTAGCTTGGGGAGCAGGTTCTAAAACCACACCCCCACACCCCCAGTCTGTCCTTCCTTTCTTTAGGCTACCCCAACCTAAACAAGACAACCTGGGCAGGGGGGCCACATGCTGATGGAAAAATACACACTTGGCTGGAAAAGGAACTTTATTTGTATGTGTTGAATTCCCGAAGCAGCTGAAGGATAAATAGCTCGTCCTAGCCTCAGCTGCCTGCCCACAAGGTGGGTGGTAAAATCTGTTCTTATTTAGATAGCTTGTGGGGAGAGGTGAAGTGGGGGACTGGGTGGGGGGCAGGAGGGGAGGGGAACTTGGAATCTGCAGTGTTTATATGATCAGTCATGGATGTCATCTCTCCTCTTTAATTAGTGGTTTGAAGTTGGAAACACAGCTCAGTTTGGTTGTCCCAGAACAAAGCAGACTGGCAAGTAGGCCGAGGACATGGCAGCTCCCCAGGGCTCACCTATGCTTGGATCACTGTCTCCATGCCCCTGCAAGTACTGTACAAATGTCAACTGTGCCGGGCCCCATGCAGGATGCTTTACAAGCATCATTTCATCCCACGCTCACAACAGTCTCTAAGTACCACAATATGGCTATTTTACACAGGTGAAAACCAAGAAGGTGTAGTTGATAATACTTACAATCCTGGCCTGGGGATTCTTCTCTGCCTTAGACTCTATTTTCAGATGAAAGACACGCACAGCCTTTGTATTTTAATATGCCTTAGGTAGCACAATAGCTGGGCAGCTGCCTACCCTCCATGCTGTTAGAATCTACTTTCCTATCGATAACCCTGAGTTATTACTTACTATTTATTTTGTTATTATGGGTTGCTCTTAACTCCAATTGGCCAGCCTGTGTGGCCACATTTTTATGGCTCAGCTATCCCATGGTGGCTCTCCTTTCTCCTCCTGCATGTTCTTCTTCATGCTCCCAAGCCTGGGAAACCTAAACCTCATCTATGACTCTTCTGCCCAGCTATTGGCTGTTGGCATCTTTATTTAAGAATCACAGTTAACTGGGGGCTGGGTCACAGGGGCTACTTGCAGACTCTAGGTCTTAGGGGCCTGAACTTAGCACGACAATAACAATAAAAGGCAGAACCTCAACAGGAAGGTTTAAAATTTAAAAATACTAAATTGGTAAGCAGTACCCATCAGAGCTGGAACTGGCTTTCCTTTTTCCTTTTTTTTTTTTCCCCTAAATTAAATTAAATTTAAATAAAAAGGGGTTGGAGGACAAGGTCTTGTAGCCCAAGCTGGTCTCAAATCTGGTATGTAGCTGAGGATGGCTTTGAATTCATCTCCATCTTGAATTCACCCATGTTTTCAGCCATTTCCCATCCATCCCTGATGAGCAGAGAAATTTGAACTTTTCTCATCTTTGGAGATGTTGCTTCTTTCCCCCAGCCCGTGCTCTATAATCACTAGAGATGGATGGATGGACGGATGACTTCCACTTTCAGCAGTGTTTTGTGAAAAGTCCCCTGTAGCCACTCTATCCCCAGCACATGAAGCCAGACAACAGATACAAACATTCTCTTAGTTAGGCTATGAAGAAAACTAATTGAGTATGAGTTATGAGCCGGAGAGTAGCTGAGGCTCTAGAGCTGCTTTATTGGCTTACAAACTTCTAAGGCTGCACTGAGTTGAAACTATCATGGCAGGTGTGAGGTGTCTACAGGGAAGGAGGTGCAACGTGAATAAAGCATGAAGGGCTTACGGGCCAGGGAAGTAGACTAATTTTGTTGTTGTTATTGCTATCTTCACTGCAAATGGAAGCCACTTGGAGGGCTTCAGAGGGAAGCCAAATCAGACATACACTGTCACGAGATCATCCTTGCAGCTGGGAGCACCATAGAATAAGTGGTAAGGAACCGAGAGGGCTATGGGCTCCGGTACAGGTGAGAGACAGCTTAAACTAGGATGTTGGCAGCGGAAGTGAGAGGGAACTGATGGAGTCGACTAGGTGATAAATCAGTGTAGCAAATTTTGTTCTATGATACACAATTTTCCTTTCGTTTTGTCTCTAGTTTAGCCTGAACCAACCAGCTCAGAGCATTTCCCTGGCACAGTGATTGCTCTTAAGGTAGACCAATGAGATTTTTGTTCAACGGAAATCAGAGCTCCGGGGACTGCTGGATGTGAATAAGAAAGCATGACTGTCATTTACCTTCAAGAACTTTAAGGATAAACAGCCACAGAGAGAGCTGGTATTATGTAAAGCAGATGGGGTGGCCAAGATCTCCTGATACTGCTGAGCCTCTGAAGCCACCAATCCATTTACCCTACTCCTTTCCATTTAGAAAGACAATGGATTCCTTTTTTGGCAGCCTGATTTCACTAACAGCTAGAATCACCCTAACTGACATACTAATGGTTTAGGAACTCCAAGTCTGCCTAATGAGTGTACGATATAAATCTGGGATAAAATTAATTTCTAGACTTTAGAGAATAGTAACTGACTCTAAGAAGCTGGTTCAGGAATTCTGTGAGCGAGGCTGGAAAGATGGCTCAGTGTTGAGCATTTACTGCTCCTGCAGAAGACCTGGTTTTGCTTCCCATTACTCACAGGCCAATTTACAACTATCTGTAACTCGAGTTCCAGCAGATCTGTTGGCCCTTGGGTTCCTGCATGCATAAGGTGCACATACATACACCCACAAAAACACATATGCACATAACATTAAATATTTTTAAAGAAAGGAAATCTGTAAGGAAAGGATCTAGTAACTCAGCAATACAAATCTGCCTATCATAGGCAAGGCCGTGAGTTCAATCCCAATCTGTAGAAATCAGAAATTTGCATTTTTAGCAAATATTACCTGTCATTAATGAGCAGATAAATTCACACTGACTTTCTCTGTGTAAGTCAGGATACATACAGCAGCTTGTGACTGAGTGACAGCAGATGCAGAACACACACTTATCAGAGATGCACTTTACCTATTGTGGCATTACCTTATGTATAAAACCATCACTGCTATACTGGGATACAGAGAGAGACATTATAGTCTCTGTCTAGGCAGGTCCAGCCTTTATATCCCCTTTATATTCACACAGTACAGGTACCCTTTTCCTACATCAGCTGATTTATACTCCAGTCTGTTACCTCTGCCATTAACAGGATTACAAGACTGGGAGGACAAAGTACTGACCAGGTAACACCCCAAATCCACCATAAGACAAGTATATTATGAAATCACAGGGGATTCAAGTCTGGCAACTAATTATGCAGAATAATATTTGTCACGGACCAGGCATGGTGGTATATGCCTGTAATCCCACTACTCAGGAGGCAGAGACACTTCTCTGTGCATTTGAGGTTAGCGTTGGCTACATAGCAGGTCTCTATCTCAACATACAACAGAAGAGACTGTTGAACAAATTAAAGTTACACTGTAGTAACTCCCAACTACATAAATCCTAGAGCAAAAGCTGAGAACAACTAAGCACTGGCAAAGGCACACACACTGCTTCAGTCCACAGTTTAAGGCTTCTGAAAAACCACACTCACTAAAGCCTAGGGCAATGATTCTTAACAACTATTTTTCATGTATTCAAACATTCTGTGTCTCTAGTGATGGTAAGTTGACAAAATATTTTAACATTCTGATCATACAGCACTATAACCAGTTCACTCCCAGACACACATATTCATTAATAAACAAACACTTAACATTAAGTATTATTTATTTTTTCAAGTTTTAAAAGTTTTCATAAATACATATGTACAAGAGAAAAAACAAACTAACCTTAAAGAATGCTGCATGGCAGAATTCGTACATGCAAGGTCTTTTGTAGGGATACAAACATTTGTCATCAACACAAGAAAAACATTTAAAAGAGCACCCATAAGAACCACCTTACCAGACTGCTAGTACAAGGGACAACAAACATTCGAATCATTCGAGGAAAAATTCTTCTGTCCATCTCTCTAGTGCTGCCTTCCTTTTGTGTGGAGTGGCTTTCCTCAGATCACCACCTCTGATGAGGTGCCTAGCTCCTCTTCATCACCTGCAAAGGAGAAAGGGAAGCACTAACATTCACAGTATGATGACAAAATAGCTCGTGATGCTACTCTAGATAATCTTTGTTTTAAGATCTTAGTAGGCATGTATTTCCTTCAAAAGCATCTTTGTCAAAATTTTTTTTTGCATACTTTATTTTTTTCATTTCAAACTTTATCAACTCAAAAAAACTAGGCATAATGATGTGTGTGTGTGTCTACAGCAAGAGGTGCTAGGTGGTGTGATACACTCCTTTAATCCTAGTACTCAGGAGGTAGAAGCAGGCAGATCTCTGAGTTCAAGGCCATCCTGGTCTACAGATTGAGTTCCATGGCAGCCACAGCTACACAGACAAACCCTGTCTCAAAAAACAGAAACGAACAAACAAACAAACAAAAAAACAACAACAATAATCAAGAGGCTATGGTAAGAGGACTATTGAGTTTTAGGCCAGCCTGGCCTACATAGTAAGTTCAAGCAAGCTAGGGCTACAAAACAAACAAACAAACAACACCCTTGTCTCAAAAATAAAACAAAACACTCTATCAACTTAAACACCCCCTTTTCCATGAATGTGGTCCCATAAGAAATAAAACTTTCTACCTTCTCATTATTTTTAACTAGTCTCTGGCTCAATATTAAAAAGGACAAATCAGAAAAACTTGAATGAGTCACCTTCCTTCTATCCCTGCTATTCACAAGAAACCTATCACGCAGATGCTGCCTGCCCTCTAGTGTTGCCAGGGGATGACCACTGTTAGATGAGCAGCTAAGCATTCTGCTCAGTGATTTTTAGATGGTTACAATAGGAGAAAGATTCCAATTAGCCATTCTAGAGCATAGTATGGATTTAGAAAAGTTAATAAATATTATTTAGACATGTACTCTATTTTTATCTAAGTGATTATTTTGGGATACAGATCTGTATTCTTTTTTTTAAAAAGAGATGATGTTCGTTTTTAATTATGCGTCTGTGTGTTGTGTACACAGAATGCAGGCACCTCTGGAGTCCAGAAGCGGGTATCAGGTCCCTAAGAGCCAGAGTTAGAGGCAGTTGTGAACCTCCTGACAGGAATGCTGGGTGTTGAGTGAGAGTCAGGAAAAGAGGAACATGCCCTCCTAACCATTACACTGTCTCTCCAGCCCTGGGACATACATAATAGTATGTATATATGTGTGTATATATTATATTTTATTAATTCTTTGAGAATTTCATACAATGTATTTTGATGACATTCACTCCCAACCCCACCTCCTCCCAGACCCAGCCCTATCTTTCTCCAATATTAAGCCCTCTTTTTATTATTAATTAAAATTTTTTTTGACTGGCCTGGAACTATTAAGTAGATCAAGTTGGCCTCCAACTCAAAGATCTACCTGCCTCTGCCTCCTGATGAGGTGACTAAAGACGTGTATCACCATACTGGACCTTAAGTTTCTTTTTTAAATATACCCCACCAAGTCCAGTTTGTACTGCCCGTATAATATCCATGGGTGTGGAGCCAACAGAGCACGGTTAACCTAAGGGAGGCCTTCAAGAAAAATGACTTCCCATCCCCCAGAGCTATCAACTGTCATCAGTTTTATTAGTGCCTCAGTAAAGGATAGGAGCTCATTAGCCCCTCCCATCCCCATAGATATAATACTCAAACTGATAATATTAGCAAACATCATACCTTTTGTTTCTGTCTTGCATGAGTCTCTGTCCACTGCCTGGCTTTCTTGAGAAAAGCTATCTTGTTATATTTAAATTCTGAAGACTGAAGTGAAATAAGAGTTAAAACAGAGAAACTGATTTGCTATCATGAGCACCAGCTGAAATATTAAAGGTACAGATAAAGTAGGCTATTGCCATTGAAAAAATGGGGATACGTACAATGTCCGCCATTAGTGGGTCATCAGGATTGGGCTCTGCCATGAGCAGCTGAATAGAGGTCAATACAGTGGCAATGTTGAGGGATGGTCTCCATGCACCCTACATACAAATAAACAATTGAATGACATTTTCTGTGACAATGTAACATTGTCGAGCCAGGCACAGTGACCCATGCCTGTAATCTCAGGACTTATAAGTAGAGCGGAGACCAAGAGTTTAAGGCATCCTGGCTACATAACACTGTCTCAAAATCAAACGAATGAGGATGACTTTATTCCTAATCATCCTGCTTCCCCCTTTCTTTTTTTTTTTTTTTTAATGTTTCACTTAGTTTGCTTCCCTTCCTTCCCTTCCTTCCTTCCCTTCCTCCTTCCTCCTTCCTTCTTCCTCCTTTTCTGAGGCAGGGTTCCTCTGTGTAGCCCTGGCTGTCCTGGAACTCACAGAGCTCCACCTCCCAGAGTGCTGGGATTAAAGTCATGAGCTGCCATGCCCAGTTGGTTTCAACCTTTCCAATGCCAAGAAAACAGATGTTGGAGTCAACTCTAACCTTTACTCACCTTTGGTGGCAATTTGAGAATATCTAGACAAATTCTTCCACTAGAATCAATGTTTGGATGATAGATTGGAGTCAGAAATCGGATCTGTGGAGGTTCAAATGGGTACCTGTGAATGTGTAAGAGGAGGAAATTATTTTGTGCTGCTTCAGGATTAAAGGCGTGCATCACCATACTGAGCCTTACAATTTATGGTGCCCATATGCTCATGTGTGTGGAGCCATCCACCAGAGCACAGTTAACGTAAGGGAAGCCTTAAAGAAAACAGACTCTCCATCCCCCAGAGCTATCAACTGTCAATTTTATTAGCACCTCAGTTAGGGGTGAGGCTCATTCTGTACTTTAAATCATTCCTTGGTCACTAGTAGCTATCTAAAATAACGATGGATTAGAAAAATGTTAAAGACAGCATTTGGAAGGCAGATTTTCCCCAAGTTTGCCAACAATCAAAATTATTAGCAATCAAAAAGTTGAAATAATGGTTCTAAAAATACTCAGATCCCCATCACTTTCTAAACACTACCAAATATCTCCTAAGAGTAAGAACACTGTCCTAGTGGATACCATCATATCTGTGAACAGTTTTTAAAAAGAACCCCCCAGTTATCATTGACTATTCAAACTTGTCTCCATATTAAAAAAAAAAAAGATTTATTTATTTACTTTTATGTGTGGTTACCTGCACATATGTGTGCCTGTATACCATTAACACGTCTGGTGCTCAGAGCCAGAAGAAGGTGTATGAGCCCCTGGAAATGGGGTTATAGGCAGTTGCGAGCTGCAATATGGGTTCTGGGAACTGACACAAGCCATTAAGTCATCTTTCCAATCCATCTCTAAATATTTTTCAAACAGGCTCCAATTAGACTTACACATTGGTTTTAGTTATATCTCTTCAGTGACAAACAAACTTTGCAAAGTTCCAGTCTATTTTCAGAGTTGATGTGTCATAATTATTAAGCTACTCATTCAGGCTTAACAAGTTTGTCCAGGCCCCATGGTGGTACAGAAATCCCAGTTTTAATTGTTAAGACACTTATCTCATCCCCTTCACTCTATACTAACTACAGCTACACCTCACCTGACTGGAGCCTTACACACACGCACACTCACATGCACACACACACACACCTACATTTTTGGGAGGGTGGGGCTCAGTTACAATGTGGTCCATTATTTTAGAGAAGGAAACTGAACTCCAAAGAGATGAAAACAACTTACCACATTCCTAGTGATGGTAAGACTAGGATTAAAACATTGGTTCTTAACTACTACATTTAACACTCTAAATAGTATACAGTCTGTCTTTCAATGGCTGTGCCTTACCTTATAAGCTGACTCTAATTCATACTCACCTCTCAGGAATGATAACTTCCAGTGTGAAAACACCTTTCTCATAAGGTGTATTGGCTCCACCTAGTATTTCTTGAGAAAAGGAAGGAAGGAAGGAAAAGTTAAAAGAGAGCCAGATGATTTGAGTTACCATACAAAGGGCTGAGGATGTAACTCAGTAGAGTGCTTACCTAACATATAGAAACCCCAAGTTCAGCAGGAAACAGTATATGAACCACACATGGTGGCATAGGTTGAAATCCTAGTACTCCAAGGCGGAGACAGGAGAATTAGAAAGTCAAGGTCATCCCAGGTTATATCAAAAGTTTGAAGCCAACCTAGGCTACATGAGACCCTTTTTCTAAAGGCAAACAACAACAAAAACTGTATCAAACGAACCTAATGAGGTTATAGTTCTAGTGGCTAGAGAGACACTTAGCAGTTAAGAGTGCTCAATGTTCTTCCAAGGGACCAGAGTTCCAATCTTGGCACCCACATCAGGTAGCTTACAACTACTGCCTTATCTCTAATTCAAGAGGATCTGACGCCCTCCTCTGGCTCTTTTAGGCACCTGTACATGTGTGCATGTAATCATACACACACACGAATCAAATCTAAACAAACAAAACAAAAATGAAAGGAAAAAAAAGGAACTGGGTGAAGAAGTAACTCAGTTAAGGCTTTAACTGTGTCTCCATGCAGTGTTTCCTGTCTGCCCACCTGGCCTCAAACATTGCTGCACAGCTAACACCTAAACCTGTTTTTATTAAAATTATAATTAGTGTGTGTGTGCAGTGTATGTGCATGCATGCTATTTTATGGCATGTATGTGGAGGTTAGAGGACAACTTAAGGAGCTGGTTTTCTCCTTCTACCATATGGATCCTAGAGATTAAACTTGAGTTGTTAGGCTTGGTGGCAAGTGCCCTACTCACAGAGACATCTTACTATCTCTCCTTCCCCATCCCCCAACAAAATCTTTATTGAGACAAAAATCTTATTGTGTAGCCTAGCTGGCTTCAAACTTGAAGCAATCCTCTTTCTCTTGCCTCAGCCTCCAGAATCCTGGGATGTAGACATGTGCCACCAACAGCCAGCTGACAACCTTAATTCCAAACCAGTATAAGATATAAGAAGTCAAAGATATAGGAAACTCCAAGTAAACCAACTAAAGAAGAAAGATGGCAGGGCTCTTTACCTTACTATTCACTACTTATCTATCAACGTGTGAAACTTAGGACAATCTTCAATAGGGATCCAACCATCATCACAGGCATGATGGGATGGATACCTACGAGCTCGCAAATCATCCACTTGGTCCTTTTCCCGCCAGCATGTGATGCCTGGAGGCGGTTCGATGGCTAGCATGTGCAGTTCTTTCTTCAGGCGTGAGGCTCTCTGCATGATCTCACGTGAAAGGAACCATAAACAGTCACTGCTCCACACTGAGGGCTGGTGGGGTGTACTGGAAAAGAAAAGAAGCAACCTGAAATGGCCATGCTGCCTAGCATTTTCAGCACAGTTCAGTTTAATGAAGAACAGATTCTTATTACTCTCTGTGACAAAGGGAGCCTGACTTTTCCACTTCTGCATGAGTTTTTGGTCTACTCATACAAATAATAATAACTGTAAGAATTTAAAATGAATGTTGCTTCCATTAGTAAATTATCAAGTTATAAGAATAGAGCCTGGTCAATTCGCTCCAATATACCTAGTTGACTGGGCAGGACGGCAACTTGCAATGTTATCTAGTGCTTGAAGCAAAAGAAAGCAGCCATCATTTGGAGATACTTGTAAGCTAGGGTTTAAGTGTCTCACATTCTTCCATGTATTATGGACTCTATCTTCTCCTTATTCTTCAGGGAACTCACCCTGTCAATCAGCCCATCTCGCTAATCTTTCTATGAAGTCTCTCTCACCTCAAGTAACACCCACAAACACATCCACTCAATCAGCAACCACCTAAAGAACACTATTATTGTGATGTACATTACAAATGCAACATCACACATTAAAGCTTATTTTGCTACAATTTAGATGAACACAACACTTCTTTTCTTTTTCCTTGCAGTGCTGGACGAGAGCTTTGTTCATAAGTTTTAACTCAGCTTTTGCCCAGGCTGACCTTAAACTCACTCTAGTAAGCCATAAACTTGTGATTTTCCTACCTCAGCCTCACAAGAGTTGGGATTAGAAGTCTGGTCACCAAGTCCAGCTAATGAATATATTTTTAATGTTCATCCATTTAAAATCTTTCCTATACTCTCACATCTGAGGATATTTTCCTACGTATTCTTTAAGTGGTTATAATCACTTGTTGCTCTGCCAGAGGACCTGGGTTCGATCCCCAGCACCCAAGTGGCAGCTCACAACCACTGATTACACCTCAGGTGCCAGACATCATGTGATACTCAGACATACATGCAGGCCAAACATATAAAATAAAAATAACTAAAAAATATAATTTTGCTTGTTTTACTTAAATCTTTCAGTTATCAGTACTTGTTTTTGTGCATAGTAAGAGGCAGAAGGTCCAAATTTAATTTTTCCTCCCAAATGAATAACCAATTGTCCTAGGCACTATTTAAAAAAAGAAAAGAAAAAAAAAAAAAAAAGGAAACTTTGCCCTTCTAATATTACCACAAATTAATTTTTCAAACAGTGTGGATCTGTTTTGAATCTTCTAGATTTGTTCCATTTGTCATCTAGAATATTCTGAATCAAACCCCACTGTTTCAGTTACCTCAGCTTATGTGTTTTTCATTTTAATGTAAATTGTTTTCAGTTCAGGGGCTGGAGATGTGACTTAATGGTAGGAGAGAAATAACTCTTGTTAAGTTGTCCTCTGACCTTCCCACATGTGCTGTCTCACACACCACACTCACACACAAAATAAAAATGTATTGTTGACATATACAAAAACCTAATTATTTAATGCAAAACAAAAATATCTCCTCAGCTACCTAAAAAAACAAAGTTTGGCAGTGGTAGAGACACAGCTCTGCAGTAGTATCATTTGGGAGGCTGAGACAGGAAGATTACTGAAAATTCTACACCAGCCTGGTCTACAAGAGAAGTTCTAGAACAGCCAGGGGTACATACAAGATCCTGTCTCAACAAAACAAAATAAAACAGAAGAGCTGCTGGGACAGGGCCAGTGGTTAAGAGCACTTGTTTCTTTTGCAGAGGACCTGGGTTTGATCCCAAACACTCACATGGTGTCTCATAATCGTCCATGACCTTAGTTCCAGGGGACCCAACAGGCATGCATGTGGTGCACATAAATGCATGTATGCAAAACATGTAGACATACAACATAAAAATAAAATTAACTGGTCCTTTGATTCCCCTTCCATACAAGAGAAAAATCTAATATATATATATATAAATTTTTTTTTTTATTTTTTTTTTTTTTTTTTGAGACAGGGTTTCTCTGTGTAGTCTGGCTGTCCTGGAACTCACTCTGTAGACCAGGCTGGCCTCAAACTCAGAAATCTGCCTGCCTCTGCCTCCCAAGCGCTGGGATTAAAGGTGTGCGCCACCACTTCCCAGCTTATTTTAATAAGTTAATTTACAGTGTTTTGTATCTTAACTCTCCCTTCCCCCACCCCTCTCAAAGACAGGATTTCTCTTTGTAGCCCTAGCTGAGGCTGAACCTCAAACTCAAAGATTGGCTTGCTTCTGCTGGGATTTAAGATGTATGCTCAGCCTCTATCGTTTTTAAGCCTAATGAAGCCTTGTTATTGGTGGTGGGGTGGGGGAAGCATTGCAGGGGAGGGGGCCAGTATTTGGCTTACACTTCCACATCACAGTACACTGCTGAAGGAAGCCAGGACAGGAACTCAAACAGGACAGGAACCTGGAGGCAGGGGCTGATGCGGAGGCCATGGAGGAGAGCTGCTTACTGGCTGTCTCCCTACGACTTGTTCAGCCAAAGCATTGCTATTTTATACAGTAATCTGAAGGACTATTTTCAGCAAAACAAAACAAAACTCTTGCAAATACAGGCCTGACAATTGATTCAACCCCAGAAATCCATAGTAGGAGGGAACAGTCTCCTCAGGCTCTCTAGAGGAGATTAACTACAATATCAATTACAATAAAACTATCTACAATTCAAACTGTATCTTTATATAAAATAAGAACACAGTGAAAAGACATGCTAATAATAATTAGAATGAGAAAAATAACAAGGCAGTTTCTCTCAAAGAAGCCACCAGACTATGATAAGAACTGGTATATACGAAGTCCTCTGGGTGAGAGAGATGGTTTAGCTGTTAAGAGCACTGGCAGCTCTTCCAGAGGACCCAGATTCAATTCCCAGCACCCACCTGATAGCTCACAACTGCCACCTTCCTCTGCCTCCGTGGGCACCAGGCATACACCTGGTGCATAAACATACATGCAGACAAACACTCATATACAAGAAATAAAAGTAAATAAAAATGTAAAAAGTCCTTTGGCATTAAAAGCCATGTGTTATCGTGTATTTTCTGAATATAAAGGTTCTTCAGAGTCGGGGCTTGGTGGCATAGGCACTGGAGGCGCCTAGGCAAAAGTCAGTTCCAGGTCAGCCTGGGCTACAGCGACACCTGTCTCACAAACAACGAAACGAAACCCCAACCAAACGACCATAACAAAGTTCCTTACACTATGGCTCCAATAGACGTTTTCCTTTTAATTTTTTTAAACCAGCGTTTTTAGCCTCTTTTCCAGTAATCACTCCCCACAAACGTATGCTTACAACTGCACTGACTATTCATAAAATTCTTTCTCACTTATGTGTGAGGCCACATCAAAGGACAATTCCTTCCATCTCTGCAGCAGCGTACCCCACCTAGTCTGTCCACCCTCAGCGCTTCTTCATAAATCTGCAGCCTGTACTGCTGACCTCAGATTCAAGAGCGCTGGCGTTTTGTTTTCTGCCCCAGGCCTGAGGTAAAGAATGCACAGAACCTGGGTAGGTAACAGACGCTGGAGGTAGCACCGAGGCGCAGCCTTGGCGCGCCCAGGGCGCTTCTCTCTCCCGTAGTGTTCCTCCCGGGGCGACTTCCCCAGACTCACGGCGACTTCGGGTACGCTCGCTCGGGTGGCACCCGCAGCACTCCTCAGCAGCCGGATTACCGCGCGTGCGTCTGCTCTGCCTAAGCTGAATCCCGGAGACCGTTGTAATGACTCCACCCCCTTCCAAGAGAGGACTGTGATTGGTCCGCAGCAAACTCGGGAGACGCGAGCGCCCGCCTATTGGCCAGCGCTCTGAGCGTGCGTTCCCTCACGCACGCTCAAATTGGCGCGCGGACTCGTACCCGGAATTCCCAGTTCCCGCTGTCGTCGTGTTTGTAAATCGGCTGTGAGCTGGGAAGGCTAGGAAGTCACCTACAGGAGAGAAAACAAAGGCAACTGGACACACTTAATCTGGAGAAGTGACTGCTGAATAGCTGCCCGTTTTACTTTGTTTTGGTTCTTTGGAACCGGGTTTTGCGATGCGACCCCTGCTTAGCTTGGGACTCCTGGCACTCCTTCGTCAGCCTCCCAATGGCTACCAGGTCGCCCAGGCTTTAAGTAATGTCAGAGGAAACTACTACTTCATCTAAGATCAGTAGTCTAAAGTTAGCCGAGCACGGTGGCTCAGGCATGTTGAAAATAAAAGATTTGAGACCAGCCTTGGGTACATAGATTTCATCCAGCTGAAAAATTTTTTTTAAATGTATAGTTCTGGTGGACAAAGCATTCCATCAGAACTCTGAAGAATAAGTGGATGGGGTAAATTTTTTCACCATTGGAAGTGTTCATGTGGAAGCTGAACAAGTTATAGGGGTTAATGCAAGAGCTCCTTTGCACTGTGAGGACGTTAAGGACTTCCCCCTCCCCTCTCCTTTCACTGTACTGAAAATCAAGCCCAGCTCTTCTACATACTGTGCCAGCTTTTGATCCCCGAGTCACACACCAACCACGGAATAAGTGACTTTCAAGCGCTCCTCCACCTCTAGAAAGGTAATATTTTCTGAACAACCAAGTGCATGGTTATAGCCAAGTCAGCTTTGACACAGCCGGGAGTTCCAAAAGTGGGTAGTCCTCAGGAGAGAAAGGAAAGCTTAAGACCTGGGACTCTGCAGAACTGGAATTGGTTTCAATTATGGGAATCCTGGCGGTGGACCAAAAATCAACCAAGCAACCACCTTTCTCTTTCACTGCACCTAGCTTATTGTACAGCTCCATAGCATAGACCTAGCAATCAGTCTTTCTGAACTTCCAAGCTAATATTATTTTGGCTACTGCGGTGATTTCTGCAGTTAAGCTGCAACTGGTTCCTCATGGAGGTTGCATGGTGTGTTTTGTCTTCTGGAGACTCTCATACTCACTAGGACTCTGACTGACTGCTCTGGGCTTCCCCACTTTCGTTGTAGGACTGAGCCAGTGAGTAGCTAGTGAATTTCCAAAGTATTACAAATTTATGAGCTATAAGGAGTCATGCAACAGTCTGATGTGATTTTCAACCTGCTGTTGAGGTTCTATATTCATGATAGGATTTATTCGTTGCAGTGAAGTGTTTTCACTTACCATTTGGAACTACTGCTTATCTTACTATTGGCATTTCATGCTATCTAATGCTATCTAATCTACTGGGCATCTTGTTCTCCCTACTCCAACAGTGACTGGCTGTAAGTCAGTTCTGTCTTCAGAATTGAAATGGGACCTTCCTTGGATGGTTCTTTGAAAAACAGAGTTAAAAGTGTCTCTTAGAAATAGCACAAACTGTATTGAGTTGATTAAAGGAAAGGAGGGAAAAGACAGAAAGGTCCCATTCTAGCAGTACAGTTTCCATTTGTCCACCAGAGGGAGGTATGTTAACTGGTAGGAATAGAGGCCAAAAAAAGATTGCTCTAAATGTTATTTTTAAACTTTTAATTAATTAATTTAGGATTTTTTTTTTTTTTTTTTTTTTTGAGACAGGGTTACCTGATGCACAGGCCTAATTGGCCTGGAGGTATTTGACCAGGTTGGCTTTTGCCAACCAAGTTCTGGGTTCAAAGGCATGTACCCTTGTACCCTAATTTTTTTTTTTTTTTTGGCAAAAGCCTCATTCTGGACCCCAGGCTGGCCTCAAATTTGCCTAGGTATCATCTCTATTGAGTAGTTTGTTCATTTGAGGCTAGGTCCCATATAGCACTCCCAATCCTCTTTCTCTGTCTTCTAAGTGTTAGGATTATAAGCATTTGCCGCCATCGCAAGCTTGTCATTATCTTTCAGAAGTAGAGTATTCTAATGTTGCAATTAAAGTGTGACTATGGAAAATTATTACTTGAGAAAAATCTAGGTTGGCCCAGTTATTTATTTAGTGAATGAGTGTAGTGTGTGATATGTGTGTGTTGTGTCTACATGCGGTGCATTCAAGTGTGTAGGTAACTAGATGCACCTAGGTAGCGCATGTGAGTCCACGATGGTGGGGATCTTCCTCTATTTCTCTATAACCTATTGCCTGAGGAAAGGATCTCTCACAGACCCAGAAGCACATTGTTTTAATTAGGCTGGTTGGCCTGCCAGCTCTTGAGATTCACCATGTGTTTCCCAATGCAGGAGTTATAGGTACAATCACTGTGCCTGGCTTTTTTGTTGCTGCTGGGGACTTGAACCCAGGTCTCATGCTTGCAAAGCAACTACTGTTACCCGTTGAACTATCTCCCCAGACCAGCTTTTGAAAATATTTAAAAAAATGTATTTTCTTTGTACACGGATTGTTTGGACTTCCTCGTAGTTACAAATGTTTTATTAGCAGGCTGGAGAGTTTGTCTTAGTAGGGAGAATACTTGCAATTTAATCTTGAGGACCTAAGTTCAGATCCCAGCACCTATTTATCCAGTTGGGGTCCAACAAATACCTGCACCTTCAGAGCCCAGGGAATGATGCCCTTTTCTGGCATTGGTGTGTATTTACACATACCTGTGTGCAGACACTCATACAGGTACACACAAATAAATACATTGGCACAGTCATAGGAAATGACCAAAGTAATGAAGCCAGCACTGCTGTTTGACAGAGTTCCATCAAGGCTGTGCTGAATGCTGCCATTGCTGTCATTCTGTCTCTTACTTTTAGGTTTTGGAGCCTGCATGCTGCATTCTTGGGGTCTTTCTGCATTATGGTTCATTTGATCTCTTTTCCTGAGAAAATTATGTCTGAGTCCTTTTTAGGAGAATCCTTTCTGCTTTTAGGGAAACAACTTTATCTGGACACTATTTGGAAACCTTCCTTATGGCCTGGAGATTGTGATAAGCTCAGATAATCAAATGCTAGAAATTTCTAAATGACACTATGAATCCAGGAATCTTCTTGGGGTATCCACCCCTCAGCAAACTCAAACGTTATAATTGGTGCAGAGTAACCAAAAGTAATTGCCAAACTCTGACTGGCCAGGAGAATTAGTAACAGACTTTAAGCCTCTTTTTACAATATACTTAGAGCTCTCTGAAAATGCAGTATAAAGATAGGGGTAGCCATATAGGGTACATCCCTGGGGGAATAGAACTGGGTAAATAAGATAGATTGACTAAAATAACCTTTTCCTACTTTATAGTGTAGATGATGAAACGATAAGGTAAAAGGGTTAGCTGTTAGTATTTGCTATTCATAAAAGGACAGGTTCAGATATTTTCTCTCTGCTATCCTAAAAGCAGGCTGTCATAATAAGTGATGGTGTTTGCCTTGATGAAGACATACTTTGGATCCTTTGAATTGGAGTTATAGGGCTAATAATAAAATAAAATCTCTTGTGTTTGTATTTTCTAATTGTGACTGAACTTGTAACTCCTGACATGTAATGAAAATTCAAACATATGTCCAGAGACAAAATGATATAATCAGTACCTCTTGGATAGTCACTTTGTCTTCGTTCTGTGAAACTTGTCTAAATAAAGAAGCACTCTGATTGCCAGCCAGTCAGAGTTGCACGTCCCCCTGACCACCGAGCCTAACTCACCCCTTGTCTCATCTTTTGGGCCACCTGTCAACGTGCTGGGGCAGGCCCCTGGCAATACATAAATCTTTACACTTTTTTTTTTTTTTTAGAGTATTTAAGAAACTTAAGCTATCAAACTTGTTCAGTGAGCTGACTGTATAAATTTATTCTTTGAGAGTTTTGGTGAAGATGGTTTGGGGAAAAAATACATAGCTTTAATTTAAAAAAAACAAAACCTTTTCAAGTCTATGCAGACAGGTGTTTTGTGGTATACTTTTTGACTGATGTCATTAAAGTAATTAAGATAATAAATAATTATTATTGCTCTTACTAACCACATAGCTGGAAGATACATTTCTCTCCAACTAGGTAGGTATGCACTTAAATTATCTAAAGAATTAGGCCTTTTATGCTTTCTGTAAAAGTCTCTAAAAGAATGTGTTATACTCCGACTTCCATAAGAAAAAGGAAAAAAAGCAAATACTATAGTTATAGTAAGAAAGTAGTCTTTCTGTTTCTGGAACCTCCCACCATTGAGACTGGTTTTTTTTTTTTGGGGGGGGGGCAAGGTCTCTTTTGCCATAGTTTGGCCTCAAATCCCCTACATAAAGATAGCTTTGAACTTCTGGTCCATTTGCCTCCACGTTCAGAGTGCTATAATTACAGACAAATGTTTTTGACTGGTTTATGAAGTACGGGTCTTATGCATGCCAGATCATCAGTCTATGAGCTAAGGTACATCTGCAGCCCCAAGACTGAATTATTGTTAAATTTTAAGCTTATAAAAAAACCCAAACAAAGGGGGAGGGGAGATGGGATAGGGGTTTGCGGAGGGGAAATGGGATAACATTTGAAATGTAAATAAATAAAATATCCAATAAAAACAAAACAAAACGTGGTGGCTCTTTCTTTCCCTTGGGAGGTCAAATCAGGAGGAATACCATGGGTTGGAAAACTAGTCTGGGCTCTTGACAACTTAAACTGTAGAGAAACGTCCTCATTAAACAATAATTTAAATAAATCATGAAAGAAAGGAGAGGAGAGGAGAGAGAGGAGAGAGAGAGAGAGAGAGAGAGAGAGAGAATGAATATGCAAAAAGAACACAGTCAAAACATGGGAAGTGGAAGCAGAAGGATCAAGATTTCACATTTATCTTTGACCAGCCTAAGTAAATGAGACTCCATCTCAAACCAAATCAAACAGAACATAGTTCTACAAGGTGTGACATTATTGGTCCCTGAAAATTTTATCATACTTTAAAAGTTCTTACTAGAAGCCAGTATATTGGCAAAATATAAAGCAGCAGTGAAATACAAAGTTGAGTAGCTGTTATTTACTAGGACCATGTTATTAAACAGTGCAGGGGGCTGCAAAGAGAGTTAGCTGAAGGTTACCTCATCTTTCCTAATCTATCTGTGTGTTTGTATTTGAGACAGACTCCTTCGGCAGCTTAGGCTGGTCTCAGACTCTAGATCCACCAAGATAATAGGTGTGTGTCACCATGCCCAGTTCCTGCGTTATTTTGATATCAATATCTCTTTTATTGTTTTGGCAGAGTTCTATTTGGGAACTTGGGTACTTTTAATTATTAATAAGAAGAGGTTCCATGTTGACAAATTACCAAGAAAATCTCATTACTTTTTAAAATGTTTTGTTTTATTGAGACTAAGTGTCATGTAGTCCAAGCTGGCCTGGACCTGCCTATGCAGCAAAGGATGACTTTGAACTCCTTGCCTTATACTCCTGCCTGAGGCTCCCAAGAGCTGAGAGAACAAATCAGCACTACTCCTCTCTCCCTCCCTGCCTCCCTGCCTCCCTCCTTCCCTCCCTTCTTCCCTTTTTCCTTCCTTCTGTCTCTCCCTCCTTCTCTTCCTCCCTTTCTTTCTCCCTCCCTCTCATTTTCTCTCTCCTCCCTCTTTTCTGTGTTTTGTTTTTTAGAGGGGAGTAGATTAAGAAGTTTCACTCTGTAGCCCAGGTTAACCTTGAACTCACTGTCTAGTCCAGGCTGCTCTACAACACCTGGCAATCTGGGTGCTGGGGTTACAGGTGTGAGTTGCCTGGCATTACTTATTTCTTCAACATATGATTCCTAGTTTATTCCAATAGAAAATGAACAACAGGCAAGTTTTCATTTGTTAGGAAATAATAAAACTTCCCTTTATGATGACCTAATCGTGTTCCCATTTTTTGGTGAAATTTGTGAAATGATAATTTTCAACCAGTCAGGAATATTTTCGGACCCGGAATGAATGTCATATTGAAAATAATTTATGCAAAACTGTAATACTGTATGTGTGTATGCATACTTTTCTCCATGAACATTCATAACTAATACATGTTAATAAAACTAGATATAAAATCAGGACATGAATTCTCGTCCTTCTGGTACTTCATGTTTAGTCCTCTCTTTTAGAAAATAAGGCTAATTACTGTTGCTTTTTCACTCTTCAAATGTTAAGTGATAATTAGGGAGCTAAGCTTAGTGATCGCTACAATAAAAAAAACTACAACTCCCAACATGCTTAGAGAAAGAGGTTGCCTCTGGTCTGGGAGACAGTTGCAGTTTCTTCCAGGCATAGGTGCTAGATCCAGCCTCGGAGGAGGGTGCAGCTTGTCCTTGACTGGTTTCTAATGCATCCAGGGATGTGTAGTTCCCATAGGGCTTCAGTGCGCCCTCAGGGCAGGTCTCCTACTACAAGTCCCGTACTGACGCGGGGCTTGGGCAGCGCCTGCGTGCTGAAGCTAAAGGAGCTTGTGGGCGGTGCTTGTAGCGGGAGGAGTAAAGATGGCGGCGCGGGGGCCTCCGCCTTCATTCCCTGGCTGAAGCCCTCCGAGGGAGGCGGCGGTGGCCACACCGGGTTACCAACAGTCTTGTGGTGGTAGTTTTGGCATCAGCTGCGGAAGCTCGAGCCATGGCGGAGTTGGAGCACCTGGGAGGGAAGCGAGCAGAGTCGGCGCGAGCGCGTCGGGCTGAGCAGCTGCGGCGCTGGCGGGGCTCGCTGACAGAGCAGGAGCCCGCGGAGCGACAGGGCGCGGGGCGCCAGCTGCAGATCAGACGCGGGAGCCCCAGGGTCCGCTTCGAGGACGGTGCGGTCTTTCTAGCTGCCTGCTCCAGCGGGGACACGGACGAGGTGAAAAAGCTTCTGGCAAGAGGTGCGGACATCAACACGGTCAACGTGGACGGCTTGACAGCCCTGCACCAGGTAGGACTTCTCTTTCGGTTGTGTGGAGTCTTTGACCTGCAAGCCTGTGACCCTGTGAGCTGCCCCACCAAGAGTATTACTAGTGTCATCGGAGAGCCCTCTTGCAAAGACCATGCCACTTAAGTCAACTCACATTCTTGGCCACCTTCTTCCACTCAATAACCAGGGTTAGGGTCTTTACTTGAAGGACTGCTGTCACCTGGGTGACTGGTCAGTGTTTGTATTTCCCTCCATCTACTTGGGTTGTCATAGTGACTGATGATTTGGTCCTTGGTGTTATCTGTCTAGATAAGTCATCTTCTGTCCAGTGCCTGTACATCATGTCAGTCACACTTAATGTCATTAGCCTGATACCTTTTCAGAAAATTCAACTTTCTATTTGTGTGGCTCAGTTATCAAAACGTCTTAGGTCAATTAAAGAAAAACCCCAGTAGCGGATGAAGACAGGAAGCTTTTTTTTTTTTGAAATGACACTTGTTTTGCTGATGTGTGATATATGCCTTCTCCAGGCCACCCTTAGAACACCCTTGACCTCATTGTTATGGGTGTCTTATTTTCTCTGCAGCAGCGCTACTTTAGTCAGGGACAGAATTATTTCTGTCTGGTACTTATGGAATAGACGTTATTTCTGAGTCCCTCTGTAGAAATGCTAATCTTCCAAAAAAGAAATGACTATATATGAGTTACAGGTAATCTGAGAGTTCTGTACTTAATAATAACGCTTTGATTTCTCTCACTTATGCAACAATATTCTCTGTATACTGACTGTCATAACTCCACCCTCTCTCCCCATTTGAACTTCATCAGTTATTTTGGTGAGCTGAGACCTGGGCACCCACTCTTTCTCTCTCTCTTTCTCTCTCTCTCTCTCTTTCTTTCTTTTTTTTGTTTTTTTGAGACAGGGTTTCTTTGTGTAGCCCTGGCTGTCCTGAACTCACTCTGTAGACCAGGATAGCCTCGAACTCAGAAATCCTTTGCCTCTGCCTCCCAAGTGCTGGGATTAAAGGCGTGTGCCACCACTGCCCAGCTCTCTCTCTCTCTCTCTCTCTCTCTCTCTCTCTCTCTCTCCCTCCTCTCTCTCTCTTTCTTTTTTTCTTTCTCTTTTTCTTCCTTCCTTCCTTCCTTCCTCCTCTTCCTCCTCTTCCTCCTCTTCCTCCTCCTCCTCCCCTTCCTCTTCCTCCTCCTCTTTTCTAAAAACAACAACACAGACCCTTTAGGTAGTTCAGGTTCAGGCTGACTTAGAACCCTCCATATAGCTGGTCCTTCTGTCTCTATGTCCCCAGTGCTGGGACTGTCCAGTCTTGGCAGTGCTAAGAATCCAGCCCAGGACTGTGTGTATGCCAGGCAAGAACTCCACCGACAGAGCTACATCCACAGCACTTTCTTAGTTTCCTTTGCTGTATGTGTAAAGTGAATGTGTTCACAGAAGATTCAACTTTTTACCACGTGGTGATGGACCATACCTTTAATCTCAGAACATAGGAGGCAGAGGCTGTCAGATCTCTGAGATTGAGGCCAGCCTGATCTATAGAGTGAGCTCCAGGATGGACAGGGGTGGACACAGAGAAACTTTGTCTCAAAAAACCAACCAACCAACCAACCAACCAACCAACCAAAAAAACCCCAAGACAAAATAAAATACTTTTAAATATTAACTGAAGTTTATGTTAAGTCTCTTCCTTAAAATATATTTAGTTAATAGCTTAAGATTGTTCTTATTGCTCTCTTCATATGGAAGAGAATTCTCCTCTCAGCCTGTTTTATTCAGAATCCCACCTGAAGTTTTATATATAGCAACCAGTATTTATATAGTACTTTGCTGTTTAAGAATGATTTCATGTGTCGTCCCTCATGTAATCTTGTGTTCTTCTGCAGTGGGTATAGCTGGTAATAATATGGCTTCCATATACAGAGGGGGAAGGCAAAACGTCATAAACTTTGTGTGTGTGAGAACGTAGGAAGGGGGAGAGTTACCTGTGATATTGATTTTTCAGATTTCAATCACAAAGTCCCATAGCCCACCGAGTAAGGAACTGGGTATAGAATGCGGTAAAAACTAAGAGAACTACAGTAAACTTTAAGTAGGATTTAAACTAAATTTTTGAACTCTTGGAAGGGTGACTTCTCCATACATGTGAAGGGCAGAGTTCACCTGGGTCTTCAATCATTCTTCACCTTAATATTATTTTTTAGTATAATATAGTATAACTCAGTAACTGTGCTTCTTTTATTATTTTATTTTGATTAGTGTGTGTTTGTGTACATATGTGTGTGAATGCAGGTGTATGTGTGTGTGAGTACAGGTGTGTGTGTGCCATCATGTATGTGTGGAGTTGAAAAGGAAAACTTAAAGGAACCAGTTTTCTCCCCTTCCATCCTGGATTCTGGAGATGGAACTAACTCAGTTGGCAGGCAAGCTTGCTCAGCAAGCATGTTTACCAACTGCCCCTTGTTTCTTTTACAAGTGACTATGCCAGCTAAGTGTAGTCCTTCCATACATTTTACTATTATTCTGGGAAGTCACTCACCGTAGATCCTCCCCTTGCAGTTCTGCCTCTCTCTGCCTTCATCAGGAGACTGCCTTGTTGCCTCTGCTCCCTTCACTAACAGCTTTGATCCTGAAGGGCGGGCGCTGCCTCTCAGCGGACACACTCTTTACGTTCAGTAATCTATTGAAGTAGGAGAGGAAGGGACACTAGCTATGGGATCATTCTTTTTATCTACGATGTAATAGAAAAATATCTCCAGATTTAACAAATTGCCTTGGTTATGGTGTTTCTTCATAACAGTAGACAATAACTAATGACATTCAGATTGAAAATGTATACTCAGTACTAGACAATTTCAGTTAAAGATTGCTCTGCTCAAAGATTTGATGTCAAGTCAAACAACTTTCTGTTTTGTGTGGTTTTTGTTTTGTTTTCTTTTTCCTTTCAGAAAGGGTCTTGCACTGTAATTTAGGCTAGCCTGAAATGAACCATATAGCCCAAGCTGGCTTTGAGCTACCTGATGTAGATGATGGGAACCAAACTTAGGTCCTCTGGAAGAGCAGCAAGTGCCTTTAACCACTGAGCCATCTCACTAGTCCTAAATTTTATATTCTAAAATTAGCATACAAGGTATTAGGTATCATAATGGCTTTTTTGATGTAAGAAATAAATTTATGATGGCATTTAGGACAAAGGTGTGTTTGAATTGATTGTCCACCCACTCCTGTGCTCTCTCCTTCCTCCCCTTGAATCCCTCTTCTGCTTTCATGTCACAGGTGCCCTTTTGATCACCCCCCTCCTTCCTTGGCATCTCTTTTCATCTTCTCTTAGTCTCCTTTCTAGAGTTTTGGAGCCTTCATTCTTGTTTATATACATATATACGTAAGAGAGAACACATGAGGGTTGTCTTCTTAAGTTTGGATTCCTTTGCTTAATATATTCATGTTTGCTTAATTTGTTCATCTGTTGGGCATCTATTGGGAATCTAGACTGGTTCTATTTCCTTGTTATTGTGAGTGGGGCAGCAGTTAACTTGGCTATACACATATCTCTACAGTAGTAGACTGGGTGTATTGTGATGAGTAAATTAAGATCTGGTAGCTGCATTAAATGTCCTAAGGCCTCAGTGAAGAAAGTGCTAATCTAATGATACAGTCCTTGGAAGCCCTTGTTTCTGCCTGGGAGCCTCCATTTTATTTATATATATTCATAAGAAATGTACGTGATAATAATCCAACTTCTTTATTTATTAGAGGTAAATACCTCCTGTCTTGGTATCCTCATTAGTATGGACTTGTGTGGTCTAGCTTTGGACAGAGGTTTGCGTTGCACACATTCCAGATTTGGACTCTCAGAGTAATCTCAGTTTCAAATTCAACTTGTGTAGCCTGTAACAGATTTCACTATCTCGACCATGCCACCTCAAACTTGGAATCTTCCTGCCTCTCGCTCCTGAGTGCTGACATTCAAGCATGTGCTGCCACGCCTGGCTACCTCGGTCATTCTAGAACTGCTTCAGGTGACCATGTAACTTTAGAGAAGTTAAAATTACATATTTCTTTGGAAGAGACATGAAGAATGGTACAGACAAGAAGAGGAAGGTAGAGAGTCAGTGGGAGATAGAGGAAGACTAGGATGCACATACATTCAGGTCAATCTAGAATATATTTTATGTAAGAAAAAGCCTAGTCTCTTCCCTTTCATTCCAGTTCATAACTTAATTTCTCTCACGGTTTCTTCTGTCTGCGAGGTGACTTACCTATGCCTTAACCCAAGTATTGACTGAACTGCTTAGTGTCGGATGCATGGCAGCATGGGATTTGGAAAATCCTGTTGGCTCTTTCAGGACTGTTTGTAGAACTGTCGTCATCCCTCATCATTTCAATAGCACACCCTGTCATGCTGTTTAATATGATGCATCAGGCTATGTTGGGCACCTGGCTCCTTGCCCTGTGAGCATTAGTCCCAAGTTTCCATGCTCTGTACACTCCGCAGCCAGACTGAACTGGATTTTCCCTCTGGTTTGAAGTGCACATGGAATTGACTCTCGTTTGTATTTGTACCCAGGCCAGATATCTCTTTGTTCTTCTTTTCATTCATATTCTCTTCCTCTCTGTCCCAACCATTCTCTTCTCTCCCTCCCTTCCTTCCTCTTCCCCCACCCTCATCATCTCTGTCTCTGTATGTGTACATTTACTTAGAAGCCAGAGGACAACTTCTGGGAGTTGGTTCTTTCTCTACCATGTGGGTTCCATAGAGTGAACTTAGGTCATCAGGTTTGGTAGCAAATGCTTTTACGAGTTAGTTATCTTTTTTGTTTGTTTGTTCTTTTTTTTTTTGTTTTTTGTTTTGTTCTTTTTTGAGACAGTTTCTCTATATAATTACCCTGGCTGTCTTGGAACTTGCTTTGTAGACCAGGCTGGGCTTGAACTCACAGAGACCTGCCTGTCTCTACCTCCAGAGTGCTGAGGTTAAAGACTTATGTCACAACGCCTAGCCGTTGAGCTGTCTTACCAGCCATTTTTAAATATTTTAAAACGTGTGTATGTGTGTTTTAGGACATTTAGGTTATTTCCAACTTGCTGTAAACATTTGCAGTTTCACTCTATGATAGCTTAAGGCTGACCTCAAACTTGCTGTTTTCCTAACTCAGCCTTTTGAGTTCTAGGATTATAAGTGTGTTCCACCTTACCTGGTGGACAGATTTTAGTTTGTAACATTTGCCGTTTGATTGAGAATTCCATGAGTTCTGACACATGTGTAACTTCCACCGTAACCGTTACTCTCACAAGTTCATCCTTCCTCCCTAGAGAAACCCTAAACCACGAGTCGTAAGTACATACCAACAAGTACAAGTTTTGCTTGAAACATGATTCTAATACATTTCTTGTTTTGTTTTTTCAAGACAGGGCTTCTCTATAAACCAGGCCAGCCTTGAACTCAACTCTGCCTGCCTCTGCCTCCCGAGTTCTGGGATCAAAGGTGTGTGCTATTACTGCCCAGCTGATGCTAATAAACTTATTTTAAAACTCTAAGAATAGAGAAACTTAAACACTACTGAACATTTTTAAGGTGGAGACTCTCCTGAGGTGCCCACACTCACCCCTCTTTGTCCTATGATAAATTCTCTCACAAAAAAAAAAAAAGAATTTTTGATATTTGGGTAAGTTATTGGAATTATGATTGATTTTACTTAATTGTCTATTTCTTAGAGATACTTGCAGTTTGAAAATTGAAGTACTTGCAAATGGGATGATGTCTATAATTGGCTATAAAATACCTCTGTCAGGATGGGGTTGAGGTACTCACAAAGAAACAAGATTAGTCATTAATTAATTATTTGAGAATTCATCAGACCATTCTATTTTTGTTTCTTTAAGCATCCTGTTTAAAAAAAAAAGCCTTAAAGAAATATGAGCAGGCAAGATGGCCCAATATGTACTGGTACTTGCTGCCAAGAAAACAGCAAGGACCCACATGGGTAAGGAGGCAGTTGGCTCCCACAAGTTGTTCTCTGAGCTGCACTCACATACTGTGGCTCTTAACGGTCCACATACTGAAATACGAAAAATTTAATTTGTAAGGATTGTAAATAAAGGAGCTAACTTAGATGTAGTGTATGAACTGTTGCAAGGCTTGATGTGTTGCCGAGAGTTCAGTTCAGGATATATGTAAATAAGTAAATCTGCAATGGCACAACAATGGGTTAGAGTTCTCTGCTGTTCTTTTATACCTGTTTTCTTCACTGCTCTCCTTGCCAGCGGCCTGTGTATGCTTTGCGAGTGCTCTACCACCACCCTGTGTTCAGTCTGTTGTGCTGTCTTTCCTGAAGTTCATTTTATTCTGAAGTATTCCAGTTCAACTAGATGATTCTTGGGGCTTAGCTGTTGAGAGCACTGGCCCTTACAAAGGCTCTAGATTCAGTTCCCAGCACCCACATGATGGCTCACAACCATCTGTAACTCCAGTACCAAGGGGTCCAGCAGCCTCTTCTTGCCACTGTGGACACCAGGCTTGCATGTGCACAGACATTGTGCAAACAAAATATGCATATAAAAATAAATAAATCTTAGGAAAAAGGTTTCTTTGGCCTCACAACACCTGGTCCATTATGAAAGAAACTTAAAAGTCTTAACCCAGAAAACAGATAAGCAGGGTACTTTGGCTGTGTGAACAGCTTCCTGCACAAGCACTGCCTCACAGAGGAGAAGATGGGAGGCACCCATGCCAAGTGTGGGCAAACGATGGGCTTGTCTCTGAAAATGGAGTGTTCATACGGAGATGAGGTTGGCTGGCTTCTTCTGCTCTTCCAGGTTAAGGAAGAAGCTGCTTTTCTAACTGACTGAAGTTTACAATGAGATGTTTGGTTTGCGAGCTATGCCCTGTTTATGTGCAGCCATTTCTGTGAGGTAGTTTAGGTTGTTTCTCTTTCTTTCTCTTTCTTTCCTTCTTTCCTTCTTTCCTTCTTTCTTTCTTTCTTCCTTCCTTCCTTCCTTCCTTCCTTCCTTCCTTCCTTCCTTCCTTCCTTCCTTTCTTCTTTCTTTCTTTTAAATTTTAACTTGGCAACTTTTAAGATTTTTGTTTTTTAAAAGTTGGTGGCACAAGTATGGGATAGGATTTTAATATGCTCAAACAGCTTGTGTTTGGGTCCTGTGGACAAAGCCTCAGTTTCATGAGTTCCTTCAGAGTGATTTTTCCCCTACATTGAGCCTGTGACCCCTTGACAGTCAATAACATGAAAGATGAGGGCAGAAGACCTCAGCTTAGTGTCAGTCACTCAGGTACTGGGCAGTGATTGAGAAGGGAAGCCAAGCGGCAGCTGTTGAGGGTCAGCTTACCTGCTCCAGAGCTCTCCAGCAACCTCACCAATGTCAGTAGCTGGGGAATGTAATGCTTAGTGGGTGCTGAGACAGACCACAAGTGAGAGCACAGCACAGCTGCTTCCAGACAAGAATGGACACTGTCCTTCAGCACTGTGCTGTTCCCATTTCATGACAGGATCACCAAGGCTCAGAACTTCTGTTTTCGAGACTGGTTTTCTATATTGCACTGGCTGGCCTGGAACTCCTGGAGTCAGATCTCCACCTCAGCTTCCTGAGTAACCTGGACTATAGGTACACATACCTGCACCTGGCTGAAGGCCTTTTAAATAGAGGAAACTGACATGCAGTGAATTTCATCTTTCTGTTCAGTATATAATTTTTTTGGTAATATTTTCCTGTTCTGTCTATAAGGTACTCCTGTATTTGAATAATTAAAAGTCTGATTTTCTTACTATGTAGAGATCTTAGTGCTTCTGCCTTCTGGGAAGCTAGGATTAAAGGTGTGTACCATCATGCACAGCCAGTCTCTTTCTTCTCTGAAACAAGGTTTGGTTGTATGGCCAAGGCTGGCCTTGAACTCTTGGTCTCCCTGTTCAAACCTGTATTGGAATTCTGGCTCACCACCTCTGAATGACCTTTGATTCCTCCCACCCCCTATGAAAACTGAATATAGGTCTTGTGCCTGTAAGAACATTCTACCAGTGTGCTACACCCATAGTCCTTTTTTTACTTTTAAAATTTTGAGACAGGATCTTGTTAAATTGCCCAAGCTGGCCTTAAAGTCACTCTGTAGCCTATACAGGGCTAGAACTTCCAAACTTCCATCTTCCTCTCTTGGCCTCCCATGTACTTGGTATTACAGACCTGCACCACCAAGCCAGGCCTAAATGATGATTAAATTCTTCCACATAATTAAAAAAATGATGTATTTGGGTGTTTCTTCAGAATGTATATGTCTGGATACCATAGGTATGTCTGGGACCTTTGAGTTCAAGGAGTTACAGATAGCTGTGAGGCACCATGTGAGTGGTCTGGGAATTGAACTCTTGTCTTCTGGGAGAGCAGTCAGTGCTCTTGACTGCTGAGCCATCTCTTCAGCCCAGAAATGCTTTTTATAAAACAAATGTCAGGGCTAATGAGATGGTTCAGCAGGTTAAGGTGCAACTCACCTTTGGATGGGAAGAGTGACCTTTCACCAGTTGTTCTCTGACTCTACATGTGTGCTGTTGTATGTACCTCCCCACACAAATACAAATAATGTAATTTAAAAAATTAAAACAGAGCAAAGTAAAATTCAGATTTCTGCTTGATATGGTTTCCCCTTTTTTCTTTTTTTCAGTTAAGACAGTATCTTGTTATGTAGCCTAGAACTTGTGCCCCAGCCCACCAAGTGTTAGAGTTACAGGTATATACCACTGTAACTATTTGCTCCTCCTTTTATGTCATGGTGTACATAGAAAACAACTTATTAGTGGCATTGCTGGTTGAGCTTCAGGCTTTATGAATGTTACACGAGCACTCTTTCACTGAGCTATCTCCCCAGGCCTCCCAAGGCCTCCCCAGGCTTCCCCAGGCCTCCTTTTTCTTTTCTTTTAAGACAGGGTCTCACTAAGTTGCTAAGGTTAGCTTAGAACTCACTTTGTATCCCAGGCAGATCTTGAACCGGCAGTCCTTTGTCTAAGCCTCCCAAGTAGTTGGGATTATAGGTTTATGTCATCAGGACTAACTCAGAAAATGACATTGGTAATTCTCCTCTGATACATTGGGGATTTAGAAGTTATAAAACATTATTATGTTTTCTAGATTATTAAATATTTTATTTAATATTTATACATGTATGTAATATATGTTGACCATGTACTTATTCCAGTTTTTCCTGGCCTTCGCACTTTTCCTTCTCAATTTCACGTGCTCTCTCTCTCTCTTTTAGATTAATACTCACAGAGTCCATTCGATATGCTTGTATATGCATGGGTGTGTGACTGTCTACTGGAACATAGCCCAGGGCCCATTACCCTGAAGGAAATTGACTCCCTCAGTGGCTGTCAACTGCCAATGGCATGTCAGCTATTGGTGGGACTTCTTGAGCATCCTCTCCCCATCTTGTGCAAATATGTGCATGTAATCCCAACCATGTGAGTTCATGTGTGCAACTGTTCTATCATGTCTGGCAAAGCCCTTCTCACAACAGACATCCACTGTTCTTTGTGTTCTTAGTCTTTCTGATCCCTCTTCTGTAATGAGTTCCGATTCTTGTTGGGGAAGGAGTGTGATACAGATGTCCCATTTAGAGCTGAGCACACCAAAATCACTCATTTTCTGCACACTGATCATTTGTGAACCTTCGTTTTATTTACTGTCTATTGCAAAAGGAAGCTTCACTGATGATGACGAGAAATGCACAGTCTATTGGTATAAAGAAGAATTTAGAGGGAAGTTTATTATTACATCCATTTAGCAGAATAATAATAGTACTGGGTTCTTCTCTAGGGCCATGACCTAGCCAGACATGGGATTTTGGCCCAGTTAACAGTACCAGGCGTAGGGTCCATCATGTTATGGAGCAAGCTTTAAACCCAATTCCTTCTTGGCAACCAATCAAGAATAAATCTTATGAGACTTAAATGGACCATAAAGAAATTAGCAGCACTGGGGCTGGGGTTCTGCTAGCTCAATGGTGGAGCATTAGCCTAGCACACACAGGCTATGGGTTTGGTTCCCAGTCTCTACCCTCATCCCATACACACAGACAATAACAATAAAACACATAGCAGTATATAATGGTATTAATTCCATCATATTTATTTAATTGTGGATTTTTTTTCTTTTTCGGCAAAGTCCTCTTGCACAGCTCAAGCTGGTCTCAAACATGAAATCTTCCTGCCTCTGTCTCCTGAATGCTAGATTACAATTACCGTGGTTGGTTTTTCCCAGAACATTTCTGCCCTGTAGTATCAGTGGGCAAGTGACATATCTTGTCATCAGTGTATCTCAAAGGGTTTCCAGTTGACCAATACTGATTATCATCCATCATCCCCCCTTCACCCCCTAACCACCAGTTCCCACGTATAGAATTTTCTAGCACTATGAAGCTAGCCAGTAGGAATGAAGCTTCCATACTGTACAGACCTACTTAAGACTCTGCCTACTTGAGTCCAGTCACCTTGGCTGGTCTAGAACTCACATGCAGACCGGGCTGGCTTTTAACTAAAAGCATGTGCCATTATGCCTGACAGAGATTTATTTATCTTGTGTATATGAGTATTTGCCTGTATGTATGTCTGTGTACAGGTGCCTGTGTGGTTTCTTCAGTGAGGATGTTGGGTCCCCTGGAACTAGAGTTCTTGATGGGTGTAAGCCATCATGTGGGTGCTTGGAACTGAGCCTCGTGTCTTCTCCAAGAGTGTCACGTGCTCTTAGCTGCTGATCAGCACTGTCACAGAATAAGCCTGAAACCAGGTTTTCTGACTCCTAGGAAGGAGGCTGGGAAGGAAATCTAGATGTGTGGCCACCAACACTCCTTTTGATGTAAACTCACTTCCCCAGGTCAGAAACCCTGGCACCTGGCAGTCGGTTAGCTGGAGACTCAGTGTTCCCAGTAAGGTGTCTGGGTGTGGGCTGCTGCAGTCTGTTAGCTGGAGACTCAGTGTTTCCCAGTAAGGTGTGTGGGTGTGGGCTGCTGCAGGGATTGTGACTGAACAGCAGCTGATTCTAACATGTTCTCATTCTTACACTTAATAACTGTGTCAATGAAGATCATGATGTTTATGACAAATGCCCATATCTTAGAAAAAGTAAGGAAATTTTTAAGCAAGTTAAATAGAAAAACAATGTGATTACATAGGTGGCTACAGTGGTTAATTTTGTTTGTTTTGCATTGTTTTGAGACAAGTTCTTTCACCTTATGTGAAACAAATTCTAAATGACTGGGACTGACAGGGATTGGTGGCAGCTGTACTACACTCCAGTCCGCAGTTTTTATTTACTTAATGTGTTTGAGTGCTCTATCTTCATGTACACCTGCGTGTTGGTAGAGTGCATCGGATCCCATTACAGATGGTTGTGAGCGCCATGTCGTTGCTGGGAATTGAACTCAGAACCTCTGGTAGAGCAGCCAGTGTTCTTAACTACTGAGTCATCTCTCCTGTCCTAAAATACAGTTTTTATTGGTGAGTTAACAGGTGGTCTTTGAATTCTATGCTCATCAAAAGGAATTTTGGCCATAGTTAGGCCTATTTACAGTAACAGAAGTTGCAGGAATAAACATTTTTGCAAGTAGAGCAATAGAGCATTTTTGCAGGGAGCAATAAAGGCCTGGGAACTTGGTCATTTCATTTGAGTACAGAGAGCTGGTGTGGTGGTGCACAGCACTTGGGAGGCAGAGGCAGGCGGGTCTCTGTGAGTTGGAGACCAGCTTCATCTACATGATGAATTCCAGGACAGCCAGGGCTACACAGAGAAAAACTTTTAAAAAATGAAAAGAGACAAAATGTATACTCATATAATTTCCTCATGCTTTTCACTTTGCTTCCTGTTCAAGGTTATAGCTGCTTTGCTTTGCTGTCTGCTTTCTGCTATAATGACCAACACATCTGAAACCATGAGCCAAAGTAAATATGTCCTTTCTTAAGTTTGGTTAGGTATTTGGTTTCAGGTATGAAAAGTCTAGTAGAGAAAATTAGTCCCAGAGGAATTTTCCCTATGACTACATGAGCATATGGTTTAGGATGTCTTCGACGATGGTTTATGAGAGACTCAGGAAAACTTTGGAGATGCAGGCTAGAGAAGCCCAATGCTGTAAGTAGAGCTGAGTTGGAGATGCTCCCCACCCCTTTTAAAGATTTATTTTTATTTCTGTGTGTGAGTGTCTCAGATGCCAAGAGAGGGTGTTAGACCTCCAGAAGCTGGAGTTACAAGTGGTTGTGAACTGCCAGAATCAGCGCTAGGAACCAAATTCAGGTCCTTGTATGGCAAAAGGTGCTCTTAACTACTAAACATGTCTGTAGCTTAATGGGAACCTCTTGTTGGTAGTGTAGGGGGCAGAGTGGTGATAGGGATGTAGAAAGTAATCCTGCTTGTGAGGTTTCAGGTACAAATTCGGACTGTTTGGGAATTGAGCTTGAGAGCATTTATTTATATTGTGTAAGGGCTGCTGAAAGATGAATTTAAAAGGGATGGTCTAAGTCAAGTTAGCTCATCATTTAGACTGCCCGTGGGTATTGTATTGTTGCTGTTTTTATCTAGTTCTGTAGTGAGAAGTGTGAGCAAAGAGCAGAACAAAAAGTTTTGAAAAACTTGTAGATTACCTAGAACAGAGGTTGTTAGCTTGGGGCTGAGGAAAGTGGTCACCAAGGAGATCGGGGTCATTAAAAAGAAGTTAAGTGCTTTGAGCCAGGACAGTAGGAAAGGTATCTTACAGGTATTTCAGGACTTGGCTGGATTCCTCCTCCTATAGCAAATTCAAGGCTATAACGGTGTAACTCACTTGGAGCACTTTGCTTTAGGCAAAGAGCTCTTGGGCTCCCTGCTGGCTCAAAGAAGTGCTTGTTTGTGTTAGTTAGGCCACCCAGGGTGCTGCAGCTGTGTCCCAAGGGCTGTGGCTACTTCTGTGAGGCAGGCCTTGGCCTTGTGTACATGCTGCTGATTTTTCAGGTATTCAGAATGCAGTGGTTATAGGATTGTGGGAACTTTATCCAGATTTCAAAGAAAAATGTAGGAAGCCAGGTACTGTGTGGCAAGGTCTGAATGACTTGTACTTATGCTAGAGATAAGAATAATTCTGACGTGAACAAAGGAACACACAAAGTGAAAATAGCTCAGCAAGGTAATTGATTCTTTTTAAAAAAGGGTGCATCAAGACCCACACCCAGATAGAGCACACCAGGGACAGCATGGCTCTGTCTTCTATCTTTTATTTTCTTTTTTTTTTTTCGAGACAGGGTTTCTCTGTGTAGCCCTGGCTGTCCTGGAACTCACTCTGTAGACCAGGCTGGCCTTGAACTCAGAAATCCACCTGCCTCTGCCTCCCAAGTGCTGGGATTAAAGGCGTGCGCCACCACTGCCCAGCTGTCTTCTCTCTCTGATGAGGGGGTGATGCTTCCAGTTGATGGGAGCTCATGACCTAATGAGATTGGCCATTGGCTGATTGGTACAAATGTTCTGAGAAGGGGAGTGTTCAGGAAATAATGAGTTTTTGGTGGCTAACTACCTTTGATTAAAAGGTGAAGAAAAAGAAAACCTTTCTCCCAGGTAGGTAGTCCCCAGGAGAACAATGTATGCAGTTGTGAGGGTGTTATCAAAGACACAGAAGCCCCTAGGATGTTAGAGGTGCCAGCAGGGTGGATCATCTGCAGAAGAAAACTGTGTAGCAGCAGAGATAAAGTCCAGGAGTGAGGCCATGTGGACTGCAAACCTCAAGGCATAGGAGTGGAGCTGCCCAAGCTCATTGGACCTCTCATCAAGATACCATGTACCCTGGGTTTCTTCCTCCGTCTCTCAGTATTATTTTATTGAGATTTTGTTTTGAGACTGGATCATGTACCCAGGCTGACCTTGAACTTGATATGCAGCTGGGAATGATCTAGAACTGCTGATCTCAGTCCTGCCTTCTCCTCCCAAGTGTTGGGGTTACAAGCTTACACTGCCATAGCTGGCTTTTATTCCAACTTTAATTTATTCTTTTTCAGTGATGAATGACATCATGTAATTATAGTATATTCATCAGTGAGAGGGAGTATGAGTGTGCACGTATGTGCTGTTGTCATGTCTTATTTAGGTCTTTTGTGAATTAAATAAGTCTTTTAAAGATTGTTTGGCATTGTTTGTATGTATATTTGCACATGTATATACATGCATGTGGAGGCCAGAAGACAACCTCAAATGCTGTTCCTCAGGTGCCATTGCTCCTCCTCTTCTCCTCCTCTTCCTCTTCTTTCTCTCCTTCCCCTTCCCCTTCTCCTTCCCCTTCTCCCCTTCTCCCCTTCTCCCCTTCTTTCTCCCCTTCTCCCCTTCTTTCTCCCCTTCTCCCCTTTTCCCCTTCTCCCCTTCCCCTTTCCCCTTCCCCCTCCTCCCTCCCCCTCCTCCTCCTTCTTCTTTTTTGAGTTGTAATTTCTTTCTGGTCTGGTACTCAGTAGTAACTAGGCTGGCTGGCAATCAATCCTGAGGTTCTACCTGTCACTACTACCTTCCCAGCACTGGGGTTTTAAGTGTCCAGCTGTGTGTGTGTGTGTACATGTTGGCTGGCCAGCAAGCACCATACCTGCTTTTTAAAATGTGAATTCTGGGGATTGAACTCAGAGGTTTTCATGCTTGAAAGGCTAGCTCTTTACCAACTAAGCTGTCTCCCCAGCCTGAATTACAGACATTTTTAATATTTTCTGGGTATGAGTCTTTGGTCAGATACATATTACAAATATTTTCTCCCAGTATGTACCTTTTTTTCATGTTCTTATAGTTCTTATTATTTTAAAGACACTATTTTGAAATGATTTCAGACTAAAAAAAGAACATTTTAAAGACAGGTCAGAAAGTTCTTGCACACCTACCTCAGCCAGCTCTCTCTATTGTTTGCACAATTATATTCTCTAAACAAGAAATCTGTTATTTTTATTGATGTTCTGAATAAAAGTTCCCTTATTATGGTTTTTTAATCAGTTCCTAATTATATTAGCACAGCTGATTCTGATAATTAGCTGCCTGCTGGCCATGTTTGTAAACTCTAGCTCTTGAGGATGAAAGGGAAAGGTCACAGGCAGAGGCTGTCTTGAACTATGCTGCCTACCAGTTTATCAAACCCTGGGCTTTGTTTGCTTTTGTTCTGTGGTAGGGTCTCAGTGTGCAGCCCTGGCTGGCCTCAAACTCACCACGTAGACCAGGATGGTCTTAAACTAGAGTCAATCTTTCCATCTTAGACTTCTGTGTGCCACAGGGGTTCCAGGCACGAGTCATCACCATGCTTGGTTAAATCCTGGATTTTCCAGTAAGATATTAACATTGATTGATAGTGATATTTTAAAAAAAACTTTTCTCTAAAATTTTAAATTTTGATGATGATCATGAATTTGCATACTTTTTTACACTTATGCTTTGTGTATATATATATATATATCTATGAGTATATACTCATGAGTATACATGTGTGTGCACATGTGTACACATATGTACAGAGGCCAAAAGAGGGTGTTGGCTCCTGTAGTATGTGACTATCACTGAACAGCTGACATCTCGGTGAATTCAGCTGTGGGAGTCGTGCAAAAGATCATGCCAGCTGGGCTTGTTGACTGTTTACTTCTCCTCACAGGAGGGCAGAGAGAGTCAGTAGACCCTCACCTGAGCATCCAGTTCCTTCTTACCACCTGTTGTATGCAGCTGTGCCTTAACTGCACATGGCCTCTGGGAGGGACTAGAGTTTCCATCTATGTGGCTATGAGAGAGCAATCATCCTTACTGGGTAAAAACTTTCTGGTGTTGTCTTTTCAGGAAGACACACCCACACTGCTCACCAGTGCTCTGTAAGCTCCTTGGTTCTCCTGAGTGATCTATGGTGGAATTGGACCTCAGTCTGTTGTTGGGACTTTGGTAGAAGGGCAGACCTTGTGTACGTTTCTGTTAAGGAAGGGGTCTTAGGAACACCTCCCTTAGAGCTTAAGTTAAAGGCATTTGTAGGACACCTGGCTTTGTCTTACCTATTGAGCTATCAATCACTTCAGACCATGCCTATGCTTTTGGAGTCATCTATTTAAGAAATAATCCAAATGCTGGAAACTCAATGAGAGCACTGGCTGCTGTTGTAGAGGCCCTGGATAAGATTCCCAGTACCCACATGGCAGCTCAGAACCATCTGTGACTCAGTTCCAGAGGGTCCGACACTCTCTTCTGACCTTTCTAGGCACACATGGGGTACACACACACATGGAGACAAAACACCCAAATATGTTAAATAATAAAATAAATATAAGAAATAATCTAAGGTCTTGAAGATTTTCAGTTGTGTTCCCCATCCCCTTAAAGTTGCATCGTTTAGATCTTAGTCTTTGAGTTGATTTCTATATGGTATGAGGTAGGGGACCAACCGTAGTTTTTTGTATGTGGCCATACATCTTTCCCCATACCATTTGTTGAAAGCTCCTAGTTTTTGTTTTCATTTTTTTCTTTTTTGAAACTGGGCCTCTGATATTGTAGTCTAGATTAACCTCTGAATTGTTTTGAGATTGAGTTTCATGGAATTACAATGTGTCCCAGACTGGTTGAGTTTTTCTCAATCTTCCCACCTCAGTCTTCAACTGATAGGGTTATGGGTATGGACCTCTATGCTAGTTGAAGAAAAATTATTTGCATTTATTTGTTTTGAGATTAGGTCTGATGTTATAGCCCAGATTGGTCTGGAATTCACTATGAGAATAATTAGTTTGGAAACTGTATTTATATTATATTCTTGTAATTTCTTTTGCCTTAAATTATTTGATTTTTTTTCATTGTAATTGGGTTTTTAATTTGGTTGTGTCTTTTATTTTTATATTCGAGACAGGGTCTCACCATGTAATTTTGGCTGGCCTGGAACTTGCTTTGTAGATCATGTTGGCTTTGAACTCACAGAGATCCATTTGCCTTTGCTTCCCCAAGTGAGTGCTGGGATGAAATGTGTGTGTGTACTATGTGGCCACTCTTAGCAGTTGATTCTTGTTTCAAATTCTATAGGCTAAACTTTGTTAGCTGGAACACACTGGAAATTACAGGTTTGATAGCATGTTCCTATGCTTTTTAAAGACCAAGAGAATGTAGGCGAGCATAAGCTAGGTAAAAATGTTGGTAATAATATTGAAGAATTCCCATCTTTGGCTTTCTTTGGGGAGTGTGTCAGTGTAAGGAGTGCAGCTGTGAGGAATGGCAGCCTCTGATATTGAAAATTCTTGTGGACTTAAGCCAGCTTGCTGTGTGTCAGGTATTTCAGCTTTGGAATCAGGTGTGTGCAAACTGAAAATATAAATTGAATGGCTTGCTAGGAATGTGAGAATGGTAACAAGGATAGTACAAACTGTAGTACAGCTTAGGGCTTGGAGCATAAATGAAGTCTTAAGAGATAACAGAATCCTTGGACAATTAAGACAATTAACCATTATCACTTTTTTCATATAAAGTTATGCTTGAAGTTGTTAATTTGTAATAAAAAATTCAGAAAGAGTCATTAAAGTTATAATAGGATAATGGACAAAACCAGAGCCCATTGTGTATCAATCTGACACATGCATTGAGACTCACATTTGAATGTAGAGACATTGTTGGTCAAGGAGAGCAAAGGGTTTCTTAAGTGTACAGCACCATATCTTAGGTGCCAATGCATTAAAAAAAAATGGACATTTTCTTCTTTTAGGAATTATAATAAGACAAAATTACATGGAAAAAGAGGTCAGGTGGCAAATTAATGTAACTGTTCTCAAGAGCTAGAATTTATTTCAGTTGGAAAATCCCAGTTCCTGGCAGATTGGTCATCTTAAAAAGTGTTTATTGAGTAAACATACTGAACATTTTGGAGCATTGAAGTTATGTAAAGAGTAGTGTTTTTAAAGGATTTGTTTGCTATGATTGTTTTGGGTGCATTGATTAGAGGAAGAGAGACAAGATGCATAGCTGGAAATGCACAGTGCACTGTGTCGTAGGCATTAAGAACTTGATCCAATTCCTAGCACAAATAAGGATAAGAAGACAGTCCTTTTTTCATGTAGCTCTCATTTTACACTCTAGTGTGAGCACAATAGGGAGATAAGCAAGGGGACTTGTATATCCAAAGGAAAAAAAGCTTACTTTTCAACATTTATACCTTGAGGCAAAATTACGAGATAACCAAGCTGTTAATAAACATGAATAATTAGAGCATAGATCAAATACTTTGTTTTGAAGTCAGAATCAGCCAACTCCATCGAGGTGGTTAAATGTCTCCTGGTTCCAGCATCAAAAAGTGGAGGCGTGAAGATCACCAGTTCAAGGCGAGCTTTTGAGACCTTGGAGAGGGAGTGTCAGAGAGGAAATAAGAATCAGCTGGACCCTCAGTCTATTAGTCATCACAAGTTACATTTTATAAGTACTCTCAATATAATCGAGTTTTTAAAAAACTTATTTTTCTTTGTGCCTGTGTCTTCACTAGGGTTTCCATTGCTGTCATATAGGTCATAGGGCTACAGTGACCAAAACAACTTGGGAGGAAAGTGTTTATCTTACAGCTTGTAGTTCACCATCCAGGGAAGTCAGGGCAGGAACTGATGCAGAGATCATGGAAGAATATTGCCTTCTGGCTTGCTCCTAGCATGCTTGCACGCTTTCCCATAGCACCCAGGATAGGCAACCCAGAGCAGGCCAGCACTGCCCACAGTGAGCTGGGCCCTCCCATATCAACACAGCTGTGTGAATGTATGCCACGAATGTGTGGATACCTAAGGAGGCCAGAAGAGTGTATCAGATTACCAGGATCTCGGGAGGTGAAGGTGATTGTGAGCTACTGGACATGGGTACTGGGAATTGAACTCAGGTCCTCTAGAGGAACAGCCAGTGTTTCTAATTACCAGTTCGTCCCTCTAGCACCTTCATTGAGTTTGTAAAGTTTTTTTGTATTTCTCTGCCTCTTGCCAATCCTACTGTTCTAAGCTTGAGTAGTACTAGATTAAAAACTTACAGCATCCCTTATTTATTTATTTATTTATTTATTTATTTATTTATAGATTTATTTATTTGTTATGTAGTGTTCTGCCTGCACAATATGCCTGAAAAGCAGAAGAGGGCACCAGATCCCATTACAGATGGTTGTGAGCCACCCTGTGGTTGCTGGGAATTGAACTCAGAACCTCTGGAAGAGCAGTCAGTGCTCTCAACCTCTGAGCCATCTCTCCATCCCAATATTCCTTATTTATAACACATACATTGACTTTTGTATTAAAGGGGCAGCACAGTAAAGTGGTTGAGAGCATAGGTCCAGGCCGTGGCCCCTTGATGTGAATCTGCTACTTGGGTGATTTGGACAGCTCACTTTATCTCTAGTTTCATTGTAGGTGAAGTGAGGGTAGTAACAACTTCAAACGGCGTGGTTATGAGAGAGAACTGAGTTAATGTGTGTAAAGTGCCCAGAACACTGTCTGGTACCAAGTAAGTACTTACATGTGTTTCATTAAATAAAATAAAATCCCCTGAATGAATTTTCTTCACAACTCACTAAGGTTGTGATAATCCTTGTTGGCTCTGTCACTCACTCACTTTTATGCTTCCAACCATGTTCACTTTGTCTCCTATTAACAGATGACTTAATCACCAGCTGACTTAGTCATCTACTTCTGCCTAATTCCATCTCCCCCAAAGATATTCAGTAATTTCCTCTACACCTCCAGACTGTCTGTGATACCATTCCTCATTTCTTTCTCTGTATGCTGACACCAGTTTTCTCAGGAGAACACCAAACCAGTTGTCTCTTGATTTCTAACTCTTGTGCCCTGCCTTTTCCTTCTGATGTTAATAAAGTGTCTCTAGTCACCTCTTTGTTGTTGTTTGGTTAGTGCTGAGGATGAACCCAGGGCCATGTGCAAGTTAGGTTCTACCACTGAGGGTGTACCTCAAGCCATAATGTTTAGCCTTTAAAAATAAAAATAGCTACCAGAACCTTCTCTCAGCCTCATCTCTCTTTGAAACTACGAACTTACTGATTTTTCTCTTCATCTTCTCTTTGAGTGGCACACCCTCCCCATTCTGCTTTCCTGCCATTCTATGGAAACTATACCTTATCGTCCTTCTTTGTTCTTATCCTTTGGGTCACTTAATACTGTTTTATTGACCTTTGTCCTTTATTAAGATTTTTATTATCCTTTGGTTTGCAAAGCAAAGCTTTGTTTTCCAGATCCTGCTCGTACCCTGTGGATCATTCTGCTGCAGCATCTTCTACTGCTCTCCCATGGCCTACTTCCCCCAGACTGTCTGCAGCTTCACTTCCATCCTTTTTTCATTTGTAGCCGTACTCACTCCATGACTTCATCTATCTCTTGTGTACTAATGATGTCCAGATCCTCTGCCCTTGACCTTTCTAGGCTTGACTCTTTGCCTGCCCCAGAAGGATTGCTAGCTGCATACTAGATATCTTTATCCAGATGTCCTGTCTGGTTTATCTTGGCCCCTGTATTTTCAGACCAAAATCATTCTTATCACAATCTAATTGCTCTTCTATCTGCATTCTCTTAAAAAAAAAAAAAGATACCATTAGCCATTCTCATTTGAGGCATTTGACAATTCCAGGGTTGATTCCTGAATGACTGCATAGAAATCATCAGGGTGGATGGGGCCACTTGCTGACAATAAACCCTTGAGCCTTACCCTCTGAGTGCTTGATTCTGAAGGTCTGGGTAGCACTAGGAATCGTCTATTTTTCTATGTTTGGGACTGCCAATGAAAACTGAAATTTGTTCCCTGTTATAGTTTAGATCTAAAATATTCTCCCAAAGCCTCATGTGGTGAAGGTATGGTTCTCAGTACAGCAATACCCAGTGTGTGTATGTGTGTGTGTGTCTGTGTGTCTGGTATGGTACATACTGCCTTGGGCACATGTGAAGTTAGACAATAGCTCATGGGAGTTGGTTCTTTTCCTTCACCATGTGGATCCTGGGGATGGGACTCAGGTTGTCAGGTTTAGAAGCAACTTTCTGAGCCATAGCACCAACCCAGAATTTTTATTAAAGTATAGGTGCCAGGGTTCTAGCTCTGGAAGCTTGATCTAGCCGATCCAGAGGAGACCTGGGGTTTTAGCATTCTTGCCCAACCCTCTAGGTTATTCTGGCTCCACTTGTTGAAACCAGTGTCATGCAGAATCAAAGACTACTGACTCCTTCATGACACCAGAACCCTTTTGAACCTCCAACTAGTTCCTCTCCTCTCATTCAGCCGTGTCCGCACACTCCTCAGTTGCTGCTTGCAGTTTCTTGGGCACTCATTGTGCTGCCTTCTTTGCCTGGACCATCCGTCTATGCTCTGAACTTAGTAACTCTGCATTAATCCCGTGAGGCTCTGGTTTCACTTTTTCTGTGACGTCTATCCTGCCAGGCCTTCCTTCTCGTAGCATATTGTTCTTGCTGCTAGTTCAGCAAGTACACATGATACTGTCTTACAGGATTTCATACTTGACTTTCCCCATGCCAGTCTGAGTCTCTGATGGCAGCAATTCTTTCTCACTCAGTTTTTCCCCTCAGTGTACCACGTGAATGCGTGAATCAGTTCAGGGAGGGTCTGTAAGGTGAAAATCTTCAGCACTAAAAAGAGCAGAAAATAGAAGACTGACCTTTGGTGAAGTTATATATTTAAAATAAGAAAACAAACCAAAACAAACCAAGAAGTGATGAGAGGCTAGGGGTAGGAGGGAACTGAGGAATTGGTTTGTATATCCTGAAAGCTAAGGAAAAAGAATTTGTTCAATTGTCTAACTTGTTATTTATTCATCTTCTTTATAAGTGTGTTTACTGAGCAATGATTACCTACCAGGCATTATTCTAGATAAGGAGGAATGTCATGTTTTACAGAACTTGAATGTACTTTCATGTCTAAAATAGACATACAAAACCTGTACATAACTGATTACACAAAGGAATTGGCTCTGGGTTTAAATTTAAGGCTTCTTTGGACTGCCTTATTCATTACCTATGTTTCTTAGTGAGAAGAAGACCAATACAAAGCTAACAGTATTTCCTGAATAGCTGGCTACCCCATTGTATATATAAAGTCTAATTAGCTATAGATTAGGGTTCTGGGATAGAAACTGAAGGGAGATGCTCAGTGTTTTGGGGCCTAAGTTGCAGCAAGGACTCCCCAGCAGCCAAGGACCTCTCTCTTTCATGTTCTTGCTGGGGTGGGTAGTCCAGAACTTCTTACTGCTTGGAGGCCATGAGGACCATTTGGTCCATCACCCTGTTACTGTAGCCAGATTTTGTTGTCATACGGGAATGAGCTTGATAAAGTAGTCATGGAGGGCAATGTCAACCCTAGTATCAAAAGTAGAAGAGTGGGTGTCGCTATTAAAGTTTGAGGACACAATGTGGTCCTCAGTATAGTTCAGAATGCCCCTTAGGGGCTGCTCCAATGCTTGTTTCACTGCTGTTTGATGTCATAGTTGGCCATTTTCTTAAGTGGCATGTGAGATTCATGTTGGACAACCCACTGTGAGGAGGAATATGGAGGATCATTACATGAGCTTTCAGTTCATCTCTATGATGAGTTTTTCCTCAGTCTTGGCTGTTACAGTGGATGCAGAGATGATGTTTTGGGTAGCTCCATGGTTATCATTCCAACCCTAGGGGCCTTCCGCCATCTTCTAGGTGGCAGTGATGGCATGGACTGTTGTTATATATCCTTTGGTGATACTGAAATTGTCATGGATGACCGTGGCTCTGGGGGCTAAGCAGTTGGTACATGAGACATTGCTGACAATCTTGAGTGAGTTTTGTGTTTCATGTCCATTACATAAATGGGAATATCAGCTGAAGGGGCAGAAATGATGACCCTTTTGCCTCTACCCTTCACATGGTCCCTTCACCACACTAGGTAAAATGGCAGTTGTTTAAGTTAGGTGTTTTATTGCACTGATGACACACCATGACCAAAAGGAATTTGGGGAAGAAAGGCTTATTTATTTTATTACTTTTTCCCACATATCAGTTTTGATTCTCTGGGATTTTGATATCATACACCCCTGTCACAGTCTCTTGCCAGTTTTTCCCTGTCTGCCCCCTTGAGATCACTATCCCCAGAAGTAAAAAAAAAAAAAAAAAAAAAAATAAGAAGAAGGAAAAACAAACAAAAAGCAAAGAAAAAAACCAAGTGCACATCGTGTTGTCTGTATACTCACTGGTGCATGTTCAAACACTCAGTGTCCTTCCCCTCCTACATCTCCACAGAAGCCATCAGTTGTGGAGACCACCCTTCAGCATCTCCGTCTTCAGTGGCTTCCTGTTTAGGTTGTTACTTTGAGGGGTGATAGATGAAGGGCTGTGGTCACAGAGGCCTTCAATGCCTCCCTCTCAGCTGTGCATCTGCAGTCATCCATAGCACTGCAAAAGGAGCCTCCTTGCTCTTCATAGCAGGAACTCAAATATGGCCCCCTGCTGCAATAGGACTCCAGACCCAGACAAGATCCTTGGAGGCTGCCTGGACCCTGGATATCATCATGGCTTTAGGTTTCAGCACAGGTCACTTACTTCAATATGGCCCCCAGTGGCATTATGGCCTATAGATATCCATCTGGCTTCAGGTGGCAGACAGAACACAGACCTCTGTGTGGCCTTTGTTGGTAACTCGAACCACAGACATCAACACAGGTCCAATAGGGTCACAGACCTAGACTTGGTCCTTCAAAGCAGCATGGGCCCAGATATCACCTTGGCCTTAGGTGGCAGAATAAGTTACTTAGATCAATATAGCCCTGGCAGCAGCATGGCACAGGGATGTTGACTGTGGCTTCAGGCTGCAGCACAGACCGTGGGCCTCCACATGCCCTTCAGTGGTAACTCAGACCACAAACATCAACACAGATCCAGGCTGCAGTAGGACCATGGACCCATACATGGCCTTCAGCAGTAGCAAGCATGGTGATGACTGCATCACTATGATCTCAGGTGGCAGTGCAGGCCATATGCATCAATATGTCCCCATTCCACCCTGCAGCATGACCTTATATATGTGGCTTCAGGCTTCAGCACAGACCATTGGGCATCTCCATGGCCATTGGTGGTTACGTGCCACAGACATCATCCCAGCCTCCAACAAGGCACAGTGGGGTGAGGGCTGTCGTAGGCCTGACTATCTCATGTGCCTGCTGGCTCTTTAGCTCTGGCATGGGGGATTTGGTTGAGGTGGGACAGGGGAGGCGTTGCAGGCCAGGCTGCAAAACCAGGTTGATTTTGCTTTTACTTCCATATCATGGTTCACCATAGATGGCAATCAGGACAGAAACTCAGGAAGAAACTTGGAAGCAGGAGCTGTTGCGAAGGCCATGGAGTGGTGCTGCTTACTTGCTTACTCCTCATGATTTGCTTTCTTAAAGTGCCCAGGACCACCAGTCCAAGGGTGGTACCACCTACAATAGACTGGGCTCTCCCCCATCAATAACTAATTAATTAAGAAAGTGACCTACAGACTTGCCTACAGCCTGATCTTGTGGAGGCATTTTCTCAATTGAGACTCCTAATTTTGGATGACTCTAGATTATATCAAGTTAACGTAAAACTAGACAGCATATACCAAAACTCCACAACATACTTGGTACCACCATTACCCATTTGGTGTCGGTGAGATTTTGTTCTTGGAAGATAGAGATGGCCTTCTCATTTATACTTCCTAGTCTAAGCCTTAACTGTGCCATGGAACTTGCTGTATGTGCCACTATACTAGACCATGTAGATCAGGTAGTGAGTCAACGAAGGAGGTCATTGACAGAGGTGAAGACAGTCCTGATGACCAGATGTTCAGTATGGCCAAATGCATTCAAATTGACCTTTTACTATTGTGTTTTTGTTTTTTTTTTTATTGTGACTGTCTCTAGAATAAGGAGCAGAGATTCTTTTAGATCTTGTTATGCAGCACTGGCTTGGCTGAAATAGTCCAGGCTGACCTCAATCTTCAGCTGATGCTCCTGCCTCAGCCTTCTGAGTGCTAATGTGTATACCTGATTCAACATTTTTATTTTTAAAATCTATTCGGTCCTATTTTTTTAAACTAGGATTTTGTTATGTTGCTAGTCTGACCTTGCCTTGAACTAGAAATTCTCCTGTCTCCTGAGTGATGAGATCATAGGCATGTCCAGTATTGATTCCACTTGGCCTCTGGCTGTGATTATTGCCTAAGTTGTGATTCCTGATTTTGGATGTTACCATCAAAATAAGAGGTATTAGGTGGGCCTGGGGACACAGTCTATAATCCCAACACTAGGGAGGTGGATGTAGGAAGATTAGGAGTTCAAGGCCACCCTCAACTACATACTGTGTTTGAGACATAGAATTTGCCTCAAGAAATGATGTTACATTTGAACACAGTACAGCTTTTAGACCAAGTCTCCAAACTGTCATCTAAACTCATGAGTTTAAAAATTCTTTCCAACTAATCTGTGAGAATTGAGGTTTAGAAACATAGAACCTTTGTGCTGCATAGGCTGTCTATTAAATCTTTTTCAATAAACAAGCTTGTATGATAAGCAGAAAACTTAGAAAATGAGATAGTTCCACATATATGCATGTGCATATGTGTGAAAATCAGGTATTAACCTTGGCTGTCATTCCTTAGGCTCCAAACATCTTGCTTTTTGGGGGACAGAGTCTTTCCTGGTTAGTTTTTTTGTCAACTTGACACAACCTAGAGTCACTTGGGAAGAGGGCACTTCAACTAAAGAATTGCCAGATCAGATTGGCTTGTGGCCAGGTCTATGAGAGATTGTCTTGATTGGTGTAGAAGAAGGACTCAGCCCACTGTGGATGGAACCATCCCTAAGCAAGTCAGTAAGTAGTGTTCCTTGTGGTTTCTGCTTGAGATAACTTCACCCAATGATGGAAGTATAAGCTGAAATAAACCCTTTCCTTCCCCAAGCAAACTAGAGTAGGGTCTTTTATTGGGCCTGGAACTTGCCACACAGGCTAGCCTGGGACAGCAAGCCCCAGGGATCCACATGTCTTTACACCCCAGAACTGGGATTAGAAGTGTGTACACTATACCTGATGTTTTACTCAGGTCCTTATGATTGTGCAGCAAGTTCTTCTGGGGCTTAGCTGTCTCTAACCTTAGAGTTTTACTACTTAGTGCTTCCAGACCAGATTACTATTGCCCCAGTATAGATATTTAATCATATAGTTTGGATATGATGAATGAATACAGAGGGAAATGTGTTTCAAATAGTTTCTATGAATGTGGTTTGGATTCTTGCAATCTGTTCCTCTCCACTTTAGAGTGACTGTTCAGGCTCTATACCCGTCTCCTCTGCTGAGAGCCAAGCTTGAAGCTTTAGTTTTCTTTCTCACTGTTGGTAGATGGCTTCTCTCTCTTCTGTAGCCTGCTTTGGTTAATGGTTTATTCCAAGATATTTCCTTTATATCCTGATAGTTAATTTTCCTGAGCTTGAATGCATCCCTTTGAAGACCTTTCAATTTCTCAAAATAAATTAGTTTTTTTTTTTTTTTTTAACCAGCTTCTTCCTATTTGAGTCATATTCAGTTCTACACTCTAAAGAACTTAAGATATCAAATATTAGAGCTGGAGCGTAAACTCAGTGGTTGAGAAATTTGTTGTTCGTTGAGGAGGGCTGGAGTTTGATTCCTAGTATTCACAAAGTTGGCTCAGACCCATCCATAATTCCAGTTTCAGGGTGTCTGACACCCTTACTCTCTTCTGGCCTCTATGGGTGCCATGAATGCATATGGTGCACAGACAGACATGTAGAAAAAAAAAATCTATACACATAAAAAAAAATTTAAAACAATGTCAAGTATCTATGGTATAGTTTTTGAAAGCCCCATCTTTATCAAGGCTTTGTGTGGTTGTCGGGGTAACTAGATTGTGTTGATAGCAGTATATAAAAGAATTACTTGGAAAATAATTGGTGAGATGACTCAGTGGTTAAGAGCACTGATTACTCTTCCAGAGGTCCTGATTTCAATTCCCAGCAAACTCATAGTGGTTCACAACCATCTGTAATGGGATCTGATGTCCTCTTCTTGTGTGTCTGAAGACAGCAATCATTTGCTCACATACATAAACATACAATAAATCTTAAAAAAAAAAAAAAAGAATCACTTGCTTAACCAATGTCTAGCTATATTCTTTCTTATGGGAACCCTCTCTTAACAATAAAATATATTATTCCCTGGTTATATGTATGTATTTTTTTATCCCTTATATAAATGTATATATTATATGTACTTATTCCATACACATATATGTACAAAAATATATACTTGGTTTTGTTTTTTTTGGTTTTTTTTCTAGACAGGGTTTCTCTGTGTAGCCCTGGCTATCTGGAACTCACTCTGTAGACCAGGCTGGCCTCGAACTCAGAAATCCGCCTGCCTCTGCCTCCCAAATGCTGGGATTAAAGGCATGTACTGCCCAGCTATACTTGTAATGTTATTAAAATTGTCAGAGTATCTCAGTTATTTTTTAGTTATTCAATGTTAGAATAATAATTCTGTAGAGTGGCTGAAACAGGAAGATTGCAAATGTGAAGCCAGGCTGAGCTATAGCAAGACTTCTAAGATGATGATGATGATGATGATGATGATGATGATGATGATGATAGAAGAGAAAAATAATGCCTTCATTTTCCCCCCTGAACTGTAATGGGGACAGAAATCATTTATCTTACTTTCATAGGAAAGAAAGAAGGGTCACTCAGTTTGACCTGGTATAGATTGTCTGAGTATTGTGTGAATGAGTGTTGGGGTAGTTTTGATGAACTGTGAAAAGGTTTGTGTTATCATCTTTCAGCATCTTTCTGTGGCCTATGCCTGGACTCATGCAGTGGTCCTTTCCAGATGGTTTGCTGTGCAATGATCTTCAGTTATGACTGTGTGTCCATCATGTGTGACTTATTTGTCCTAAGCTAATAGGAAACTACCTGTAACTACTGACATAATTCCACACTGTTCTTCAAACTAGCTTAAAGACTTCAAATGGGATAGCCAGTGTTTTACTTCCTATGGTTTATAGGGATGGTCCAAGAAATAATTTCCCAAATCCTTTTATGTATCTGTTAATATATAGTATATTAAAATTATTTGCCTTTGTCATTTCTTTTGACTATCTCACAGACAAATGTATTACTTTTCTCAACATTGTGACCAAATTCCAGGCAAGATGCAACTTAAAGGAGGAGAGGTTTAGTTTGGCTCACAGTTTGAAGAGATGCAGTCAATCATTGAGCAGAGACGTGACAGCTGGGCAGCTAGTGTTGGTGGTTATTTGTAGTCAGGAAAGAACTTGCCAGGAAGGAAGCCAGGGACAGCATATACAAAACCCTGAGTTCCCAGGAACCTATTTCCCTAGGCTTCATATCCTAAAGGATTATGCCTCCCTAAGCAGCTCCACCACCTGCGACCAGGTGTTCACATGACCCAGGAGGGACATTTACATTCAAATCATAGCAGCTCAGTAGTTCATGGTCAGAATTGTAAAAAGAGCTAAAGGTAAAAGAGATAAAGAACTATGAGGAATCTGTTAGCAAATTTAGCCACTTCAACTAGATGAGTATTCATTCAACACTCAGAGACATTGTTTTCTGAGTAATTCAGGTCAGAGCTGAGGATTTGCTATTTTTCGTATATCTAGTTCTCTTATATTGTGCATGAGCGTGTGCATGTCACAGTGAGTGTGTAGAGATCGGAGTTAGGTCTTCACTGTAAGTGTTACTCAGAGTGCTTGGCAGTGCACTTGTATTGCTGCAGGTTACTGTGAGAGCTCTTGTTGTTCCACATGCTTCTGTGGGTTTCGGTTATCTTTTCATATCACAGGTTTCTCAGGTGAGAACTGATATGGTTTTTTTTTTTTAAGTTTACTTGTTTTCTTAGAGCACCAGTGGGATAATGCTATTTATAAATGTCTTGCTTGCTGTATAGATCTCTTAGTGATTAGTAGCAAAATATAAAGGGGCTAGTGAGCATATTGCTTGATAGTTGGCTTTTGTGCATGACCAACATATATAAGGTTTACAGAAACCACTGAGAAGCCGAGTGCGGCAGCACACCCTCCTGAGCCGAGCAGGAGCTATGGTGGAGACACTAGTAACGTTGTCAGAATGTGTCATCTTCCTGATGGCCCTACAACACTGCAGAGCACTGCCAGGATTGAGTCAACACATAAAAGGGCTTCAAATAATTATGGATACACTGTGGGCTTCATAGTATTTTCTGTTATTATGGTCATTATAAAATAATCCTACTCAAAATTATAGGTAAAACATTCTAATTTTTAATAGGAACTACAGATGAGTATTTTTTTTTATTTTTTTTTGGTTTTTTCGAGACAGGGTTTCTCTGTGTAGCTCTGGCTGTCCTGGAACTCACTCTGTAGACCAGGCTGGCCTCGAACTCAGAAATCCGCCTGCCTCTGCCTCCCAAGTGCTGGGATTGAAGGTGTGCGCCACCACTGCTTGGCCCAAATGAATATTTTTATTAGAAAGCAAGTAAGGTTTGGGAAGAAAACAGCTTCCTACACAAAATGAAACTCAGGCTGTATGATAAGATATATATATATATATATATATATATATATATATATATATATAATATATATTTTATTGAAAGATCAGTTACAGTCTAGAAAACAAGTTTTGTTTCCCAAGGCTTGTATCTGGAATGTTGATCTTTCTATTTGGCAACTTAAAAATTGTTATTTAAATGAAAAAAAATAGGTTAGTCATTGGCAATTATCTATACAGTTCATAAAAAAAAAAAAAACCCAGTGTGATATCCATATGGAGTTGGAAGGGACTGTGATGGCCAAAACAATCCAGAAAAGAACAAAGGAGGAAGACTCCAGTTTCCTGACATCCCACACATCAAGACATTGTGGTATTAGCTCAAGATAAATCATTGGTGTAGAATTGAGAGTCTGAGGTGGTTAAGTAATTTCCAACAAAGGTGTCCCAACACCAATAAATGGGGAAAGAATAGTAGTTTCAACAAATGGTTCATGGGAAAGGCGAATAGTTACATGTAAAAGAGATGAAGTTGTGAAGTTGGTGGCTAGAGAGCCAGATGACTGGGTAGTTAAGAGTGCTTTCTTCTGTTCAGAGGACCTTAGTTTGGCTCCTAGCACTCACATTTATGACCCCAGAGCTGCCAATAACTCTAGCTCCAAGAGAGTTGATGCCCTCTTTTGACACTACAGGCACTTGAATGTGAGTGGCTTTCACACACACAGACACACACTCACACACACACACACACACACACACACACACACACACACTAATAGTAATAATAATCAATAATAATATAATATCTTTACAAGGATGAAGTTAGACTCTTCATATCATATATAACATTTAACCCAAAATAGATAAAAAGACTTTTAGAGAAAACCAGAGAGATATTCTCCAGTGCTTCTGATTTAGAAAAGACTTTTTAGTTTTGGTACCACAGTATGAGCAACCATATAAACATAGTTTGGGCTCACATTACTACTTGAAAAGGACGTTATCAAGAACGTGTTGGTGAGCTTAGTGCTTAAGAGCTCTCCTGGAACTCTCTTTGTAGACCAGCCTGGCTACAGACTCACAGAGATCCACCTTCAGAGTACGCCTTCATAGTACTGGAGCTAAAGGCATGTGCTACCATAACCCTGCTAGATCTGGATTTTTAAAGAGATTAATGGATGCCTAAAGCCTAGGAAACCGGAAGTGAGGTAGAGTCAAGGAAGTTAGTATTGGAGTTACCTGGCAGAGTGTCTCTGGATAGGCAGTGCTTCTACCTGTTTTAGACCGTGGAACATTATCTCCAGATTCTCACCCTGGACTGTCTCCAGCAAATGCTGAATAAGAAAAAACCCTAAGACAGTGGTTCTCAACCTTCCTAATGCTGTGACCCCTTAATACAGTTCCTCATGTTGTGGTGACCCCAACCATATAAAGTATTTTTTATTGCTACTTCATAACTGTAATTTTTACTTCTGAGGACCTCAGTTCAGTTCCCAGTACCCACATGATGTTTTACAACTGTAACTCCATTTCTAGGGAATCCAACCCCCTCTTTTGGCCTCTTTGGGTACCAGGTATGCATGTGATACACATACATATGTGCAGGAAAATCACCCCATATACATATTTTTTAAAAAACTCTACAACTCACAGAATGGGAGAAAATAGTGGCAAATTGCATAGCTGGTAAGTAACATTTATCTAGACTATATATAGAACTCTTATAAATCAATAATAAAATCTTAAATATTTCACATAAAATAGAGGAATAGTCACATGTCCAATGAAGAGATGGATGCAAGTGCCCAATGCATATGCAAAAAGATGTTCAGCAATAGTGGTTGTATGAGTTAATTTCTGTTGTAGTTAGCCTTGTCATCTTGACTTAGCTTACAGTCATCAGAGAGCCCTAACTGAGGAACTATATAAAGGTCAGATGGACCTGTGGGCATAGCTGTGGGGTCTTGAGTATTGATTGATGCAGGAGGGCCCAGCCTGCTGTGGAGGCCCCGTCTCTCAGATGTGTGGTTTGGTGCTGTATAAGAAAGCTAGAGAAACATGAGCTAATCCGCAAGCAGTGTTCCTGCATGCTTGCTGCTCCAGATTCCTGCTTGACTTCCCTCAGTGATGAGTGTGACCTGCAAGTCAAAGCCGCTCAGAGTAGTTTACCACAGCAGCAGAGTGAAGTAGAACATTTCCTTATGGCTGTAACAAAAACCTGACAAGAAGCATCTTGAGGAGAAACAGTTTATTTTAGCTTGTAATTAAGAGAGACAGTCCTTTGTAGTGAGGAAGCCATGGTGGCAGGAGTGTGAGGCAGCTGTCCCATTGCATTCTTAATCAGGAAGTGCAGAGAGTGGTGACTGCTCTGGCTTAGCTCACAGTCTCCTTTTTATTCAGTCCAGGACCCCCAGCATGCACTGGTGCCTTCCACAGTGAAGGTGGGTCTTCCACCTCAGTTAGCCTTGTAGGCATGCTCAGAAGCATGCCTTAGTGATTCAAACTGTCCCAGTGCTCATCAGGGAGATGCAGTCAGAAGCACTATGAGAAGGCTGCGGGAATATCTCAATGGCCCTTGGTTACATACTGTAAATAGGTAAATGGTATCACATGTGAATCATTTCTCAATAAATCTGCTTTACATGTGAGAAACTGTTCAACTCATTATTAACAATGCCTATTGAAACACTACTTTTTTGATTAGTATTTTAGCAGAAAATTTAAAATTGCTTCTGTTAAGTATGGATATTCAGATGGACTTGGAGAAAAAATCTCAAATACTGCCTTGTAGCCAGGCAAATTCTCTTCAGAAGGCAACTTGGCAGAATTTATAAAAATATAATTTGCCCTTCAGGAGTCTTTAACCACATAGATTTATGTGTGGAAATGCTCACCAGTTATCTGTCATTTATTACACCAAAGCAGGGGCCTGCACATACTTGGCAAGTGCTGTCGTTACTGAACCATCAGTCCTGGAAGTGTTTCTTCATTCATTGTTTATAGCAATAAAAGTTAGCTCTATGTAGAAACATAGGGAGGCACTGAAATACAGTATATATTCAAGTTATGGGTACCTTTTGTGGTTATGAATAAAATAGTAGACCTACACAGACTAACCACATTGGAAAGGCAATAATTGATATTCTTTCTTTTTTTTTATTTTGGTTTTTTTCTAGACAGGTTTTCTCTGTGTAGCCCTGGCTGTCCTGGAACTCACTCTGTAGACCAGGCTGGCCTCAAACTCAGAAATCCACTTGCTTCTGCCTCCCAAGTGCTGGGACTAAAGGTGTGCGCCACCACCGCCCGGCTAATAATTGATATTCTAAGTACATACCTTACAGAAAACATATACAGTGTTGTTGGGAGAATCTTTTTGTATACTGTATGAAGATGTTTCTCTGTCCTTCCTCACCTGCCTAAGGCACGTTCTGATTTGTTTAATAAAGAGCTGACTGGCCAGTAGCTAGGCAGGAGAGGATAGGGTGATACCCTGACCAGAGAGAGAAACTCTGGGAAAGAGTCAATGACCAGCCAGACATGGATGAAGAAGCAGATGCCAGGACAAGACTAAGAAGGAGAGGTAACTAACAAGCCATGTGGCAGAACTTAGATAGTACCAATCTAACACATCTAGGTTCCTTTTGGCTGCTTGTGTATCAAGATATAGAGCTCTCGGCTCCTCTAGCACCATGTCTGCCTGCATGTTGATGCCACACTTCCCACCATGATGATAATGGACTCAACCTCTGAAACTGTAAGTCAGCCTAATTAAATGTTTGCCTTTATAAGAGTTGCCTTGGTCATGATTTCTCTTCACAGCAATGGAAATCCTAAGACAGGTATCTACTTGACTTCTAGTGAGGATCTTGGATTTCATCAACTCATGGTAGAAACAGAAGGGCAAGTGGTTTATAGAGAAGTTAAAAAGATAACCTTGCTCTAAAAACCAAACCAAACCAAATTTCTCTAGCCCTAATGATCTAGTCCCATGAAGACTAGAAGTCAAGGACACACTGAGATGAATTCTTGTGGTAAGAAGTTTATTAAAAGAGTTATTGATGTCATGGGCTGACAGGCAACAGCATGGTTGGTTTCTGGGAGAGCGTTCAGGTACAGCACCAAAGACAGCATGGCAGGAACTCTGAAGACAGGAAATTATGGCCCAATTGGCAGAAGTAAGGCTTCTTCTGACACCTCTCTGAGGAGATGATGTCACAAGCCTGCAGTCAGGCTTTCTGACTCCCAGGCAGAAAGCAGGAAAGTAGTGAGGAGCAGGATGTTTGGTCATAAATACCCACTTCTTTCATACAAACTCACTTTCCCAGTAAGAAACCCTGTCACCTGCAAGTCTGCTAGATGAGGCCCATGAAGGCTAGAAGTCAATTCTATGAGATGGTATTAATTATGCTGAGGGGAGAACCCTTGTGGCTCAAATCCCTATACATACCCTACTGAGACATTGTGAACATTGTGTTAGATTGTGTTGTATCTGCCACAGGATTCTTTGGATATGAGAGCATGACATGCCTGGCAGTGGTATGAGCAAAGGGCAGGATACCCTGGCCTGGTGAAAATGGGAAGAGTCTTGGGTTGCCCAAGTAGGGCAGGTAGGTCAGAAAGCATACCTTTGTCTATTGACTATTCCCTGAGTTTAAGAGTAGGTTCAGAAAAGGGCTCTGGTTCTGGTAACTTACTGCTTTTTTGTGGAGTTTTCAGATTTCATAGGTCTCTTCTTTACTCCACTACCATACACAGTGTGTGTGTGTGTTGTGTGTGTGTGTGTGTGTGTGTGTGTGTGTGTGGTACTTAGATTGGAGATAGTGCTAAATGTTAGCATTATAATTATCAATGTGTGGATGTTTGCTACCAATATATAGCATCGATGAACATGGCGTGCCAACATGATTTTTATCGGAATTTTTTGACATCATTTCATATTTAATTTACTCTATTGTCATATAAGTAAGGCAGTTTCTATTCTAGTTATTATTGTACTGGGTTACCTTCTCTTGTTAATATACTATTGAAAGATGTCTTTTTGTGTAGTGCACTAGGCTAGTACTGGATACAGTTACCACAGAGTCTACGGAAGGTGTCTGGTAGGACTTGATCTGTCAAAGGCAACTGAAATAAAATACAATGCGCTGCTGTTGGTGACTGAAAACACAGGAGATGATGGCTCCTGCCTGCAAGGTAGGGACGAGCACCTAAGGCAGGCTCCATGGAAAGTGTGCAGAAGCTCTGATGTAGGCAGAGAAGAGGACATGTGCGGGTGCACTGAGGCACTGGAGAAGTGTTAGAACTTATGAGGAAGCGGTTCGGGATCACTAAGAGCAGTCTTCAGGGCGGCTAAGTTGTGCTATCAGTGCTCCAGCTCCCTGGCCACGTAAGGTCACAACGCCCATCATTCTAAGAGAGAAAATAATTATTGTTATTTCCATCTTCATGATGAGGTAACTGATACAGGAAGAAGTTTAACAAGTTAGACTAGGTCTTATTTCTCTTAAGTTTTACAGCTGCCATTTAAATTAAAAATTTCTGGCCAAAGTTTGAAATCAGAGGTCAGCAAGCTACCCCTAAGCTAATTTTTAAAATGAGCTTAGAGAATTGAGAAGGTTTTTTTAAAAATTACATGTAAAAATGCATGAAATGCAAATTTTGATTAGAAGATTTTATTGGAACATAGCTACTCATAGATTTAGTATTGTGAATAGCTGCTTTTATATTACAGTGATTGGGTTTAGTGTTGTGAGTACCTGTGGCCTCTGAAAGCCTAAAGTACTTTCTATTTGTCCCTTTTCATAGGAAGTTTATAAACCCTGTACTTTTAAAATAAAATAAAAAAGTTTGTTATTAATCTTTTGAGACAGGGTTACCCAGCTGGCCTTAAACTAATGGCAGTCATCCTCCTGCCATAGCCTTCTGATTGCTGGGATCACAGGCTTGAGCCACCACACCTGCCTATATTTGTTATTATAAACACAGTGATCAAATATTAACTACAATATTTGGATTAATGTGCAAGTATTTCCCTCCTTCCTTGTCTCCTTCCTTCCCTCTTTGCCTCCTTTCCCTCCCTCCCTCTTTCCCCTTCCTTCCTTCCTTCCTTCCTTCCTTCCTTCCTTCCTTCCTTCCTTCCTTCCTTCTTCTTTTTTTTTTTTTTTTTTTGGTGGTGGTACTGCAAATTGAATACAAGGCCCCATGTATGCCAATCTACTGTTCTGTTACTAAACTGTATGCCCATTGCACTATCCTTTAGAATTTTGTCTTTACATTTACCTTCTGTGTCTTTACATAACCCTGAAAAAAAGGAAAGTTATATTTGGTTCTATCTTACAGCCAGAAAATTTAGTTGGGATCTGCTATGACATGTAAAGTCAATCTGCCTATACAGTACCTTGTAGTCTCCATTTCGTTCTAAAATTTGCCCTCTACCTCTGTCCTAGATAGACAGTTGCTCAGAGCTTGCACTCTAGGCCACTGCATAAATGAGATTGAAGGATCAAGGCAACACACGATCTCTCCCTAGCCGTTGTCACCTCTGCAACAGCTTCTGAAATTCAGCACTGGCAAGCTCTACCTAACTCAGAGCCCACTGCTGGTGACATGTTCCAGGAGGCTTGGATTGGATTGCAGATAAGTAAGCACTTCCCAACAGAGGACTCAGGGACATTTCTCATTTTCATTCCCTTAAAGGGATGCTGTGGCACTGCCTGGCTATACAGAAAGTCGTTACCTTAAGACAGTTTTTGAACCCTTTCCAGATTCTTGCCTGCTTCTCTGTATTACTCCATTGGGTTTCTCCTTATTGTTCTGTTCTTGAAACTATTTTATTATTCCTGAGCTTGGAAATGAATGCCTTTTCTAACTAGTTAGATCCCAGAAGCTTCCCTTGTGAGTTTAGCACCAAGCTGCTCAGGGAAAATGGCATCTAGATCTTTTGTGTGCAAACTCAATGGCTGTTTGTGTTACTGATCACCTTGTATTAACCACTCCAGTTCTTTCCCTTTAGGGCATGCAGAGTTGAGCTTGGTGCTAAACAAATGGTTTACATTTCTAAAGTCTTCCCATAAATGTCTCTTTTTCACTTGCAGTGGTGAATGTGTATTACCAGGTGCAAACTTGGTTATATGCAGATTTATGCTGTTAAGATCCCTCAGAAATAAGATGCTGTTTTAAAGGGAAGTCAACTGCAGTTTTAAAAAGCTCATAGTCAATATTTCCTTGGTTGTGGACAATGCTTAGTTCAGAGTAGTACAGGAAAAACTTGGTTTTGTGCAAAGGTCAGAAGCCTCAGAGGATCAACTCAGACACCTAAAGCAGTGGCCTGAGCAGTGTGGACACTGTCAGAACTCAGACACCTAAAGCAGTGGCCTGAGCAGTGTGGACACTGTTAGAACTCAGACACCTAAAGCAGTGGCCTGAGCAGTGTGGACACTGTCAGAACTCAGACACCTAAAGCAGTGGCCTGAGCAGTGTGGACACTGTCCAAACTCAACCAACATGGACATTAGACTTTCAATTTTTTTTAAATACAGTTTCAGTATGCAAAAGAAAAGTATACTGAAAACAAATACTGAAATGTAGTGTTGGTGCGTGTAGTGAAGTGTGTGGGGAAATTATGTCTGCACTGGGATGGACGGATAAAGGAATTGGTTTGGTTGAAGCGAGTGTGATGGAGTATTGACAGTGAACTTATTGGGTATGTGGATGTTTATTGTGAAATTCTTTCCCCTTCACTGTGTTTGGGAAAATTCCCAGTGGGTAGGGTGGGTAGTGTGAATTACAAATGCAGGCTGGCGTATCTGAAGAGGTCACGGTGGGGATGTTTGTGTCCCGGTGCTCTGCCCAAAGAAGCAGCTATATTAACTCCTGCCAGTTGGTACTTTGTGGATCTGGATCCAGTACTGACACACATTATATAACTTTTACAAAAAGATTTATTTGTTTTTATTTTTATGTATATGGGTGTTTTGCCTGCATGTATGTCTATGTGTACCACATACATGCATTGCTTTCGGAAGTCAGAACAGGGAGTCAGTTCCAGGGATCCCCTGGAGCTGGAGTTATAGATGGTTGTGAGCCACCCTGTGGGTGCTAGAATTGAACCCGGTTCTCTGGAAGAGCAGCTCTTTAACTGCTGAGCTCTTAGCCCCAGATTTTTAAAAAAGAGTTTTTTTGTTTGTTTGATTGGTTGGTTGGTTGGTTTTGTTTTTTATAGACAGGGATTATCTGTGTAGCTCTGGCTGTCCTGGAACTCACTCTGTAGACCAAGCTGGCCTCAGATCCACAGAGATCCACCCACCTCTGTCTTCAGAGTGCTGGGATTAAAGGCCTGCACCACCACTGAAGTGTTTATAAAAAGATAAAGAGATAAAGAGTATGTTCAGTGGGTGTGTGGAGAGGTATGGGGGAAGGGGATGTCTCAGCGGGCCCATGCAGAGACATCTTTTCCTAAGGGACCAGTCACACACTGGTATAGCATAGAATAGAGTTTATTCAGGGTATGGGGAGGGGAACCAGGAGGGTAGTAGAGGCAGAGAGAGAGAGAGAGAGAGAGAGAGAGAAAGAGAGAGAGAGAAGGGGAGGGGAGGGGAGGGGAGGGGGGGAAGAGAGAGAAGAGAAATAGAGGAGTAGAGGCCGGCCATGATCACGTGGAGAGAGGGGGAAGGGGCGAGGGAACAGAGAGTATCTAGAGGCAAGAGATCAAGAGATCAGGAGAGAAAGGAGGGGGCAAGCAGCCCCTTTTATAGTGGGCCAGGCCTACCTGGCTATTGCCAGGTAACTGTGGAGATGGAGTTTAGACAGAATACTAACAACCACCCCTGGCTTAAAAGGAATTTTAAATATAGATTTTGTTTTCTTTTGTCGTAGTTATAGTTGCCATCAGCATCATTGTATGCATGTTGTATGCCTTTTGGGCCTATGTGTGCCTGCGCGCGCGCGTGTGTGTGTGTGTGTGTGTGTGTGTGTGTGTGTGTGTGTGTGATGCTTACTTCTCTATGCAGTCATGGGAGCCAAACATTGACTATGGTATCTTCCTTTATTCCTGTTCACCTTACTTTTTGAGACATGTTTTTTTGTTTGTTTGTTTGTTTGTTTTTTTGGTTTTTTTTAGACAGGGTTTCTCTGTATAGCCCTGGCTGCCCTGGAACTCACTCTGTAGACCAGGCTGGCCTTGAACTCAGAAATACACCTGCCTCTGCCTCCCGAGTGCTGGGATTAAAGGCGTGTGCCACCACTGCCCGGCGAGAGGAGGTTTTTTAATTTACCTGGAGTCGGCTACGTCAATCTAGTTTCAGCTAGATTGGTGGCTGGATAGCAAACTCCTGAAATCTGCCTGTTTCTGCTATCACTCTCTCCCCAGTGCTTGTATTACAGGTTCAAGCTACCAGACCTTGCTTTGTGTATGGCTGAGGACCCAAATTCAGGTGCTTGTGCTTGCAAAGCCAGCACTTTATCCACTGAACATCTCCCTCCTTTTGCTCTTTATTATTAAAATCTGGATTTATTACATTTAATTATACATCTGTGTGTGTGTGTGTGTGTGTCTATGGAGGTTAGAAGACACATTGAGTCAGTTCTCTCTTTACTGTGATTCTGGTTATTGAACTTGGGTTCAGGCTCCTGAGTGAGCCCCTCACTACTGAGCTGTCCCTGGCCTATTCTTGGGTCTTTTTTGAGGTAAGGTCTTCCTTAGCCTCACAAGTGCTAGGATTATAGGCATTTATCATCATGCCCAATTTGGGTTTCCTCTCTCCATCTTCTCCTCTCAACCTCTCTCCTGACGGAATGTAACTATGGCAGCTAGACCTAGAATTTACGATCCTCCTGTCTCAGCTACCCAAGTGCTGGGGTAATGGGCATATCTTACCATGTCTAGATTTCATATATGGGAAAAATGTACTAAAATTTTTAGGCAGGTGTGGTGGAGCATACCTTTAATCCTAGTACTCCAAAGTCACATCTCTGAGTTCAAGGCTAGCCTGGTCTACATAGTAAGTTCCAGGACAACTAGGGTTACACAGAGAAACTCTGTCTTGAAAAACAAACAATATCATTTTAGCTAGGCCTGGTGACACATACCTGAATCTCAGCGTGCTTTAGCAGAAGATTGCCACTAGTCTGAGGCCAGCTTGGTCTATGTAGTAAGACCCTGCTTCAGCAACAAAAACAAAAAAAGAGCCTCTATTTTAAAAATACCCTATGCATCTAAAACATTTTTCATTTGCCAACCAGTCTATATTCCTATTTCAAGTTAAGAGGAGAAATTGTGACATCCTTTTGTAAAATTACCACTGTCATTATTAACCTGTGGCTTTAAAGAGATTTCAGCATAACTGAAAGCCTCTAACTGTAACCTCAGGTCCCCTGTTGTGGCTGCTGTACAATAATGCTCCTTGCCAGGGCATGTCACAGTATTAATGACACTCACCCACCCAGAACTTTGCTGTGGGTCAGGGAACAGCTGTGAGGCTGGGCTGCTTGGCACCTATATCTCTAGGCTCACTTTAGGATTATTTAACCTGGAAAGGGTAGCAGCACATGCTAGTTTGCTCCACAGATAGAGTTCCTGAACGTAGGTAGTTTTCAAAGAAATTAGCACTAGAGGGATTCAGAAACAGAAGTAGCCTCTAAGATGTAGACCAGTGATGTCACAGTTAACTACATCCCCAAGCTCTAACAATCTCAGTGCTGTTCTTTCTCACCTCCTTCTGTGCTAGGAAGGCTGCTCAGGTTTGTCCTGTCAGCCCACGCAGCCCCCTTGCCCCAGTCTGTTACTTCAGAAGCTCATCCTTCTTGGTAGCCTGCACTCGTGGCCTGAGTAGCGGCTTTACCATGAGCTTTTCCTGGCGAAATTCAATCTTTGCCAATCTTTGCATTCCCACTGCCATCACACTTTCTGGTGTAACTCTGGCAGGATCACTCTTTATCCCCCTTGCCGGGAGGAAAGAGGCAAAACTCTTTATCACAGTTAGGGCATGAGAGCCTTCATAGCTACTGTGTTCAGTACCCACTGCTCTCCTATTAGCCTGGATCGTCATGTTCAGATTTTTCAGTCTGGCAAATGAACCCTTACTTAGATCTCCATATATGTCCTTATGCTATTTGAGTTCAAGTATGCCTATTTCTTACCATTCCAAGGAACTAACACTTTCCTCTATTCTGCAGACCTTTGTGTATGCTGTTTCTGCAAGTTGTCATTGTCTCTGCTTGTCTAGTTGGCTAACTCCTCCTTTGTGACATGTAAGTCATATCTTCTGGCATTGTCCGTCATATCCCACCCACCCTGTTAGTAACTTCTTACCACACTATAGGGCTTGCTATTATATTTTTATGTTACAGCACGAGTCTCAGTGGATTGGACCACTGTCTTTTCTCTTGCCTTCAAAAAATAGCAAAACCTTACTCATTTTCTCACCTCCATGTCCTCCAGAGGACTGTCTAGAATAATGTAGGATGTGCCTGTAAATGATTGCTACATGACTAAGTAGAAAAGCACTTCGTAGCATGAGACCACTGATACTGACAAATCCTTAGCCTGTTCTTTGGTAATGTGAACCAGTGTCTGTAGACTTGCATCTGTAGACAGCAATTCACTTACTTCTATTACTAGTGAAACTTGAATGTGGTCTACTTGGAACTCATGGAGACTTCATACTATATTTATGCTATTGTTATGGATTTATAATTGTGTGTGTGTGTATGTGTGTATTTGTTTCCTTGTATGGAAAAGAGTGACCCTCCCAGACTCTTGGACACTGTTAGGTGTTTAGTAATGATAGCAACTGTTTATATAGCATGTGACTATGTTCCATGTGCTCAGGGTTTTCTGTACATTAGCTCATTCTTTCCTAATTGGGACCCCACAAAGTCTTTACCATTATTGACATGATATTTTGAAAGGTGAAGAAGCTTGTTAAAGAGATCACTGTGCTACTAATCAATAGGCCTGAAAGTTGAATCCAGGAATTCCATTCCATAGTCTATTTTTTAACATTTAACCACCATAGTATGCTACATAGGGTTATATAACTATTTGTTTAGTATCTTTTACTGCATATGATATATGGAATATATGGGCCATGAATGTGATATTGACCAGTATATTACAGAATTTTGGCTATATAAAACTCTTATTGAAAATATGTTGGGAAAAGGATTTTCTGTTTAATAGGTCCCTTTAGGATAAATTTTGTATATTGGCTCATACTGGGTGAATCTGAACTTCCTATTATTTCTTTTTTCTTTCTTTCTTTCTTTCTTTCTTTCTTTCTTTCTTTTCTTTCTTTTCTTTCTTTCTTCTTTCTTTCTTTCTTTTTTTTTTTTTTTGAGATAGGGTTTCTCTGTGTAGCCCTGGCTGTCCTGGAACTCACTCTTGTAGACCAGGCTGGCCTTGAACTCAGAAATCTGCCTGCCTCTGCCTCCCAAGTGCTGGGACTAAAAGCGTGCACCACCGCTGCCCGGCTTCCTGTTGTTTCTTTGTGGCTTCTATGCTTTATCCAACTTGTGTTGCAGAATTGCCTGCCTTTTTTCCCTAAGCCATGGCTCTTTGCCCGAGCCGTGGCTTTCAAGCTGTACTCCTGTGGCTTGTGAAACACTTGTTTATGGGCACAGAGTGATCTGGAGTTAAATACAAAAATCCCTCTCCATGGAACAACAATTTATTCTACAAGCCAAGTTGGCAGCAGAATAGACCTTTGGGGGGCTGTGGCTAAAACAGGTAGCCAAGATATGAAGGAGGTTTCCAATCCAGACTCATGCTAATAAATGGAATGGTAATGAAAACACTTCAGTGGGCTCTTTGTAGTTTGTATTTTATACTTAGTCTAATTTTCAGTGGCCAATCCAATTTCACTAATTGTCTACTTTACTCAAACAAAATTTTTGGAGGATTAGACTAATAGCAAGTTATATATATTAAAATTATTTTTAGGGAGATGGTATCAAGAGTTACAAATGTTTCATAAACAAAATGGTATCTTATCCCTGGCCCATGAACTCAAATTTTAGATGCTTCTATGTTGGTAGATAGAAAACATTTATTTAGTTGGTTCTGCAAATGAATATTTGACATTAAATAAGTCATTAAGTAATACCTTTAAATTACATTTATTTGTGTGTGTGTGTGTGTGGCTATAGTGCTTGTGTGAAGATCAGAGAACAGCTTGCTGGAACCAGTTTTTCCTTCCAACTTGGGAATGCTAGAGATTGGACTCAGGTTGTCAGGTTGGTATCAAGCACCATTTCATCCCCCTCCCCCCCCAAAAAAGTGTTCACTATAGAGCTCAGTGTTAGGGTCTGTTGTCTAGTGTGTCTCCAGTGCCACAAAACAAAACAAAATAAGAAAGTTTTTCAAATCATTCTAACTAAAAAAAAATGACCCTTGGTCTTCTTACCAGTACTAACAGGCTTCATTTATTATTCCTCAAAGTTAGGACTCTCAGGAGAGGAGAGGAGAGACTGGGTGGTCAGAGCATGAGTCTTCTATGTGAAGATAGTGCTGGCCTTGAAGAGTGTTTCAGCATTTTAATCTTTTCAACTCCATTTAACAATTTTAAAATGATACCTCTTTGTATGTGCATGCACATGTGTGTAAGTATGGAAGTCAGAGGACAGTTTGTGGTAGTTGGTTCTTTCCTTCTACTCAAACTGTCAGGTTTGGTGGTAAGCATCTTACCTACAGAGTCATCTTTCAGGCTCATAATTTTGAAACTTCAGTATTATTAATCCTTAGGCCATATCACAAATCGTGTTTGTTGGTAAGGGAAGGAAGATATTCTCTGGTCTTAATTTATAAACACGTAGTCTTGAAATAAATGCTAGTCTACTGGGAACAAGTATCATAATTAATGTGACAGTTGATAGGACATTTTGTTTTTTGTGTTCTAAGAAAGAATCTCACTATATAGCTGTGGCTGCCTCAGTCTCACTGTGTGGCCAGGGTGGCCTTGGACTTGTCAATTCTTCTGCCTCAAGCTCTCTTGACTTCTGAGTTAGGGGGAATGTACCATTACGTCTGGCTAATGGAAAATTCTTCACTTCTGCTGTCTCTTGGCCATCTGTGTTTGAAAGGCCACTGATCTGTGTCCAGAGCCTGCCTGACTAGTGAGTGCATAGTCAGATATAGTTCTTACCATGAGAGCCAGACATTCTCTGCCAGTGGAGTTCTGAGTCTTTCACACAGGATTGACAGCAGCTGGAGTCACCTGTCACACTGTAGACTGCTCTAATGGTTCTCAGTTAAGCAGCAGTCACATTATATCATGTTTGGAGTGGAAGACAGGTACTTGGAAGGACTGACTGAAGTGCCGGATCAGTCAGTCTTAAGGGCTGTGTGTTAAAGCCTCTTGTAGTGTGATCTGCTGATGGTGGAGCTTTCCAGACTTACTAATATGTAACCTGTATAATTTCTTGGCATATGACGAAGTTACCTTATGGGAGCAAAAGGATTTTGAATTTATAGATTTGGGGTTCACAGGGAGCTCATCTATTGGCACTGCTCCCTGTCCTACCTTGATTTAGTTTCTGTTTTGGTGTTCATCCAGAATACCTCCAGCGAATCTGAATGTGGTCACACAAACCTGTATTCCTACTACTTGGGAGGTAGAGGCAGGAGGATCAGGAAGTTAAGGTCATCCTCTATACACAGTGAATTTGAATCCTGGCTACATGATTACCTCATCTCAGCCACTTTACCCCATCGGAGAACCATGGGGTTAGATCTGTCAGACCTTTGCTATTTGAGCTAAAACTTGGGTTAAGAAGGAAAGCATTATAGTTAATATATTATTTTGAAAACCTGTGTAATCTTTGGGGGAAGCTTTTCATTGGAAAAGAGGGGATCAGTGACTGATGATATTGTCAGTTAATGTAGCAAGGAGTTGAGAGTAAGGCAGGCTCTAGATTTGGACTCCCTAATCTGTGTCAATTTGATGTTTTCTATGACTTCTGTAACATACTACCACAAACTTGTTGGCTTCCAACAACAGGAAATTACTCTTCCCAGTTCTGGAAAGCAGATATCTGAAACCAAGGTATTAGTAGGGCCATATTCCTTCTTGGATATGTGTGTTGTATTTAATACCACATCTATCTTATCTGTTCATCTGTTAATGGGCTCTAGGATTTTTGTTTTGTTTTGTTTTGTTTTTCGAGACAGGGTTTCTCTGTGTAGCCCTGGATGTCCTGGAACTCACTCTGTAGACCAGGCTGTCCTCGAACTCAGAAATCCGCCTGCCTCTGCCTCCCAAGTGCTGGGACTAAAGGCATTAGCCACCACTGCCTGGCCAGATAACTCTTGAGACACTGCTTTCAAATCTTTTGATTTTTATGACTCAAACTCTACTTTTGGATACAACAGAAATGGTAATTTCAGGGTGTTTGTTAGTTAGTTTTGTTTTAAGGAACCACCATGCTGTTTCTATAGAGACTATGCCATAATACACTAATGCAATGGACACAGGTTTCATTTTATCACACCTGGAAAAAAAAACTTCATTTTTTTGTCAATTTATCTATTTATTTTATTTTTGAGACAGACTCTGACTGTGCAGCCTCACTTTCAGAACACACTATTTAGACCGGGCTGCCCTGGAATTCAGAGATCTGCCTGTAGCTGCCTCCTGAGTGCTAGGATTAAAGATGTGACAACTGTAGTATTGATTTGTATTTCCAAAATGATTGGTGATGCAAAGTACTTTCTCATGTGTATTTGGACATTTTAAAACACAGAAACAAGTCTGTTAAAGTCTTCCCCCATTTTAAAAGTTAGATTGCTTTTTATGAGTTTTAAATATACCCTATACATTCTAACTATAAGTTTTTATCAAGCGCCTGGCTTTCAATTTTTCTCTCTGTTCTAAGGGCAGTGTGAGGTGATTAGCAGTGTCTTTTGGTATCCCCCGACTCCTAAAAGTGACAGTACCTTTTCCGTCAGGATTTATTGAAAGTAAGGCAAACACAGGATTAAAAAAATGTAGGAGTTAGGCTATACTAAACCTAGCTTTTGTCAATAAGCACCCAGAGCTGCACTCTGTGAAGGGTTGTTTGGATGCAAAGCAGGTAGCCTTAGAGTTCTCCTGGGACACAACAGCAAGGTCAGTTTTGTGAGCCAGCACTCTGTGGTGCTGACAGTTGGAGACTATTCTGGGACCCAGAGGACTTTGTTTTGTAAGGCCCTATGCTCCCAGATTAACTCTGGCTTTAGTCAACCCCAAGCCACTTCAGCCTTCGATCTAGAGAGTAGTGTTAAATACAGTAGAAAGATCACAGTACTCATATTATTGATAAAAGAGAGTGCTTTCCATTAGAGGTGTCTTTACTATATGTTTATTGTGTGAAGCCTTTATTTACCAAGCCACTTTTGGAATAGTTCTTTTGAACTAAGAATTAAGTACATACCTCTATTTCAGCGCTTAAAACAAAATTTCCTTTAGTAATATTCTTGTGTGTCTTTAGGAAAACAAGCTAAGAGGAAATGCACTTAAGCCACAGATTTGACTAGAAGCAAAGAAGTTCCCCCATTGTTATAATGGTTAACACCCAAAGATTGTTTAGCTTCCTTCCTGAGGAAAGGAATGAGCTCCTGTCTGGGCAGAGGCATGGGCAGAGATTTGCAGATGGGTGAATCTGCTCATGGACCATGCTGCCATCATGAGTCAGCAGAACAGCTGCAGATGGAGTGGGCAGAGGACATCTAAATTTAGTCCTTATTCACTGGAGAAGATCTCAGGGAGCATCCTCTCCCTCTTCCATGCTCCAGTCATACCCTCCTGGAACCAAGGCAGGAGGGTGGAGCAGAGGCACTGGCAGTTGGTGATGTTCAGACTGCATCGCTAGGATGGTTCTTTGCAGTTCAGTCATATAACTCCTGTATCTAAGAATCCACAGTACTCTGAAAATTGGGGAATTTTCTGAAATTAGACATACAAATTCCTATATTTGGCTAGTTCTGAGACATTTTTAAATCAGATTAGTTTCCTTCCATAAGAACTAGTGAGAGCCATGGTGAAGGAGGATTAAGTACATTTGGTGTGTGTGGCTGTTAAATTATTGGCTTAAAACAATGCCAGGAACTGTTCCCAGCTCTCTCAGGTGGGTAGATTTCCAGTGCCTTGGATGAGTACACTGAACTTTTGATAGGTATCCCTGTTCAAGGCTGTTCTGTCTGACTGCAAAAGCTGATGCTTTTAACAGTGTGTTATCCTTCACCTTGTAGAGGGAATGGAGTATGGTTTGAAGAGTTGGGGTTCTTTATCTAAAGTAATTCAGAGATTGCTGTTCTTGTCTAATCCCTCTCCCAACTGTCTCTGTTCCATTCTCTCATACTCTCTCTCTCTCTCTCTCTCTCTCTCTCTCTCTCTCTCCTCTTCCTCTCTTCTCTCTTCTCTCTGTCTCTGTACTCAATATGGTTGTAACATTTTAATTGAAGTATATAGAGAAAATTGAGTCTCACATGAATATATACTTGGAAACAGAAAGGATATTTTAATAGACTGGTCAGTCAGTTGTAGGAATTGTTCTTAGATGGTTATCAAAACTTCCAGCAGCAGTAATTTTGTTTCTTGCTTTTTTTTCTGGTTCTCATATATCTGAAGTTAGCCTTGAACTTGCTGTGCAGCAAAAGATAATGATGAACTATTCCTCCTGCTTCTACCTTTCAAGGGCTAGGATTACAGATGTATACCACTGTGCATGGTTTATGAGGTTAATGAGGTCATAAACCATGCTGAAGAAGCTGCAGAGAGCTGCTGTGTGCATGCTAGGCAGACATTCTGCCAACTGAACTATATCCCCAACATTGTTAGTTTGTTAAATGTTAGTTGGAAATGGAGACTGAAACTATATCAATGTACTGTCTTATTCTGTTGCATTAAAACCTATCAATCATCTAGTGTGGTGGCATATGGCATTAATCCTAGCAGTTGGATATCATAGACAGATGGATCTCTTGGGTTCAAGGCCAGCCAGGGCTATATAGTGAGACCCTGTCTACAAAATAATAGCAAAACCCATTAATCTAACTTATTCTTTGAATTAATCTTTTACTGATGCTTGGTTTTTTAACACTAGTATTTGAAAAACACAGGCTCATTGATTTTTGCAGATCTTCTGAATATAGATACATTTCATTATATAATATCAACTGATCATACTTATAGACCAGTGGTTCTCAACCTGTGGGTTTTAACCCCTTTGGGGTCACATATCAGATATCTGCATATCAGATATTCATACAGTAGTGAAATTACAGTTATAAAGTAGCAACAAAATAATTTTATGGTTGGGGATCACCACAACATGAGGAGTACTATGGTAAAGGGTGGCAGTGTTTGGAAGATTGAGAACCGTGCTGTAGATATCCCAGTGTAAGTATCAGAAGAGTATCAGGAAACTGTCAAGCTCTTGACGGTGGCTGTGTTTCCCAAAATTTTGGTTTTTATTTGCATGGTCAATTATAGCAACAAAAATTCCTTATTTTCTTTGAGACTTTGTTCATTTTGATGTCTGAATAATAAATACTTTTTTGTTAGTTACTGTTTTCTGTACAAATAATATATTTTGAAAAAGTGGCTAGTTCGTCTTTCAACCCTGCCCAAGTACTTTTCCTAGAAACAACCATCATATTGCAGAGCCACAGAGGACTTCAAATATGCTTTCCACTTAGTCACACAGAATACTAAAAAGATATCCTCTCAAAGGTTTAGTTTTAATTGTTAGTAATCTTTTAAATGATTTGCGTATGGAATGTTTTGCCTATGTATGTCTGTGCGCTGTGCGCATGCAGTACCAGAGGAGGCCAGAAGAGGGTGTTTGATCCCCTGGAATTGGAGTTAGAGATAATTATTAGCTGTCATGTGGGTTCTGGGAATCAAACCTGGATCCTCTGGGAGAGTAGCCAGTGATCTTAATCACTCAGCCATTTCTCCAGCCCCTAAACCAACAATCCTTATCACTGCATAAAAGTCCATTTTAGGTTGAATGGTCTCTTGATGCAGTTGCCTTGATTAAATAAGGCATATTTACCCACCAGCAGATTTCTCTACCATGGCTTTGGCATCATTAGTGTGAATGTCAACACAAAGAGAAGACAAATCAATTTTCTAATATTATCTAGAAGACAAATTTTATTTGGCTAATGAATTCTAATTTTAATGGTTTTTGTTCTTTTTAAATTGGATATATTATTTATTTACATTCCAGATGTTATTCCCTTTCCCAGTTTCCCCTCTGCAAATCCCCTATCCCACCCCCCTTACCCTGCTTCTATGAGGATGCTCCCCCACCCACCCACCCGTACCCACTCCTGCCTCACTGTTCTAGCATTTTTCTACACTGGGGCATCAAGACCAAGGGCCTCCCCTTCCATTGATGCCAGATAAGGCCCTTCAGCTCCTTCAGTCCTTCCCCTAACTCCTCCATTGGGGTCCTTGTGCTCAGTCTGATGGTTGGCTGCAAGCATCTGGATCTGTGTTGGTCAGGATCTGGCAGAGCCTCTCAGGAGACAGCTGTATCAGGCTCCTGTCAGCAAACACTTCTTGGTATCAGCAATAGTGTCTAGGTTTGGTGTCTGCATGTGGGATGGTTCCCCAGGTGGGGCAGCCTCTGAGTGGCCTCTCTTTCAGTCTCTGCTCCACTCTTTGTCCCTGTATTTCTTTTAGACAGGAGTAATTCTGGGTTAAAATTTTGGAGATGGATGGGTGGTCCCATCCCTCAACCCGGGGGGGCCATGCCTAGCCTATGGATATGGTCTAGACAAGTTTTCCCTCCCATTTGTCTGGTATTTCAGCTAATGTCATCCCTGTGGGGTCCTGGGAGGCTCTTGCTTTCCTGACATCTGGGACTTTCTGGTTGCTACCCCCAGTTCCCCATCCCCCATTGCTACACACCTCTGTTCAATTTCCTGACCCTCTGTACATCTCCAACTCCTCCCATACCTGATTCTTCCCCTCTTTTCCCCCCCTCCCCTTTTCTCTTCCTCCCAAGTCCCTCCCACCCTCTACTTCCCTTGATTATTTTGTTCCCTCTTCTAAGTAGGTCTGAAGCATCCTCTCTTTGGTCTTCCTTCCTCTTGAGCTTCATGCGATCCATGAGTTGTATTGTGGATATTCCACACTCTTTGCCTAATACACATTTATCAGTGAGTACATACCATGTGTGTTCTTTTGTGACTGAGTTACCTCACTCAGGATGATATTTTCTAGATCCATCCATTTGCCTGAGAATTTCATGAAGTCATTGTTTTTAATAGCTGAGTAGTATTCCATTGTGTAAATGTACCACATTTTCTGTATCCATCCCTCTGTTGAGGGATATCTGGGTTGTTTCCAGTTTCTTGCTATTATGAGTAAGGCTGCTGTGAATATAGTGGAGCATGTGCTTATTCATGTTGGAGCATCTTCTGGGCATATGCCCAGGAATGGTATAGCTGGGTCCTCAGGTAGTACTATGTCCAATTTTCTAAGAGACCGCCAGACTGATTTCCAGAGTGGTTGTACTAGCTTGCAATCCCACCAGCCGTGGCAGAGTGTTCCTTTCTCCACAGCCTCGACAGCATCTACTATCACCTGAGTTTTTGATCTTAGCCATTCTGACTGGTGTGGGGTGGAATCTCAGGGTTGTTTTGATTTGCTTTTTCCTGATGACTAAGGATGTTGAATATTTCTTTAGGTGCTTCTTGGCCATTCAAGTTTCCTCAGTTGAGAATTCTTTGTTGAGCTCTGTTCCCCATTTTTAATAGGGTTATTTGGTACTCTGGAGTCTAACTTCTTGAGTTCTTTGTATATATTGGATATTAGCCCTCTGTCAGATGTGGGATTGGTAAAGATCTTTTCCCAATCTGTTGGTTGCCATTTTGTCCTATTGACAGTGTCCTTTGCCTTACAGAAGCTTTGCAATTTTATAAGGTCCCATTTGTCGGTTCTTGATCTTAGCGCATAACCCATTGGTATTCTGTTCAGGAGCTTTCCCCCTGTGCCCATGTGTTCAAGGCTTTCCCCTACTTTCTCTTCTATTAGATTCAATGTATCTGGTTTTATGTGAAGGTCCTTGATCCATTTGGACTTGGGCTTTGTATAAGGAGATAAGAATGGATCGATTTGCATTCTTCTACATGTTGACTGACAGTTGAACCAGCACCATTTGTTGAGAATGCTGTCTTTTATCCACTGGATGGTTTTAGCTCCTTTGTCAAAGATCAAGTGACTATAGGTGTGTGGGTTCATTTCTGGGTCTTCAATTCTATTCCATTGATCTACCTACCTGTCACTGTACCAATACCATGCAGTTTGTAGTACAGATTGGCAGAATTAATATAGCACTCAGCCTCCTAAGATTCAGGCATTTAACTGCCATGTTGGGCCCTAGGCAAGTTTTTTAAAAAGACTGTGTTGTTTCCTTCTAGGTCCTGAATTTTCCTGTTTGGGAACTGTCTAAGCCTGAATAATTAATTATCTTTGTCAACTATTTCTTTTCTTTTCTCTTGTTTTTATTGTTGAGACACAGTGTCTTTGTGTATCCCTGGCTGTCCTGGAACTCACATGTAGACCATGTTGGCCTCGAACTCACAAGAGATTTGCCTACCTCTCTCTCCCCAGTGCTGGATTAAAGGCATGCACCATCGTGCCAGCTTCCTTTTTATTGTGTTAAAGTAGCCTTTTCGTTTCTCTTCTTCCTTCCTCCTGCCTCCTCTCTCCCTCTCCCGCTCCCCCTCCTCTCCCCCCTCTCTCTTTCTGTACATGTAGAAGCCTAAAGACAACCGTAGTGCAATCTGAGGACAACCTCACGTGATGTCCATCTTCGTTTTTTGAGGCAGGGTCTCTCACTGGCCTGGAACTTGCTAGTAGGCGAGGCTGGCCAGCCAATGAGAACTACAAATCTGCCTATCTCTGCCTCCTAGCTCTGGAGTTATTAGTACATGCCCCCATGCCAGCCGTTTTACATAGATCCAGGAAATGGAATTAGCTCTGGTTTGGTTTTGTCTTTATAATTTAATTTTGAAATAGAGTGTCACTGTGTAACCAACCTCAGCCTTGAGCTCTTCTGTAGCCTTCCAAATGCTGGAGTTACAGTTATATCCCACTATGTCTAGATCAACCAGATTTCATTTTGAATATTTTTAAGCTTATTAAAGATTTAAAGTCCTTTATTAAAAAACAGCAACAAAAACAACAAACTTGTGTTTTTCCCTACTTGCTGTGATGAAGGCAGAGAACATTATCTGTCTGCAATTACAAATGCACTTTCCTGTATCATTCAAAGCCGTTTAGAAAAACACATGAAAACATTTCTAACACACTTCCCTTTTATAACAGAATGCTACCCTAGCTTCCCTATTTACATCGCTGTAGAAGTCATTTCACAGTTAATCCACTTCAGACACTTACTAGGAAAAATGAATAGTGCATCAGAAGTGCTTGCCACTGCCATTGTCCAGAGCAGTGTCTGGACATAATAGAACTCAGTAAATACTTATTGAATGAATCAATGGGCTTTTCTTTTCAGGCCTGTATTGATGAAAATTTGGACATGGTGAAGTTTCTGGTGGAGAACAGAGCCAATGTAAACCAGCAAGACAACGAGGGCTGGACACCCCTGCATGCAGCAGCTTCCTGTGGTTATCTCAACATAGCAGAGTGAGTGAGCATCTGGTGTGGGTTTGATGCAGATTCCTCCTCTGCTTCCTAGAAATTGAATTTCACAAATAGTTATACATTTCTCTAAATTACAAAACCAGAAAAGTGACTATTAAGAACTAGTTGACAGTATGCTTTGTATCTAAATGTACAGTTTTTAGCTCTAATTTTTGTTTGCTTCTGTTTTTGTATAATTCATAATTTCTGGACTATTCAGAGGCAGCATTAGCCTGGTATGCTGTCTGGCTAATTTCCAAACAGCAGAATACAAGCATGTGAGTTGTAGATTTTTTTTAAAACTTTTCTGTAAACCTGCTTTTTGTTTATTTATCTTTATACATATTACTACAGTAAGTAGCAAATTATGAACTGGGACATATGGAACCAAGACAAAGTAGTAATTGCAGTGTGCTCCATATTGGTTGAATGACTATGTTTAAGACTTTAGTAGCTCTTGACTTCCATGGGAGGAGATTGCCTGCCTAAGGTAGAAGAATTCTGATCACATGGCACCTACCATACGAGAAGCACAAAGTAGGTGTCTAGTATATGGAAGGATGATCGGGATTTTATTTCTTCTTAGGAAAGAAACTTGGGCATTGAAACATCTTTAAAATTTGCAGGGTAAATTTTGATTGCTAAAGTAAATCTAATAAGGATAGTCTATGGTCTTTTGAAAACAAGATTGGTTAAGTCTTTTTAAATGATATGATTGCGGCTAGCATATTTTTTTCTTAGTAAAGAGCAGGCAGCCATGTAGAGGTCTGAGAACTGCATTTGCCCAGGTTTCCTGGAGCATCTCTGTTGGCTGGGTTTCCTTTGGACCCAGGGGTTCTTAGTTGGAGAAGTTAAACCCAGGGAGTGTCTGAGCAGAGACACACGAGGCACAAGTGCAGGTGGTGGACAAGGCTGCTGCTTAGGACAGTGGATAACTGGATTGGTCCCAAAGCCAATACCTCTGGGTTTTCCTGGTTCTTCATTCCTCTCCCTGCTCTGTAATAAAGATCTGTAACCTCCTCAGCACCTAGACTGCCTTCATTTCAGGCCCATAGAAAAGCTCTGGTTCTCATTTATACTCAGTAATGTCGATGTTCCAGTACAGAGGTACTAAGATGACTTCTTTGTCCATTTTGGACTTAGAACATTGATTTAAGAAACAAGGTATATCAGCTTCGTTTGTATTTGAGTGTGCCTTCAGGTAGAATGTTTGTGATTGAGCCACAAAATCTCATTACATTCAAGAAGTCATTTTTAATCCATTTTTCTTTCCTTTATCACTCATCTAAGACCAGCTGAGTCTTAAAATTAGAATAATATGTGGTGGTATCTTTCTGGAAAGCTGCATAGAGGGAATTATTGTAATGATTTTTTGTGGTTTCTTTAATTCATTTTTAAAGACAAGCATAGTTCTTTTGGAAATAAATTTAAAATTAGAAATCCTTTGCTCAATCAAATATTACCTTGACTGGAGTAAGCTTACAGTGACCATCACAGATTCTGATATGAATATCTGACCATAGTGAGCTGATCCACTTGCATCCACTGTAGATGTGGGTGGAGCTAGAGACAGCATGCCTCAGTTTACCTTGTAACACATATATTATTAGACAGGTATTTATTTTACTGTCTTTATTTGTAATATTTTTATACAACAGATCAGAGAAATAATGTGATTGCTTCACTGGGGATTGGAACAGAGCCATGGCTCAGAAGTTGAGTACTGGCTGCTCTTACACAGGACCTGAGGTGGATCTGCAGCACTTACTTGGCTTCCTATAACCCTCTATTAATTACAGTCCCAGGAGATCTGGCACCTTTTCTGGCTTCCAAGGGCTGTGTACACATGAAGTGTACCAACATTCATTGGGACAAAACACCCATACATACAAAATAGTAAAAATATTTCTTTTTTAAAATTAATTTTTATTGGATATTTTATTTACATTTCAGATGTTATCCTCTTTCCCCATTTCCCCCTCCCAGAAACCCCCTATCCCATCCCCCCCTCTCCTGCTTCTATGAGGATGTGCCCCCACCACCCACTCTCACCTCCCCACCCTCGAATTGCCCCACACTGGGGCATCCAGCCTTCACGGGACCAAGGACCTTCTCTCCCAACTATGCCCGACAAGGCCATCCTCCCCTACATATTTTTTAAAAATTAATTAGTGAGTGGCAGGGTATCACCATGTAGCTTTGGGTGATCTTGGGCTCCATTTATTCTAGGAAGACCTTGAACTTCAATCCTTCTGCCTTAGGAGCCCAAGTGCTGGGGTCACAGATGTGCGTTTTCTCTACATTGGCATCTGTTTGTGTCTTGAAGAACTTATATCTTACATTTATTTCTAGGATAATTGCCAGCACTGGCCTTCAAGGGAGGGGGAATGAAGGGCGGAGAGACTGGCTTCTTGAGGAGACCCACAGCCATGCTATTTCATGATCCTTGGTGATCCTTTATTGCCACATATTTCTAACTCTGTATGGATGGTGTGGTGTGTGTGTGTGTGTGTGTGTTTAGAGTTTATTTTTTCCTCATTTTGAGTTCAAGGAGAATACTAGTTAGCTGCATTTTTCTTAGTGGTGTTTAATTCAGAAGCATCAGATTGGCCCAAGCATTTAGCATGACTTATAGTTTATTGCAATGCTAATATATTTTTAGGTTTTTTTTAAAACATATTTTTATTTCTGTGCTTTTCCCCCCCACCTCAAAGGAATAGCAAAGAGAGCCAGTGAAATGGCTCAGCAAGCAAAGGCACTTGCCACTAAATCTGATTACCCAGGTTTGATCCTTGGAACTCACATGGTGGGGGAAATAACTGATTGCTGGAAATTGTCATTTGGCCTTCTTGTATTTCTGTAGCATGCTCATGTGCACATACACCAATAAATAAATAAGTGAATAAGTAAGGAAATAGATAAATGTTAGGAAACAGTAGCAAAATACCTTTGGCCAATGCTCAGCTGATCTTTCCAGGGACATATGTGACTCTAATGGTAATTCTGAGCCTCTGTACAGTTAGCAGGCTCCTCCTGTTTCCTGCTGCTTACTAGGTCATATCTTACTCTTGTTCAGTACAAGTGTAGTGCTAAAGGGTTTTATTTTTCTCCTATGAACGGGGGTGGGGGGGAGTGGTGCGGAATATGGAAAAATAGAAAGCTGTATTCCTTGGTAGAAACCAGTTTTCTTGATCATTATCCTAAAAACAGAAAGGGGAAGCTCAGCTGTACAACCTGAGGATGTTGTGCCTGAGCCGTTATGGATAGACACATGTTAGAACAGACGCCAAGATTCATAGATGCTGAGAGAGAAAGTATCAAGATGCCGTGGAAGAGCTGCAGCTAATGTTTGCAGGGGCAGGAAAGTAGCAGTAAAGGAAGGAAAGATAGAATTCAGTTGGGAACAGGCAAGATTCTTGACGGCATAAAATTTGAAATGGACCTTGAACAATGTGAGAGGTACCTACAAGGAGAAGAGACTGTGTTCCATTCACTTGTAGGAAATAGCTCATCCTGAGGAACAGGGCTGGATGTGAAGGGATTGGAGGAACTAGTAAATGATTGCGTTTGATTGCAGTATATATTTCAGTGCAACCAATATTTATCATGTATTTATTTGTATATACTATTTATATATTGATTTTTTTTTCAGTGTACAGGATATATGGTTGAATGCTCACTTGGCTTGAGGGGAAGAATCCAGAAAAACTGAATCTGAGAAAAACTATTGGCTATAGAGAAATGAAGGAATAATTAGATACAGTGGTGGTATTCAGTAGATTTAAAAATACAGACAGCAGCAAATAGCTTTAGAGTTGAGTAAGGTGTCTTTCTCTGAGTCTCTGAGGTATGAAATGCCATTAAGCTGTGCCTTAGTCAGTGTTCTATTGCTGTGAAGACCACACAGCAACTCACCTGACCACAGCAACTCTTAAAGAGAAAACGTTTCATTGGGGCTGGCTTACAGGTTCAGAGGTTTAGTCAATAGTCAGGCGGGGAGCATGGCAGCACACAGGCAGACATGGTGCTGGAGAAGGAGCTGAGTGTTCTGCATCTGGATCTGCAGGCGAGAGTGGCTGGGGAGGAGACTCTCTAGGTTTGATATGGGCTTTTTGAAACCTCAAAGCCCACTCTTAATGACACACTTCCTTCAACAAGGCCACATCTCCTAATCCTTTCAAACACTGCCATTCTCTAATGACCAAGTATTCAAATTTATGAGTCTCTTGGGGTCATACTTATTCAAACAACCATAGGCTGTATATGTGAAGAGTTGATGTATCAACATTTATTGAGCCCCTATTATTATACCAGGCACTGAAAAAGCAAAGTTAGGCTTTTAATTTCATTTTTATGGATTTTCCCCTCCTTTGCGAACTCTCAAATACACTGGCCATAGATAAATTGACTTTATTTTAAATCTAATCCATCTAAAAATGTGTTTTTTTGAATATCATAATAGCTCAATAAATAGTGATTGAATTGTTGATGTTTATTGAATTGTTGAATGAATTGAAATATTTACATAGTTTTTCTTTCTCTTTTAAAAACCTCTGAGTATCTGATAGTACTCCTAGAATTATTGGGATTGTAACTGGCCTAAACTAATTTGATTTAGATTTAAAAGACTGAGGCTAATAGCTTCTGCCATGTTCTAGTTACTTGATTTTGAGAAAATCACTTTTTTTCTTACTTAAATTTTTTTTCTTGTGAAAATTACTTAACATACTTGAATCTTGGTTCTTTAAATTTTTTTTTTTAAATATTTAATTTGTCTCTCTGTGTGTAATGATTTGCATATAAAAGTCAGAGGGATCTTTGTCCCCTTCCACCTCCACTGTGTAGGAATTGAAGTAGGACGGTGGGTCTTGTCAGCAGCCCTACCCCCAGCTAAGCCATCTCTCAGACTTGGAGCCTCAGTCTTGTAAAGGGTAGAGTACTTAGCTGCATTTATGTTGTTGTCATCATAACTTTGTTTAAGATTGATCTGTGTGCATATGTGTGCAAGAGTGGGAAGGGGAAAGAGAGAAGGGAAAAGAGTAGAGAGAGAAAAACTTTGAAAATTAAAAGATGCAGATAAGGTACTGAAGTTACCAACTCTCTCTTCTCCAATATTCTGTATGGATTCAGAATCTGCTTAGCGTTTTAAATGTTTCTTGTTTAGTAATTTAGTTTCCTTTAAGAGGGCAGATTTACATAGATGGCTTTTTTTGTGGAAGTATAATTTGTGCAAATTCTAATACATGCTTTTATTCTTCAGTTTTCATTCCTACAACAGTACTAAGTAAACTTCACCTGATACTGTAAATGTTTTCATGAGAACTGGTTACATCGCTTTTGAGTGTTCTTATTTTTAACACTTGACGTATAGTCTATCTTTTTGAAAATTCATTTGGCTTCTAGGAGGTTACAGGGGTGAGAACTGCATGTCCTCCCTATTTTACCCATAAGACAAGGTCACACTTTGTAGTATAGGCTAATCTTGAACTCAACACATAGGCCAGGCTGGCCTCACCCTTGAGCTCCCCTGTCTGTGCATTCCAAGTGCTTGGATTATAGCTGCGGGCTGCACACCCATCCTCTCCCTAGAGTATTTAGAAAGACTTAGTATTTCTAGAAGTGCAAGAATTGATGTGTAGGAAATCTTGATGTTGCTCTTGTTGGGAAATGGAGAGAAACCTTTGGTCCTAATTATCAAAGGCTATAGGGTGTGAAATTAATAATAAATGAATAATAAAACATCTCATCAGCACCATATTTAAAACCACAAATATACCTTGCTGTACATTGAACTCAAGACACACAGTACAAATTGATATCAGATTGACAGAGATAATATTGATTTTTGCCATGCAGGTATTTTATTAGCCATGGAGCCAGTGTGGGTATTGTGAACAGTGAAGGTGAAGTTCCTTCTGACCTTGCAGAGGAGCCAGCCATGAAAGATCTTCTTCTGGAACAAGTAAAGAAACAAGGTAACCCTCCTCACACTGCCCTCTTTATCATCATGTGACAGGACAGGATTAATTCTGTCTGCACAGCATTAGTCATCAATTACCAGTGCCACATTCTGTTTAATATCTCACACAGGCACGGCCAAGTGCCCAAAGGATGACCAGGCTTCCCTTGTCTGCTGTTCTAGTGTTGTATACCTATCTTGTAACTAAGAGTGCCCTGAGGAAGACCATGGACTCTCCTTCTGTGTGGGTACATTGTATTATCTCTGTTGCACAGGATAGCTTGAAGAAAGGCCGGGATAGAGTGTGGCCAACTCTACTGTGTGACTTTCAGTGGGTGTCCTTTCCCCTGGAAACCTGCATGTGGTGTTGTGAAGCTATTTATTAAGACCTCTGAAAGGGTCTTTAGTCAGAGTCACTGGAAACTATTCTGATAGATTCTTTTGTTTGTTTGTGTTTTTAAGAGGCAGAGTTTTCATAGCCCCACATGCCCTAGAGCTCACCTTGTAGCTTTATCTCAGACTTGCAGCAATCCTCCTGCATCTGCCTCCCTATGTTGAGATTACAGGTGTGAGTTACCATACCTGGTTCTAGTAGTTTCTTGAGGTAAGAAACCTAACCTAGAAGAATATATTCTGAAATTGTATATTCTTATTTTGTAGTTTTAGAAGAAACTCATTTCAGGAAATAGGGTGGAGCTCTCCTATCACACACCTCAAAGTCGTTTTGTTTTCTTTTTATACAGTCTTGTCCAGGCTGTCCATGGACAGCTGCTTCAAATCTTCTTTCTCCATCCCAGTATTTCAGACATGCATCACCACACCTAGATTTTGAATTCTTTCATTTAATGTTATTGAATATCCATGGACAGCAAGTCTGTTAAAACTGTCATGGAACTCTGGACAGGATCTGTAATGATTGGAAACAGGGAAGGCTCTTCTAAGCACCAAAGTTATTCCCAAAGCTTTAGTGGGCTTTCATGGTGTGGTCCTTTGGAATACTTGTTTGTTTATTGTTCAAAGCTGCTTTGATGCTGCTGCATCAATGCTGCTGCATCAGCAGAATTGAGTAGCACTGTCAGACTGGAGGGCTGGGAAATCTGAAGGTAACATTAAGTATCTAACCCTTACAGAAAGTATCCTGGGCTTGCCTTAAGTGGTGGATACTGTTAAGTTGTGCTATTACTGAGGTCCATATTTGGTTTTGTGCTTTACTGAATTAAAGTTTTTATGCTAAATTCATTAGCTCCTAAAATGTGTGTGTGTGTGTTTTTTTTTAAAAAAGATTTATTTATTTTATAAATATGGATGTTTTGTCTACCTGTAGAAGAGGGCATCAGATCCCATAGGACTACAGTTGTGAGCTGCCATATGGGTGCTGGGAATTGAACTCAGGACCTTTGGAAGAACAGTCCGTGCTCTTAACTACTGAGCCAATCATCTCCTAAAATGTTTAACAGTTTACAAATTTAAAAGAAAGTTTTAGTTTGAGAACCAACTTTTTTTTATTTTGAATTCTGACTCTTCCTTGAATGCTTTGTTGAACAAGCATTTATATGTGTGTTTCACTTCACAGCACTCAGAAATCCTACTGTGTCTAAGTGGGCTTCCTCTTCACCCTATGCATTTCCCATACCAGACAGGCAATTCTTCAGCAATTCACAGTGGCTTATTTAAGAGCCAAAAAGAAGACTAAAAGCACAGACAAAGTCTACTTATGAGTATGAAACCTTTTGAATGAGTGTGCTTGTGTTCAGAACGCTTCATTATTTTGTATAATAAAGAATGCCCTTTCTTTTTTTTTTTTTTTTTGCTAGTCATTAAATTACAATATGCTTTCTTTATTTACTAGATACATTCTAGAACAAATAAGCAAATATAGGCTAACTCAGATATACTTAATAAATCTTTTTTTTTTAATTTTTCAAGCATATTTTTGTTCTAATAATAGTTATGGGGAAAAAGTCTCTGTAAAGAAAGACAAGTCCAGGTGTTTATAAAAATCCTTAGCCCATCACATCACAATTTGTTACGTCCAAGCACATAATTCTCTACACACTAAGGACATAGCTTGTACATACAGTATGCATGCTACTCTTACCTTCATCCCCAGCACTGCAACACAACAAAGGCAAAGCCCCCACATTAAAAAAACCTCCAAAACTGGGCTTAGGCTATGTACAAACAGGTGAGAAGCAAGGTAATTAAAAGATACGGCATATCGAGAATATAATCTCTACTGTATATGTTGATAATTTAAAATGTTAAAAAAAAAAAAAGACATTTACTAACAAAACACATCCCAGGATAAATCAAGTCCAATAAAGTCCTTTGCAATTTTTGGAGATCAATTCAGACATCGAAACGAGGGATTTCTTCAGATTAGTGATGTCAATCTCTAGCTGTTTGGTGTCCTAAGTCTGGAGGCCAGCATCAGGATTAGAGCTTCTACCAGCGGACATCACGGGTGTTTCATTTTTACCTGTTCTCAGGCTGGAGGTTTAGACCCTGGGAGCTCTGGTTGAATCTTTTGATACTCAAGAATGCCCTTTCTTAAGGCCCTTCTTTACTGGCCTAGCTATTGGAGAGCTCTTGGATTATCTCTATATGATTGTAAGGGAAACAAAGTCTGCATTGCCTTAAAAGTAGACTATAGCATTGTCTTCAGATCACTTTCTAATCTCTGGATTGCTCTATGTGGCTTCAGGTAAGTATATATAAGTATATATATACTTATATACATATACATATATATGTATATAAGTATATATATAAGAGCTTCAGAAGGAGGTCACTCTTCTAGTGTATCATACCTGAAATGAAGACTTTGACAGTATTCTTGTGGTATAATGAGTGGAAAAGAAAAGTGTCAGGAGTATCCAGGATTTCTAATGGCAGCTCTGCCACTGACGTGTTTGAGGCCGTATGCAAAGCATCCTGTGTTTAGTTATGGAAGTGGAGATACCCCACCAGATTGTTGTATAACATGTTAAAGAACTTTAGCATTTGAAACTTCATGCAAATATTGTAAAGTAAAAATAGTACCTCCTCTGATTTTTATGTTCTGTTGTAAAGTGTTAGGTGTGTGTTCTTCATGAGTGTGCACCACATAGTATTTAGTCTGGCTTATTTAGCTCTGACAATTTTGTAATACAAATGGCATTGCCTTAGACTTGATCAATTACCAGCTTGATGAGGGAACTGTTATTTGTGGTAATATTTTTATGTTATTAAGCTAATGAAATATCTTGTCAGATTTGGGTGGAGCTTTAGTAACGCTGCTGTCTGGTGTCTGGCTTCTGCAGGAGTTGATCTAGAGCAGTCAAGGAAGGAGGAAGAACAGCAGATGTTGCAGGATGCCCGCCAGTGGCTCAACAGCGGGAAAATAGAAGATGTGAGGCAGGCTCGCTCAGGGGCCACAGCCCTGCATGTAGCTGCTGCCAAAGGTTACTCTGAAGTCCTCAGGTATGGAGCTGGGTACTGGGAGAAGATGACATGAGTTTTAGAGGCAGAAACCCTTAACCATGGTGTATTTTCTTGTTGTTGGTTTCCTCTTGTTTTCCTGGTGTTCCTTCATAGGTGTCGCTCTTCCTAGGATGTATGATGTTAGATAGACTTGAGGCACAGTGACACAGGAAGACCTCTTTCAGCTCTGTGACTTGTTATTGGTTTTCCTAAAACCTCCTTCTCTATGATTATACAGACCTGTGATCCTTCTGCTTCTATGATTTAGACAATTTCTGGGCTCATTAAGTCAATTATAGATCTTGAGTACACAATATCCAGCTTTTGTAAGAGAATTAGAGAGTGGTACATGCCTGTGCATGTGCTCGTGTGTGGTTGGTGTGTGTGTGAGTGTGTGTGTGTCTGTTTGTTTAGATAGCTCCCTGGATAAAAGCATCTGCTGCTAAACCTGATGATATAAATTCAGTCCCCTACATGGTAGAGAGACTGATTCCTTCAGGTTGTCCTCCTACCTCCACTTGTGCACCATGGCATGTGTATATATACACACACACACACATACACACTCATTCTCTCTCTCTCTCTCTCTCTCTCTCTCTCTCTCTCTCTCTTTCTTTTCTCTCTCTCTCTCTCCAAAGAAATCAATTTAAAATTAATTTAAAAAAGCAAGAAAAGAGAATTAGACTCTACTATTTTACCTGTTTTATTTTTCTTATATTCATGCCCTGTTTGACTCTTGGTGTTTAATGTTGACAAGATTTGCAGAATACATGTTTGTGTCAAGTTGACAAAAACTGACCAGCATAGTATAAAATGGATATGTGTAAGGAATGCTATATGTATAACCTTACAGTTCAGCAAAGATTGCGTAGTAGGCTATCTCTTAAAAGGCAGAAGAAATCACGGGATGTCCGAGGTATGAGTGGAGAGATAGCTTGCTTGGTGGAAAACTATAAAATCAGTCCATTGATGTACCTTTTGGGTTTTTTTTTCTAGGCTTCTCATTCAGGCTGGCTATGAACTCAATGTTCAGGATCATGATGGCTGGACTCCTCTTCATGCAGCTGCACACTGGGGAGTGAAAGAGGCTTGTTCCATCCTGGCAGAAGCACTCTGTGACATGGATATCCGGAACAAACTGGTTAGTGAGTCTGAACCTCTAAAAGGGCAATGAGATCAGGTGGCTAGATGCCTAGCGCAGGCTTGGAGTCTCTGGTCGGTGTCCAGGATTGCACTGGGCTGTGATGTCCTCCAGCTCCTTGCTTCACTGCTCATTCTCTCTATAAAAGTACAGTTAATACTGAAGCAAAATAAAGCTCCACCAACCAAGGCATCTGTATCTACTTGTGTTGAAGCTCCTAAAAAAACAGGAAATGAAAAAAAGGTATTTGCTCTTGACAACAAATGAACTTTGAGAGGCCCAAGGTCCCTGTCTATGGTGAGGTATGAAATATTTTACTATGTTTCAACTCTCGGTCTTTTAACTGCCGAGTTCTTGGCATATGGACTCCTTTAAGAACCATCTGTAATGGCACTGATTACTGCATTTTGACTAAAAGCGATCCCATCAGTCTCACTTGAAACAACTTAGAACCCTGAGACTCTTATCCCTATGTCTCTTGATTTTCTAGAATCCAGACACATGGTCCTGTCTTTCTCACATAACTCCTGAATCCTGGTCTCATTCTTAGACTATACAGAGTATGTAATTGTTCCCATGTTTTGTAAAAGAAGTAACGTGCCTGGCTTCCCTCTTCTTCCTTAAAGGGAGAGCATTCCTGTTAGTCTTCAGTGTGAGTGTGACCCAAGGGCATTTACTGAATTTATCATCACAGTAATACTTTAGAACAGGTATAAATAGGGATTCCCCTAGACTGTTTGTCAAGAGACCATCAGCATTAGAACTGGCGTAGTGATTTTCTCACTGTTTTGACCACAGAACTCTTGTGTTTGAAGGATTTGCTATTTCTTAAAATAGCTTCTCTGTGACTCATAAAGGCAGCTCAATGTAGAGTAGACAGATTAGGGAAGCGGCTATAGGTTGGGCATCTCCAACCCAAGTCTGAAATCTGAAATATTCGTAATTGCAGATTTTATGAATACTGATATGCCCCAGTAGGAAATTCCAGACCATGAAAGCACAAAATTATTTAAAATATTATAAAAATTATCATTGCGCTATATTTGTACAATAAATGTGAAACAAATAAATTTTATGTTTATACTTAAGTCTTAGTCCCAAGATGACTCTGTGTGTGTGTGTATGCATATATTCTAAAACCAAAGCACTTCTGGTTCTAAGCATTTCAGATAAAGGAGATTCAGCTTATATTACAGGAATAAAAGTCAGTAAGTAAATAGAGAATAGACCGTGAAAAAGTCGTATGCGTGCTGCTTGTTTTCTGTCTGTCATGGTGCCCTGTGTTCCACTAGGGCCAGACACCGTTTGATGTGGCTGATGAAGGTCTTGTGGAGCACTTGGAGATGCTTCAGAAGAAGCAAGATGTGGTAAGTCTGCCCGATGCTCTCACAGCTTTCCTAGCAGTTAACAGTTTCTCTGGGTGTCGCAGTCCTGTGCTTCAGTGTCATCTGTTCAGTGTTGAACTGGATGTATCTACATTTTACAGATGCTGTTCCCTTCAGAAACTATCAATAGTATGTGTGAAAAACCATGTTGTAAAAGGCTACATAAAATAGCCTTCAGACAGCTACAGTCCATTACAGAGAGGAATGTATTTCTTTTTTTTTGTTGTTTCTTTTTTTCAAGACAGGGTTTCTCTGTGTAATAACCATGGCTGTCCTGGAACTCACTCTGTAGACCAGGCTGGCTTTGAACTCAGAGGTCTGCCTGCCTCTGCCTCCTGAGCGCTGGGATTAAAGGTGTGCATCACTACCACCCCACTGTGTTTCTTTCTTAATGAGGTTATACCACAAAATTGTCACATGGTGTTGGATAGTACTTGATTAGTAGTGATTCATACTTACTTCAGATTGAGAAAACATCCAGAATTTAGTCCTCTTTCTTCCTTACTTTAAAACCTTTATTGATTTATCTGCCTTTCTGCTGGTGCTCTGCAGAAGAGCTACATACACGAATGGAAAGCCACCAGGTACACAAGTGAAGAGTGACCCGCTCACATCTTCTCCCAGTGAGTAATTGAACAGGGGAATAAAATTAGTTTGGATGGAAAATAAAAACCCAACACTGGCTTTCCTTTTTCCCCCATTCGCATGTAGTGTAGGGTGTGGGAACTTAAGTTTAGGACAAATGTAGGAAATAGCGTGAGTTTTGATTCAGAACTATATGACTGGTGAAACACAGATCAAGGTCTCTAACATGGGTGTTTGTATCATAGACTATTAAAGCAGTGATTCTTGTTACTTAGGCTCAGTTAGAAAGCTACACACATGAACTTCAGACAAACAATGTATGGTTCATGTTTGCTGAGTATTCAGGATCACTTGCTGAGTATTTATGGTAGCACAATCCAAAGGCAGTGTTAACACCACTGTTAGCAGTATCAGCCTTCCTTAGGCAAGTGCACCACTTTACACAGTTAAGTTTTTGTGTTTTTGCAAACTCTTTATCATCTGACATCATTTTTATAGTAACATAAAAACTGTAAACATACACACCCTTTAACTAACGTAATTAGGTTTTGGACATAAATGGTATCTCCCCTCACCCATTTGATTTCATTCCTTAGCCCAGGCTAGTCTGAACTTACAGTCTTTCTGCCTGAGCCTTCCTAGTAACCATTATGATGGCCTGCACACCCAGGCCCAGCCTCCCCACAAAACCTTGCTGTTCTAAAGGGGACAGTGTTTGTCTCTGTCTTCTACATAATTTTAGGATATGTTACGTATAGTTTTATCTACCGCCTTTTGCTCCTGGATCGGCTATGCTACCAGCTCCCTCCCAGTTTCCCTTTTGTTCTACTCACCTTTACACTTGGGAGGTAACTGCACTACCAGTCCTCCCCCAGCTTCCCTGAATCCAAGTATAAAAGACACACACACACACACACACACACACACACACACACAGTTTGTTACTTTACAACTTGCCTTCTAGGCACAATTGCTGGACATTACTGTCTTCTGCCTGGAAAAGACAGAAATTTATTATCTCCGTCTCCACTTGCCCTGAACTTCAGTGGCTAGTACCCCCTAGCCTGTGCCAAACATTCTTGGCCACTCCCCTGTAGTGGAGACCACAGGCCCCAGCTCCCCACAAGACCTCACATGGTTCCTCCAAAGCATGGCAGAAAGACCTCTCTCTCCTGCCTTTTCTTCCTGGAACCTGCCTGTACCTCCTACCCAGTAATTGGCCATGACTTTCTTTACTGACAAATCAAGAACCAATTGGGAAACAAGACCTTAGCATCAGAACCGCCCCCTTCAGATATAAGTACATTTTGTTTAGAGTATACATCTAAGTACCAGACCATTTCCTCTGAGTCTGTGATCTCTGTAGAATTACTGCTAACTTACTTTGCCATGTGAGTCATAGACCATCTTCTACAGGTTTCCTTCGGTTCTTTTCCCTCATAAGCTAGGCTTTTCTCTTCGTATCAAGGTTTGGTTTGGGATTTTGAAGGGATAATTTTCTTAAATCTCTCTTCTACCCTAGCCCAAGGGTTCTTAGTCCTGCCTGCTCCCCTGATTATTCAGGGGTTTCCTCAGCTCAGATTTTGTCTCTTTGTTGACCACTGTTTCAGTTCCTAGCAAGATTTGTGGGATGTAATAGATCTCAGTGAAAGCTTGTGTGATGATTTTTAAAAATATTTATCTGTCCTACTAGCATCTCCTTGTTATTCACAGTTCTCTTCTATCTATGTGTTTTCCTCTTCTACTTTGGGTAAGAATTTTCTTCTGTGACTTTTTTCCAAGGAGAAAGTAGCATACAAGTTGATGATGTGTTTGTCCTTTTTTTTTTTTTTTTTTTAATTCCCTTTTCCCTCTTGGCTTATGTCTTGTTTTTTATTTTTTGTTTTTTCAGCATGATAATACCAATTTGGACCTTCTCAATACTATTGATTTTTCACAAATTGTCAAGTTTTCCCTCTTTCTCTCTATTTTCTCAACTTCCAGCTTCGAAGTGAGAAGGAGACACGGAATAAGCTCATCGAGTCAGACCTGAATCGCAAGTTTCAGAGTGGACTCTTTAAGAAGTAAGATAAAAGCCTACTTGTATGCAAGGAATGGGATGCGTTTGTTGCTCTGTGTGTGTGTGTGTGTGTTGAACATTTTTATATTAAAATGATTCTGTTTCATTTCAGTCAAATAATCTTCCAAGTGTGGAATGTTTGTGGATGAGGGAGGTAGCGCTGAGCTGGGGCCCTGAGGGTGAAAGAATATGCATTACACTGAGAGACTATTGTGGCAGCATCTCTTCTACCCTAGCCCAAGGGTTCTTAGTCCTGCCTGTTCCCCTGATTATACAGGGGTTTCCTCAGCTCAGATTTTGTCTCTTTTTTGACCACTGTTTCAGTTCCTAGCAAGATTTGTGGGATGTAATAGATCTCAGTGAAGACTTGTGTGATGAGTTTTAAAAACATTTATCTGTCCTACTAGCATCTTCTTGTTATTCACAGTTCTTTTCTATCTATGTGTTGAGTAGACAGAGTCCCCTTGAGTCATTCTCTAAAGTCAATAATAAACCTTAGACTGTTGAAAAGCCAAGGTCCAAGAGAACAACACACAGGTATCAGAAGGATCGTCATGTTTTTACTGTTGCTTCTACATACAAATGTATAGATTTGTTCCCTTTATTATATCTGACTGTTAGCAAACTTAAACGGTTTGTGTCATTTCTGAATTGCTTTCAAATTGTACTTTTAATTTAGCAAAGAGAAGTTGCTTTATGAAGAAGAGATCCCTAAGTCCCAAGAAACAGAGGAAGAAAACAAAGAATCCAGCAGCTCCAGCTCAGAGGAGGAGGAAGGGGAAGATGAAGTTTCTGAATCAGAAACTGAGAAGGAGGCAGGTAAGACAGAGGCCCTTCATGTGTACTGCTTGTTAGTGGGGTCAGGCCTCACAGGCTTCCAGAAAGAGCTTGAAGTAGTTCCCAAGAAATTGAATTACTAATAACAAAATGCTTATAAAAGCCTTGAGCTAGGTTAAAATATACCTGCCAGTTCTGACACAGCCATATGGTAAGGTGCATGGAGAAATCTTGCATGAAGGCATCAATTGTCCTGCCTTTAGATTGGTAGGTCAGCCATAGAAACTAAATGCCAACAAGCCAGTATCCTGAGATGCATGGGGTTTATAGGGCTTGAAGTTCATATTTTCAACACACTGGTAAACTTTGCAGTTAGTTATTATGTGACTTTGCTTCTCTAAACTGAATCCTAATTTTTTTTTTCTTATTTTGTAAAGCTTCTTCAGTTTCTGAGTGAGGGAATTAATGAAAGAACAAATCAGACTTACTTTTATTATTCTCATTAATAATATATACATTTATCCTTCATGTCCATGGGAGATTATCTCAGGAGATAACCAAAATCTTTGTATGTACAAGTCTGTCTGTCTGTCTGTCTCCCTCTCCCTTGTGTGTGTGTGTGTGTGTGTGTACTTGGAGCTATCTCTCTGCTGCTTACATCACCTGGTCCGGTGTCATTACCATGCTATACTCTCTGTCAGGAATGATGACAATGTAAGAACACAGACCTGAGAAAGGAAAATGTCTAGGTCATGGTTTTTACTTCCAGACATTTTCAGTTCATGCTACAGTTGAAGAACTGAAACTGTATCTCAGTTGTTTGGCTTTGCTGATAGTTCTCTCAGTGTTGGGCAAATACTGCCCCTTTTCACATCTTAATCTGAAGCTCATTGACTGTCACCAAAGGAAGTTAGAGTTTATAGAGAAGGCAGGCATCAGGTAAGTTTTCAATAAAGGAGAATTGACTTTATATTCATGGAGCCTTAGATTTCCATTCAAGTATTTATTATTTTTATGTTTATGGTGTTTTACATGCATGTCTGTGTACCACATGCATGCAGTACCTGAGGAAGCCAGAAGACAGCCTCAGATCCCCTGGAACTGGAGTTACAGATGGTTGTGAGTGCCATGTGCGTGCTGAAAATTGATGTAGAGACAGTTTTTATTGGAAGTTGAAGCCTACCAAGATAAGGATATTCTTCAGTTTACTTTTTTCTACGTATAGTTGCTAGAATCTGTTCTACAGTGAGCCCAGACATTCCATGGTCCTAATAATCTGCTTTGAGAATGGAAAAGCTTTTTTCTTAGTAGAAAAGGGTTTATATACATAAGATAAGATTTCATATTTATACTTGTATCTCTTGTCTTCAACAACAGATAAAAAGGCAGAAGCCACTGTCAACCATTCCAACTCTGAAAGCAAGAGTCGGATCATGGAGCAGATCCCAGCCCCAGTTCAGAACACCTTCTCTGCCTCTTCAGCTAGGAGAGTGAGTACTTGGGAATTGATTTGCAGTTATATTTTACTATACTACAGTAACACACAAAGGCCTCAAAGACTTATTCTTGCAAAACAGTAGGAGTACATTTTTGTCTGTATTAGGCTCTTATACCAAATTACTATAAACTGTGACTTTAAAAATAGGAATTTGCTTCTTACAGTTCTGGAGGCTGGAGAGTTCCCAGAACAATGTGCTAGACAGTGCAGTTACTCATAAGGGCTGTCTTCCTGTGTTAATGATACCTCCTTCTTGCTGTAGCTTAACGTGTAGAAAGAAAGTGTCTCCCTCTGAGAAGAGCCAGCTACCCTGTTGACTTCATTGTACTTTTGTCACTTCCTCAGAGGCTCAGGCTCCAGATGCAGTCCTGATGCTTAAGGCTTTAATATGAATTTTAGAGGGAGGGACACAAGAATTCTCTCCATAACATTGCCCCTCACATCCTTGAAAAACCAATGCAAAACAAATATGTCTACAAATGTGTTTCAATAACATGACAAAAGTATCCTGAAACCAAACAGATTCTGTGTTTTACCTGGTTTTTTTTTCATATTGAAAACAAAGATAACTGTGTACAAAGTAGACTGGGTAGAAGACATGTAGCATCTAGAATTGTTTTTATGGCAATTCCTTTTTCTACTTCTCATGAAAACTTTAGTCTCATGAGTAAGGTTGTTGTCCTGTGTGATGGGCAAGGGTGTGAGAAGAAGGTATGGTTGAAATGCCAGAGGCATTCCTGGATCAACTTTATGTAGGTTTCCGGGAAGCTGTAGGCTTCTGGCAGAGAGGTCTGAGGTATTTGGAATGGCCAACTGGGGAAACTCTCTGGCCTTAGAGGTTTTTAGTTGGCCTCCTTAGTGGAAATGAAACCAATCATATCCAGGACTTATTTATTTTAGAAGCATCGTTGTGACTCATTAGCCAGGCTTTAGGTGGAGTGATGTCCTTGCTCACTTCCAACCATTCACTGCTCCTCAGATGCTGGCACTTCTGCTGTGACTGCACTTCCGGCTTTTTTATAAAAGAACATTACCAACTTACGAAATACAGACACACATACTTGCTCTATTTTGCTAAAATAATACTGGGAAAGGCTTGTAAAAAAGGAGGGGGCTCAGAAATGTGTATATCCAGATGATTGGAGACAAGAGAGAAATCTGAGTGGAAGGTGGAGGGGATGAGTGACTTACTCTAGTGACAAGGCAGCAAAGGTGACCTGGACTTAGAAGAAAGATCCAAGATTTTTTTTTTTTTTTATAAGGGTCCTTAGACCCCAGGAAACATTGTTTCCTGATATCTGAAAGACCAGTTATACCCTAAAGACCCTAATCTGGTTTCCAGGTAATGCTGGCCTATGATGTTTCCCTGATGTGTTTCTCTATTTTTGCAGAATTGAACCTTGTATGGATATGCCTTGCATATGCTAAGCAAGCAATCTACCACTGAACCATGTTTCTAGCCTGTTTCCCTGCTTTATATAAAGTCAATGTAAAATTGTTCATGTAGTGTTTTTGTTGCTGTTTGGTTTAGTGCTGACACTAGAATGTAGGATCGTGAACATTCTAGACAAGCACATTACCACTGAGTGTACCCCACTGTAAACTTTCTTTTTCGTTTCTATGGTTTTGAGACAGGGCCTTCTGTACACATAGGCTGTGCTGGCCTCAAGCTTGCTATGTAGCTGAGCATGACCTTGACCCACCAACCTTTACCTTCTAAATGCTAAAATTATAGGCATGTGTCACCATGCCCAACTGACACTTCCTTTTTTGATATTAAAAATTCTTCTTAATGAAATTGTGGTGGTGGTAAGCTAGTGATCTCTTTGAAAGGTATTTGTCTAGGCAGAATAAGAAATCTGGTGACCTTCTTATTCCTAAAGAGTTTATCTTTTAAAATTTCTTGTTCAATGAAATCGTCAAACTCTTTGAAATTGCTTCTTAATGTCAAATACATTATTTTCTTAATAGTATAGTTAGAATTTTGTGAAGTCACCATTAGTATTACCTTAAAATTAACTCATCACATGAGAGAGCTTGGAACCCTCAGCCCTAAATGGAATGTCTCCCTCAAGTCCCTCCCCTCAGGGCTCAGGAAACCCTGTGGAAGAGGAGGAGGCAGAGACACTGTAAGAGCCAGAGAGGGTAGAGGACCCAGGAAATCAACACGATCAAAGCTCACATGAACTTACAGAGACTGAGGCAGCATGCACTGGGCAGCATGCACTGGTCTGAACCAGAGTTTTTGTGTATATTATACCAGTCTAATGTTTTTATGGGATTCCTAAGTGTGAGAACTGTTTCTTATACCTTCTCCTTGGGTCTTTTTTTTTTCCTGTTTGTTTGTTTGTTTGTTTTGTCCAATTCCAATATGTTAGTTTTTGTTATTATATTTTGTGATTAGCACTTAGGAGCCTGTTTTTTTTTCTTCTAATAATGAGAGATAAAAAGAGAGGTGATCCAGATGGAAAGTGGGGTCAGGAGGAATTGCAAGTAGACAGAAGGGAAACTGCTGTAATCATATTGTGTGAGAAAAAGAAATTTGTTTTCAATAAGAGAAAATAATTAGTTCATCACATGAAAGAACACTGCCTTTATATATATTTATGCATTAGCTCATCCTGTTTCTCCAGACTATATTAGATGGAAGAATTAAGCACATTAATCACAGTTTTGTAGATAAGCACATTAAGACATAGAGAAGAAAAGTAGCTTATTTCAGGTACCCAGCAAGTCAAGAGAAAAGGAGTCACCAGGGCAGTCTCCTAGTGCTCCGAGACAGTGCTGGTTCACAAGGGCAGCAAAGGGGCTCCTTCCTTTCTCAGAGCAGGTCTGTGGGCAGAAGCACTAAGAATTGGAGTTCACTGCTGGCTTCTGAAGAAAGAGCCCTTGGGAGCATCTAGCATCTGCCAAGTGAGTGGGCACAGGGGCAGCAAGCCTGCCAGGGGTCTGTTCTAGTACATCCTGGGCTGCTCCGTGAACTTGATCAAGTAGGGAAAAAGAAAGTAGGGTGAAGCAGACTAGATCACCAGAACTTTTTCCTTTCTTTCTCTTCCCCTATAGTTGTCCAGTCTTTTCAACAAGGCAGAAGAGCCTAAAGATGAATCTCCTTCTTCGTGGAGACTGGGACTCAGAAAAACTGGTAGCCACAATATGCTGAGTGAAGTGGCCAATTCCAGGGAGGCCCTTAGGGATCGAGGTTCTTCCATCTACCGTTCCTCCTCAAGCCCTCGGATCTCTGCTTTGCTGGATGACAAAGATAAGGTGCAGTGGGGGAGGTGGGCCCATGCAGGGGGATGCCAAGGCAGCGTGCTTCCCTGGAAATCCATCCGTGACAACAAATGGGAATATTTTTACTAGTCCCCAAGTTGACTGTGGAAGTACAGACTGTGAAGATGTTTTTTAAGTGGAGAACAAAAGTAATTCCTCATTACAAAAGGAGATATTTTGGTATAATGTATTTGGTGTCTGTAAAAACGACTTGGTATGGTCACTCTAATAGTTTCATCAAGCAGTTATTTAGTAGCTAGCATTTTCTTGGCTAAAAAAGAAATCCTTTAAAATAGCTTTCCTTTCAGCTTTTCTTACATCTTTCCTTCCTTCCTTCCTTCCTTCCTTCCTTCCTTCCTTCCTTCCTTCCTTCCTTCCTTCCTTCCTTCCTTCCATCCAACAAAACAGTGACTGAGAAAAAAATTGAACATGGTCCAAATGATTCTTCTGAATAAGTACCAGGAACACTTACTCTTTTGATGTTTAGAAGCAAAGTTGAACTTTGAACTTTCATGCAGCTGAGCACATCAGCACTTAGTAGCTTGTTGATTCTTTGTTAAAAATTAAGACAGGTTGGCCTGGATCTTCTGTGTAGGATCAGCCTTCCAAGTGCTGGAATTCCAGGTGTATTCTACCATACCCTGCCTGGTAGAAAAATTACCCTGTGATTTTTTTTTTTATTTATAGAAATATATGATTAGACTGACTTCATAAACAGTTCACTGTCATATTCATCACAGAAGAATTTGGTTCTAGATTTTACAGGGCTTGCTCAGTGTTCTCGTCCAGGGCTCTTGTTATCATAGTCCTCTTACTTTCTTGATTTTCTGGAGACAACTTGAAGAGACAAGGGCTAGCAGTCAGATGAGCTGCATGATATCTGCCATGTATGTCCCCAAGGAAACTGCATTTCAAGGACAAAATAGCACGCAGGGCATTACACGGAGCTGCTGTGGCTCCTCAGACCCCCACTCCCCTCAGGGCTGCCATTTGTGTAAGTTGTGCTGTTTTCTTCACTGGAACATTCTGACTTTCCTCTTGAGAGCTATTTCCCTTCATATAGGATATTGCTGAAGGAAAGGCAAGAGTAAGCATTTGAAAGCTAACCTTTTGTAATACTACTCAAAATAGAGTTAAAGATGAACCCAGATATGAGAAGGTGTAACTATTCCCCTTTCCACCTTCTGCCCTTAAGCGGGTCTCAGTGTTGTAGCCCTGGCTGGCCCTGAATGGAAATCTTCCTGCTTTTACTCCCAAGGACCAGGATTGCAAGTATGCCACTTTGCCTAGCAGAGTCCTGCTTTTTAACCAGAGATGTTTTATGCTGTGTCAGTATTGAACCTTTTTTGCATTTTACTTTCTTTTTATTTTATAGGAAAGAGAAAACAAAAGCTATTTCAGTACGCTAGTACCCCGGAGGCTCAGTAGCACAAGTGACATTGAAGAAAAGGAGAACAGGTAATCACAACACATGCCAGGGATGATTTCTTTCAACCCTTGGGTCATGACGATCTGGCTATTATTCTTCTGCCTTTTCCCACAGATGTCCTCGGTACCTTATGGAGTGCTTGTCCTTCTGCTCAGAGTATACCCCCACCCTTCTCTCTCTCTCTCTCTCTCTCTTCTCTCTCTCTTTCTGCCAGTTCTTTACCCTTTAAATTATAGCTCCAGCATAGGCATTCCTGTCTGTAGGGCCCTGCCCCTTGCAGGTATGAGTTAGTTTTAGTACTCCAGCAGGCTCTGTAAAAGCAGTCTGTCTGTTTTGTTTCTCAAGCCACTCTGCCATGCCTAGTGTACTGTATACCACATAGTCAACATTGAATAGATTGTTTACTTGAAATGATCAGCTTCTAATTAGTAAGGAAGTAAAATTTAATGCCTTCCTCATCAATTAAATGAATAATGGTGATTTAAAAATACTGCTACATTTCAAGGCATACTTAAACTAGACCTTTTTTTGAAGGCTTGCAGCCCAGAGATGCTGGATTAGAATCTGAATTTTAGCAGAATTTCCTAGGTGACTCAATAAACATTAAAACCCATGAAGAGTTGTTCCAGGCCTACAGACTCTGCAGCAGAGACCCCAGGTTCTCAATTGCGAATGTGAACACCTGTGACAGGCTCCTCTGGACATCTCAATACTGCAGTGCTAAGGGGGCACAGCAGCCCCCCACCCTTCTCCCTCTGTGGAAACCTCATTAGCTCGTTTGCAGTCGGCCACTGGACAGCAGTGCAAGTGCTTTTAAATTAGAGTCCTGAGGGAGTCTTCATCACAAAGGGGTGAGGCTGTTTGGTGTGAGGTAGAACTTGGTTCTTGGTCGGATGAGCTGGCTTTGATGTTGATAGAAGAAAGCCAACAGTAGTATAAGAAGTAGGTATTAAAAAAACAGAATCACTTGGAAAATGTGCCTGTCTCTTTAGCATGTTACAGTTTTCCACTGGCTTTTCTCTCTTTATAGTCCCAGTTGGTGTAGGAATCATTATGTTGTTGGTTGTTCTTTCTTGCCTCTCCAGAGAGTCAGCTGTTAATCTAGTAAGGAGTGGCTCCTACACCAGGCAGCTGTGGAGGATGAAGCAAAGGGAAATGAAGCCCCACAGACAATCGTTCCTTCCACTTACACGGCAACTTACTTGAAAAGGTACCAGCTGCAGAGAGGTGGGAGGTGACTTCCTTCACTCTGGCCGTGGGGTATGGGTAATACTTGCATGTTTTTATACCCAATTAGCATCACAAAAATGAATGGCTTTTAGGTTTCTTGGGATCAACATTTTCACTAATTTAAGATTAATTGTTCTTTTAATGAGTTAATGTAGCTCATTCCAGTCCCCACCACAGACCTGACTTTACACTCCATCCTTTCAGCCCTATTAAAACTGCAGTCTGAAGCAGCATCTGGTGACCTCTGGGGAAGGTGGGGTGTGTGCATTCTTGCCTAGTCCTGGCTTTCCCTTTTCTAAAGCTAGGGTAGTTTCATCACACGTTACACTTGAGGGTTGGGAGAGGGAGGGCATCACAGGGTGGGAAGGAGTGGGAAATGGGGACAGTTTTCTACTGGGTTTAAGACATTTCATATCGAGCCTGTTAATTTAGGGACTTGAGTTGTTTTTGTTTTTTTATGACTTTAATGGCCCTCAGATCCATCAAGATGTGAAACTCGCAAGTTTGGTGTGCAGAGAAGGTACATGGGTTTCCTTTGATCTCATCTGTACTCTCTTTCCTGCAATTATTTCCTTTGCCACAAGCTAGCCAGCAAGCAAAGCACCTCTGCCAGAACCATTAAGCTACAAGAGACACTTAATAATATTTTGGTTTGAATTTTGCTGCTGATGTAGAAGAATCTGTTTTTCATTGCTTACTTTGAATTCTTTCTTCACTTCCACTTAACCTTCTCAGCTGCCACCTCCTGCCTTCATCATCAGGCTTTCTAGATGGCCACCTAGAAACAGGCTTTGGCTATGCCTTATATGAGCAGATTAGCTGTTTGCAATCAAAACTATTTCTTCCTAACAGGAAGACTCTAAACAAGTAGTTAATGTTGGAACATGGGAAGTAAGCTATAATGGAAACAGACATGACTGCCTTCCAGTTCTTCAGTTCTGCAGGTACATCCTGAGAAAGATCTTGACTTTGAAAGTATGCAAGTACAACTCATTGATCTCAATAGCATTTATTTTATGTATATATGTATATAGCCAGGGCACGTAATCTCAGCTGGCCTTGAACTCACTCTGTAGCTGAAATAACTTTGAAATTTTGATCTACCTGCCTTTACCTCCTCAGTGCTCAAATTTCAGGCATTGTCACTACACACGTTTATGAGGCTAGAAATTGACACCAGGGCTTCCTGCATGCTAGGCAAGCATTCTACCAACTGAGCTACATCCAGACCCACTGGCTATTACACAGATCAGGTGGTTGGGGTTTCATGAGGGGGTCACCTATTTCTCTTAAAAGGAAACGCTTTGATTTACCAAGATACATTACTGTCTCTTACAGTCAAATCCAGTATCAAAAAAACTTTTTAAAGAGAATAATGTTCTAGATGTAGGAAAAAGAAAACTTCAATTTAGTTTTCAATTGTGGAATTATTTGGGGGTGAGGTTGTTGATGTTCATGACCCAAATCCTCAGCAAATGGGTTTGAGTGGCTTTGGTTTGATGTAGTTTGGGCAAAGCTATAGTGAACACAAAAAGAAAGGGCTGAAAATTGTACTTAATTACATGAGCACTTTGTGAGAAAAGATCTACAACTTGCTGGATGCCTTAGATTTTTGGCGCTCATTTTCTGTGACTCTACTGTGATCTTCCCAAGAAGGAGGAATTCTATGCCATCACCATTTTAAACAGAAAGGGAAAGGAGGAATCCCTCATCCCCTGCTGTGCCAAGCCTTGGTCTTCACATCTTCTGCATCTTCTCTTACATTCAGCCAAGAAGTAATCTCATAGAGTCCAGTAAAATGCCTCTTTTTAGTGAAGGTTTCAGAGTGTTTTATCATCAGCCCTCCCTGCTCCCCCAGGGTTTCAGCGCTGTTACAGTCAGAAAGCATCTTACAAACTCTTAACCAAATAATGTTTTGCTACAGTTGAGACAGTCCTTACTATGTTTAGTTGAAAGCAAAGAAACAAAAACCCTTGCCTTTTTCTTTCTGCCCACACACTATTACTTTGTAGAATTAAGACTTTACATCTTCCCTAAGACCTTTTTCCTTAAGCTAAGTAACTCTGGAGACATTTTTCCTACACAGCTCCTTTCTCTACTTTGCTCTTTTGTTTTAACATTCAGACCTCAGACCTCCCCAGTTCTCGGGTCTTTTGGCTTTCGCAGCATTTCTTCTCTCATGTAGGCTGTGTTGCATGATGTGGGGACTTGGGTTTGTTGGGAGTTTTTCTTCTTATAATAGTCTCTTGTTATGTATTTTACTTTCTTGCTCTCCCTTGTTGAATGGCACCTCTCCTCCTTTATTCTTTTGGATGATTGATTAAAACAAAAAAATCATCCTTCAAAGAGTGGTGATTGCTTCACTCTTGGATGATTGTTTGCTGCTAGAGACTCAGCTCTGGCTAGAGTTACCTCTCCACTTGGGTGCCATGCCATCTTTAGCCTACATTCCTTTCACATGCACAATCTGGGTGGGAAGGTGGTGTTGGGAAATGGTGGGTGAGCAGCATGTCCTGAAGAAAGTGACTGTGTGCTGTTTTGCAGTGCTTCATTTGGTAAAAGTAGTGACCCCACAAGTCCCTACATTTCAGCCAATCGCAATTCATCTCCTGCTACCTCACCCATTACCATTGGTTCATCAACCTCTCGGGGCAGCCAGTGGCAACCTGCCTCTTCTTGCCCTGCACCAGTCAGTACAAACACTACTGCATCTGTGCAGCACGTCAGGTAAGGCTTCTTGGAGCCATTTGAGTTGATCGTCACAGTTAATGCTTCTGAAAACACATGTGAGATTTGAAGCAAAGAGGCTTTGTCAGTGTAGGAACAAGTTTAAATTCCTGTGACACTATCCAAAATTTAATGAAGATGCTTTTGTTTTGACTTAGTAGCTGGTCAACAGTTGCTTATTGAATAACATTGGATCCATGTCTTTGTCTTGATGTTCAGGGGTCAACATAGCATGGTTGCTTTCATTTCTCAACCACCTTTCCAGTTGTAATTACAGATTTAGAGTTAGACCCATGATAGTAAATTATGTATTAAAAATATTGTTATATATTTTACTTACATAACATTCTAGTAAGATTCTTACATATTTAGTCTTTTGGAAGATGACATACAAACTCAGATTACAAGAATAGCTAATTCATGTTCCCAAAACCTCCTGATTGCCTTCTGAGAAATGCTAATTAGTATTCCTGTGGGAGCACTAAGAGGAGAGAGAGGTTTGTGTTTTCAGGAACTGTTCTGGAAGCGTATCATTTTGGTTTTTGCATTCATCTAACAACAGCATAGCAGAGTGTCGTGAAAGCACGTCAGAATTTCAGTTCCTTCTTGTTTTGTTTGGTTGGTTTGGTTATTTTGAGGCAGGGTCTCAAATGTAGGCCTGGATAGCTTTGAACTCAATATGTAAACCTGGTTGGCTTAGAACTGAGAGACTGTCTTCTAAGTGCTGGGATTAAAGCACTGACACTCTCTCTTACACACTTAATTTATGTGTATGTGTGTATACTTGCTTGTCTGTGTGTGTACCTCATGTGTACAGTGCCTGCTGAGGCCAGAAAATGGTATTTGACATGGAACGCCATTTTGGAGTGGTTGTGAGCCACCTGTAGCGGGTGCTGGGAACCGAACCAGGGTCCTCTATATGAGCATCAAGTGCTCAAAACCAGAGCATTTCTCCAGCCATCAGCCTTACTTTGCACTACAGGTTTTTACCCTTTCCTGGTTGTTGGAGGCTGTTTTGTTTTGGTCATACGGCTTTACAGGTCTTGTTGTGATAGAATGAAAATTAAAACATAGAAATGATGGCAGTGTTATTGCCAAAACAACTGTTATAGTGGTACTTGGATGATGTTTGCCAGCTTACTAGATTTCTTTCCCTGCAACAAATAGTCATCATTAATTTGGTTAGAAAGAACTGTTCCATAATGCATTATCATTAATACTGTTATAAGTATGTAGAGGTTTCAGGCTTATGACTCCATTAGTAACACTGTATAGTTGCATAGAAATTTATTAGATTCCCATAATAATACAGCTGTGTTGACATTATGTATATTATCACTAAAGATGAGAATGCAGACAGGAGGATGGGAGCTTAACTTAGTGGTTTAGCATGCCTAAGGGCCTGGGTTCAATCCTCAGCACTGAGGAAGTCAGAGCTGAAACTGGGCAAAATTTTGTTGAACTCTGTTTTATGGCAGGCATTGGACTAGTTTCTCTACAAAAGGGATTTATATGCTGGGATTATGTTTACTCACAAGCATCAGCAAGTCTCTATAATATTGCTTTAAGTACGATAAAGCTTCTTCTTTTTTTCTTATAAGCAAGAAAGGCCAGGATCAGAGCTAGCAGAGTAGCTCCAAAATGACTAAAAGATCCAATGCTTTTTCTTTACTTTATGGACTCTGTTTCCAAGACTTGGTTCACTGTCCAGAGTAACTGCTGAAGGTCTAGCCATGGTGGCTGCGTTCTGAGTCAGAGGCAGTAGGCAAGGAGGAAGCAGGCAAAGAGAGACTTCTAAATTCACACTAAATCTATGCTGTGTCTCGTGGGATATCTCATAGGAGGTAATGAATATTAGTCAGGGAACACCTGCCTTGGACATTCATGTCATTTATATTTTCATAAGTAGTCCCATGGTATGTATTTTTAAATGAGGAAAGCAAACCAGAAGCTTAATCATCTGCCCAGATCGCATAATCCTTGGGGACTGAAACAGGTTTCATATCCAGATTAGTTGATGCAAAACCCATCTGTTTTGTCAAGTTTTTTACAATTTTATTGTGGGTACTATTTAAGTGAGATATACATATATCTATGTATGTATGTATGTATGTATGTATGTATATGTATATATACATATAGATAGATAGATTTTGTTTCATCATCATGAAAACTCTGCATGATTCAGTTTATTTTCTGTGTTTTATAGGTTAAGATGTAAGATCTTTAAGTTGGTTGGTTATTAGCACTGTATGGCTCCATTGTGCAGCTCCTGACCCTGTTGTAGAGCTTTCCCAGCTACTCTGAACAGCTTGCTTGTAAAGTTAGAACATGCTTCAAAATAATAGTAATGTCTCATTGGACAGTAAAATAAAATAAAATAAAATAAAATAAATAAAATAAATAAAATAAAATAAATAAAATAAAATAAATAAAATAAAATTTCTGTCATTTCAACAGTCTAAGAAATTGCAAGTTTGGCAAGATGGCTCAGCAGGTAAAAGTACATTGGGTACAGGCCTGACCACCTGCATTTTAGCCCCAGAATCCATGAAAAGGAGTTGTTCCTCGCATATATATTGTGTACACATGCACACTATTAAATAAAACTTAAAAGAAATTGCAGAGAAGCAAAAACATTATTAATCCAAAAAGAAACTTCTGTAAGCTTTTGTTAAGTATGATCTTACTGAAGGCTTTTTGTTTTTGTTTCTGTTGTTGTTATTGTTTTGTTTGCTTGATTTTTTTGTTGTTGTTGTTGTTGGGAGGGTGGAGTCTGTTTCCCAGACTGGTCAATTCTTGGGTTCATGGACTCCGCCTGCTGAGAGTTATAGGTATGCACATCGTTCCTGGGTTGGCTCCATGTTTCTTATGGCCATGCTTCTTGTTAGTTTTATTAGCATTTCCTGTATATGAACAAATCTGAGAAATTATTTATCTCCAACTTTTTAAATGAGAAAATGAATATAAAATATCATCTTATGCTGATATAAATTCCTTCTGAAGTAGCTCATTTTTTAAGATATAGTTTCTATCTCCAAAAGCGTTATATTTTTATGTTTCTTAATGCCATGTTTAGACTTTATGATTTGATTATCTCTTTTACACTTATTCTAATAATGTGATTATTTGGAAGTGAGCTTTTAGCTACTTGTAAACATTTCTGATAATAATTGTGAGTAGGTGAAAAACAGATTTTTAACATTCATGCTTTTCATTGCTTTTCCCATCTCTGCAAGTATCAATTTTGGATCTCTGTTACCCCAGCAACAAGCTGTGACATCACAAATGATAGCTTTTTGGGTGGAAAGCCAATGGTTGCTCCTGACTCTTTGTTAAGAAACAAAGATCTTCTTTTCACAGAAATGACTTTAATTACACAGCTTGCTGTTGCAGTCTGTAGTTAAGGTTGCATATAGAATCCTGCTCGATTTCTGCTTCAGTCTCTTACTTAGGCAGCTATGGATGTAGAGAATTAGGCACTTGGCTAAATGGAAGAAAGACTGCAGTTGCTGGACTAGGTGAGAGAGAGCCAAATAGACTGAGGTTGTAGAATACTTTTCAATTGGAGAATTCAAGAAGATGATCATCAAATCTAGGCTGAGGACTGCCACAAAGACTTCCCCTGCCAAGAACTGAGGGAAGGTGGAGACTGCTATCGTAAGTGATTCTAGTGTCTTTTTCACCTGTAGTGAGATCCTCTCTCTTTGTGCATGTGCGGAGGGAGGTCAGGTGGCAACGAGTCATTAAGACACTCCTGCATATGTCAGTATCTTGCCTTGTGCCACAGCTGATTTTTGTTTGTTTGTTTCTTAATGTCATGTAAAAATTATCCTATAACAAATAAGTCCTGGGCAGAAGATGTCAGACTAATGTATAATCATACTGTTCCAATATATATAAGCTCAGAATTAACAAACCAACAAACAAAATCTGAGCAAGAAGATTCTCATTAGACCTGTGCCTCCTTTCTCTGCGCCAGTGTCTGCTGTACACCATGCCTGACCATTCTCTTTTTGCTCCTGTCTTTTCTTAATTCCAGGACTCCTTACAAATCTCAGGCTGACTCAACAGCAGAGAAAACAGCAGACAGTGTCTCTTCCAGTACCCCACTGTGTGTGATCACCAACCGCCCTGCGCCAAGCACTGCCAATGGGGTTCCAGCTGCCACAGTGTTCTCCTCCGCTGGAACAGACTCCTCTGTGGAGGCGCGGGAAAAGAGGAGGTATGAAGCTGCTGGAGCAGTTGCAGGACTATGCTTTGGGAAAAGAGACAGAGAAATGGGTACAAAGTGTCTGACGCAAGCTCAAATAGATCTTAATTTTACTGTTGAGTTATGTCTTAGCTTGGGAGGTTTTTGTGGTTGGTAGAGGTCTTTCTTACTATTTAGCATTATGTTGTGTGTCTAGTCAGAGTCTTTTTTTCCCCTCTACTTGTCTTATAATTGACAGACATATTTTTGCCTTTTGTGATGGGGGGCTTGGAGCACAGAGAAAGATCCTTTGTTTTGTTTTGAGTTTTCTGTGATTACTTTCTGCGACAAAGTAATACTGTGATAAAATGCTCAAAGAAGCAATGCTGGGTGCAAGAGAAGCAGTGCTGGGGGCATAGATTTAGTTCTTGGGAGAATAATCCTAGGGAAGGAAATGAGCATTCATGGTGATGTGGGATTGTCACTCACTTGTCTGCAGTTGTTGAGACTTGCTGTGCGCCTCAGGCCAGGTTTGATCTCTTGGTCCTCTTGCTATAGCCTGCTCGAGACTAGGAGTGCAGATAGTCACTACCGTGCTCTGCTACACTGCTGTGTTTTTAGAGAGAAATTCCTAGAAAGCAGATGTAGATCGACTTGAGCTAGATTAGAAAAAGAGCATAACTTTTCAATTGTTAGGATTAAGAGATTGTGGAGTGTGACAAAAGGAAGAGCCGTTGAGCTTGAGGCTTGAAGTCTCATAAAATCCAGTGTGCAGGCTATGGTAGAGGGTTTTTCAAGGAAAAGAACAAACCTTCATCAAGGTTTAGATTTTTTTTTTTTTTTTTTTTTGGTTTTTCGAGACAGGGTTTCTCTGTGTAGCCCTGACTGTCCTGGAACTCACTCTGTAGACCAGGCTGGCCTCGAACTCAGAAATCCGCCTGCCTCTGCCTCCCAAGTGCTGGGATTAAAGACATGCACCATTGCCCGGCAAGGTTTAGATTTTTAATTTGACTTATTTTCCATATCTAAAAAGATATTTTTCTATCTTTCAGTATGTATGTGTATGTGAGAAGCTAGAAAATGTAATCTAAGAGCTTACAGTACTTAATTTTTTAGTTATTTGTTTATTGTGAAGATAAAGCACACATTTGAGAAAGAAGGGGAGAAATTAAGTGTATTAAAAAACAGCATTTTCCTGTTATTGTTCTTTCCACAAAATTTTAAGGAAATCAATCCAGACTAATAGGGTTCTGAGCTAGTAGTTGTCCTCTTTCCTTTTTAAAAAGACATGTTTATTCATGTGCATGTGTGCGTATGTGCGCGAATGCATGTATGCATGCGTGTTTGTTTATGAATGTGTGTATGTGTGGCATGTGTGTTGCTAGTGCCCTTGGAGGCCAGAAGAAGGGGTCAGAGACCCTGTAGCTGGAGTTATAGGAAGCTGTGAGCCTCCTGATACAGGTTCTGGGACTCAAAGTCAGGTCCTCTGGAGGAGCAGCAAGTATTCTTAAGAGCTGAGCTATTTCCCTCACCCTTCAGTTGCCCTCTTTTAGTTGACTTCTGGACAAGTACATATTATATACTCGTGAATATGTAATGCTTATGCATTTACTCTTGTGCGCAGAGAAGTACCATTAGCTTCATTTGAGAAACTAAAGAGCAGTCTTCCATTAGCTAAAGAAATCACTCTTTAAAAATGTTTCTTAGGGCAGGGGATATGACTCAATTGGAAAGTGTTTTTTGTACAAGTATGAAGGCATGAGTTCAGATTATCAGCAACTACATACTAACAGGACACAGCATCTCACATCTGTAATCTCCACACTCACCGGTCAGGCAGCGTAGCCAATCCATAAGAGACCCTGTCTCAAAAAGTTAAAGTGGAGAAGCAGTTAAGGAAGACACCTTCCCTCACACACAACCGTATGTGAACATGTATATACTCAAACACATACACTCACAGTTCCCACACAAAGTGTTTCCTAGCTGAGAGAACTTAAATGAGTTAGATTCATTAAGATTATGATTTTTGGAAAGATAGAGAAATCATGTTTGTTTTCAGGCAGTATGGAATTGCTGCTTCCATTAGAGAATCATAGAGAGCTACTGCCTCTGTGATTTTCATATTTTCTGTAGATAAGACAGCTCTTTACCAACTGAGTCAGATTCTGATTCTGTTCAAATCTGGATCTCTGTTTTGTCAGTCCACAGTTATCCACCAAGCACCTTCTCCTTAATAGTGTGACCCAGGTACATTTCCTCAAGAAGTAGCACCTATATGAACAAAAACTTAGCTAGGTATGGTAGTGCACACCTTTAATCCCAGCACTCAGGAGGCAGAGGCAAGGTCTCTGTGAGTTCCAGGTCAGCCTGAGATACATAGTGAGACCCTGTCTACATAAAACAAATAAAAGAGTTAAAAAGATTAAACTGAGATATTAGTGAACTATAAGTATGGTGTATCAAGATGTGCATTCCATACATACAAAATTGATTTTGTTTCTTGGGGAACAGGTCTTGCTATGTCTCCTGGCTGGCCTGATATTTAACTGTATGTAGCCCAGGCTTGCCTTGAACTTACGGCAATCCTTTTGCCTCAGCCTCCTGAGTGCTAGGATTACATATAAAACCGTACCTGACTTCCTATACAAAACTGTTTTTAAAGATTGCATAACATAACCTCCATGTTATGTGTATAGGGTAGACATGTCAGTTTTTGGACACTAAAAAAAATCTGAGAGAAATTATTTGAAGGAGGAAGGTTTATTTTGTTTATGGCTTCAGAGATTACATAGTGGCCAGCAGGTCCATTGTTTCTGGGCCTGTGATGAGACAAACATGATAGAAATGTGGACGAGCAAAGCTGCTCATGCCTGGCAACCAAGAACGCAGAGAGCAGCAGAGAACTTGACTGGAACAATGTTGCTCTGGGAACGTCCCTCCATTGACCAGTCCCACTAATGAAGCCACTCTTCTGAATGTCTATAATACTGCCTACTCAACGAGCTGTCACTGTCTGGTCACTGCCCTGTTGTTGGACCTACTATCTAGAGTCCAAGTGTTAAGCGCATGAACATGTTGTTGGGGACACACCATATGGAACCTAGATGAGTCTTATGTTTAGATGTGGATTTTGTATCCAAAGTAACTCCTGATGTTTATGAAAATACTTCAAAATCTGATATGTTTCTGGTTCCCAGCAGTTTGGTTAACAGATGTTCAGCCTGTGCCAAAAAGAGATAGTGTGAGTTATGAACAGTGTGTTAACAGAGATCTGCTTATGAATCCTTCTCCTGGGGGACTCCAGGAGGCTGTCATGAGAGTATGCTGCTTAGACAGAGGTCTATAGGATAAGTAGCAGCTATGTAAGAACATGGAGGTTATCTTATACAATCTTTAAAAATAATTTTGTATAGGAAATCAGGTACGGTGTTATATGTAATCCTAGCACTCAAGAGGCTGGGGCAAGAGAATTACCATAAGTAACAGTAGAAAGAACTTTTTAAAAAAGATTTATTTTATGTGTATAAGTGTTTTGCCTGCTTGTATATGTGCACCATATGTGCCTGATGCCCAGGAAGTCAGAAGAGGGTGTTGGATACCTAGACTGGAGTTATGGATTGTTGTGAACCACCATGGTTGTAAGTACTGAGAGTTCCTAGATCCTTTGCAAGAGCAACAAGAGTTCTTAATTCTGAGCTATCTCTCAGCCCTAGGGGATGAACTTTCTAAGCAAACTCATGGCCGTTGAAAAGACAGTAAGTGGTAAGTGGAGTAAGGTTGTTTGAAGAAACTACAAGTTTTTTTTATTTAAATGAAACATGAAGGAAGAGTGGTTTAAGATGAGGCTTGAGGAGGTAGGAGGTAACTATATCATGTCAGCATCTTTTAACCGGTGATGAGGATTTGGAATTTATATACTAGTAGAATTTTTCTGACAGCTTTATAGAGACATAATTCATATACCATTAAAGTGGCAAGACATTGTCTTATTTTATTTTTAGATTATTTTATGTGTGTGAGTTTTTTACTTGCATGTATGCATGTATGTGCATCATGTGCATGCCTGGTGCCTGTGGAGGTTACAAGAAGGACATTAGATCCTTAGAACCAGAGCTATAGATGGTTCTGAGCCACCATGTGGGTGCTGAGAACTGAAGCTGGGCCGTCAGTAAGAGTAACAAATACTCTTAACCACTGAGCCATCTCGTCAACAAAGACACTGGATTTTAGAATATGGACTAATCAGTGTAACTCTTGGCACAGTGAATTTTGAACATTCTCATTGCCTGTAATAGAAATCCTACACCTATTTCTCTCGTGTCTTATACCTGCTTCCCTGCAACCTAAGCAACTACCGATATATTTTCTGTTTTTCTTATTTTCAACCTTTCATGTAAAATGGAAACAACATGAGGAGTTATGACTGGCCTTTTTTTTGGTATATTTTCAAAGTACGATACATGTTGAGGCATGTATCAGGACTTGATTCCTTTTTATAGTCTACCATTTGATATTGTTTGTTTATTCATAAATTGATGACATTCACATTATTTCTACCTATTGGCTGTTATGAATAATATTACTATAAAGATTTGTATATATATTTTTATGTGGACATATTTCTCAGGTACATACTACTAGTGGATTTTGTAGGCAATATGCCACTAGACAATTTTAAGCTTAAGTTGTCATGAATTTTTTTTTTAAGTTCTGGCTTTTAAACTCTGTCTGAAGTTATTATACAGGAATGAATGGGTAATAATGAGTGTGAAATGACTAGTAAAGAGACTGTTACAAAAGAAAGGCACATAAAACAAATCAGACTTGCACTGGGGTAATGATAGAAGAGATGAAAAAAAGTGAATGTGTTAAAAATGTATTTTTTACACATAATAATTGGAAGGAGGGGGCCCAATGAATGTCGTGGCCATGTATGAAGGTGAACAGACAACTTGCAGAAGTTGCTCTCTCCTTCCTCCATTTGGGTCCTGGGACTTGAACTCAGGTTATCAGGATTGATGGCCAAGATTATTGTTATATTTATATGTAGCACTATAGATAGGGAGGCTCAGATTTTTCTGTCACATGTGAGGTTACACACACTTAGCTGAGACTTGTAACCAAGAACTTATATCAAGTTAGAGCTCTGGAATAGCTGTCCAGCTCATGAGAAGTGTACATTGTAAACCCTGCGCCTCAAAGGGAAAGGAAGAGAATCAATTCAAGGATCTGGGCAGGAACAGAAAAGTAATTGGAGAAAAAAAAATTACTACACATAGAATTCGAAATCGAAATCAAGAATTTAACATAGATTCTAGGTCTTTATTCTTGAGCTTGGGATCCTGGCACAAGTATATAGTGTTATAAATGAATAGTCTTGTTAAATGGAGACTTGCATATGCGGAGCATCTAACAACCATTTATTGAAGGACTCTGCCTACCATATGTCAGTCAAAGATCGAAATTACAACATCAAAGGGAAACAAACCTGTTTTCTGATCTTGAGTGTTGAAAATCTATTCTGAGAAGCCAACCAAGTAAATCAAATACTACTGTGTAATTTTTAAGCTTTATGAAAATGAAATCTATAAATTGGGACTGGAGAGATAGCTTAGCCATGTTCCCAGAACCCACATCAGGCAGCTTATAACTTCCTATAAGGCCAGCTCCAGGGGGTCTGATGCTCACTTTTAGATTCCAAGGATACCTGCACTCATGTGCACATACCCATTCACACACACACACACACACATTTCAAAAAAGGAAATATATAAATTTCTATGAGGATGTGGAGGAGGGGAGTCTGAATCAGACTGTGTTGGTACCTAGAAGATGACTAGAGGCTCCTGGAATTAATAAGTAGCAATGGGAGGGTGATATTTTAGAGGAAACATAAAATCATGAAACAAACAAGGAAGACAAGGCCACAGTAGCATTTCAGAAAGTGTCTGCTATGAAACAGGGTTAGCTGAAGGGAGTGAAGTGTAGGCAAATCAAGTGGATGGATTAAGCTGAGTTAAACAGACTCACTCAGAAGCCTTCTCTGATCATCTGGGAAGAGAGTGGTGGTTGTAGGTGGGGCTTGGGAATGGGTAGGATGTGGCATGTACCCAGTGAGATGGTTCTTGCTTTGTAGAAACTCCCAAATTAACATTCCACTGGATAGTGTTTGGAAATTGTGGCGCTCAAGAGGTAGGCAGGAACCAAATCAAGCCAATTTTTGTCTGAGTTAAGAAACTTGATCTTCTGTTCTCAGAGCTGTGAAATACCATAGTAGAATTTTCAGCAGGGGAATGACTTGATCACATAAAACATATCATTTAAGCCTTACGGAATTAAAGCCATTTAGTTTCTCCCTCTAGATGAGCGTAAACTAAAAGGAAAAAGAATGAGATGTTTTGAAACAGCTACATTTTTCTTCTGAAAGAGCATGCTGAGTGATAATTCTTCTCTTTTGAAGCTTTAGCTTTCTCTGTAATCAGCTCATTGTGGGAGTGTTGTGACTCCTGCTGGGAAACCACAGAGGGGCCTTGAAGGCCTCATTCACAGGTCCAATTTGACACAATTAGTAGCATTGGGATAAATAGGGATTTGAAGCAGAACACTGCAAGACTTAAGCAGTAGAAAGCCACCACTCAGAAATAATCTCCCTTTGCTTTGTAATTGAGTCACTTAGACTGGGGTGTGGGACTTAGCACCCCATTTCACAGTTGCCTCTCCTCAGAGGTTTCGTGGCATTGTGAATGTGTGTAGGACTGGCCAACAATCAGTTTCATCTTTATCCCTCTGGCACTGTGTATGGACACAGTTGACCTCTGATAGGTATATTGTTAGATGAACAAAGCCAGGTGCAAAGGATAATTTATGATAGCAAATAAACACAGCAATATTAACACTGTTTCCCCCAAACAGGCTCTGGGGAATTCTGCCCCCTTTTCTTCTGTGAAAAAGTATTACTGTTATAATGGAATGGAAGTGGGGGGAAATAATTGAAAAGAAATTTGCTCTGGGAACCAGTTTTCCTTGTGATACTAGTCTGTGATGGAGGCATGTCCATCCAATGATGATAATTGCCATAGGAAGTCTAGCTTTTCAGAATTCTAGAAAGTTTGTGGTTGTGTGTATGTCTGTCTGTGTCTGTCTGTGTGTGTATAAATGTGTATGTATGTCTATGTCTGTGTGTCTATGTATTTGTGTGTATGTGTCTGTGAGTGTGTATAAATGTGTATGTGTATATATGTGTGTGTCTATGTATGTGTATATGTATTTCTCTGTGTGTCTGTGTGTGTGTGTGTGTGTGTCTATGTGAAGGCATGTCTGTATGTGTGTCTCTCTGTGTGTATATGTGTGTATGTGTAAGGGCATGTCTATGTATGTGTGTGTGTGTGTGTGTGTGTGTGTGTGTGTCTGTGTAAGTGTGTTTATATGTCTATGTGTGGTTGTGGTTGTGTGTGTATGTCTGTGTGTGGTTGTGGTTGTATGTCTGTGTGTGTATGTCTGTGTGTGTATGTCTGTGTGTGTATGTCTGTGTGTGTATGTCTGTGTGGCTCTGTATGACTAGAGATTGAACCTAGGGCCTGTCCTTGTGGCTGTTAGATAAGCGCTTTCTTTCCTTAGCCCCTTTGTTAGCTTTTTTTAAGTAGGGGAAACAGGGGCTTAAACTTGCTCTGTTGCCCTGGCAGAACATAAGGGTCTCTATGCCTCATCCTCTAGAGTATTTGGAATGTCAAGTCTAGCTAATTGTGTTTTGTTTTGTTTTTTTAAGATATATTTATTTTATTTATATGAGTACACTGTAGCTGTCTTCAGACACACCAGCATTAAAGATGGTTGTGAGCCACCATGTGGTTTCTTAGAATTGAACTCATGACCTCTGGAAGAGCAGATAGTGCTCTTAACCTCTGAGCCAACTCTCCAGCCCCTGTGTTTTGTTTTCTTAAGACAGGGACTTACTCAGTAGCTGAGGTAGCCCTTCTCAGAACTGTGTGTGAAGCTACTATACCCAGCCATGGTCTTGAATTCACATCTCACAACAAAATACATAATATGATTTATTAATTTTAAGGAGAATATGGTGTTGGATTTACTAATGCCTTCTTTCCTGAAAAAACTGTAGTATGTTCAGCTGTTTTTCTTTCTTTCTTTCCATGATGGAAAGGGAGTGTTGAAGTCATAAGACTGTATAAAGTCTTCACTTATTAGTGGCTAGGCCCCCTTTTCCTCTATATTGAAATATTACAACTTTTGAATTAAAATAGTACCCATTCAGAATAAAAGTTTGATTCCAGGGCCAGCCTGCCTGGATTTCAGCCCAGAATATAGCACTAATCACAGTCAGTCCTCCAGTTTTTGGGTTAACCTGGGGACTATAGAAAACAACAATCTCATCTGGCTCTGAAGGGCAAGATGATTTGACTGGCAGACTGCAGGACAGAAATGGCAAGTGGCCAGCAGTTGGCAGACATATCAGGCAAGTAGCAGCTGTCACAATCATGTAGTGGTCAAGTTCATTTTCCAAAGCTCCAAGTTTTCCTTAGCAACAGAATATAAATAATCCCAGGCTAATATCAGCACCTGATAGTGTCCGTCTTTGCCTGCCTTTCCTCCTTTTTGTTTCCCTGCTACCTCTTCCCTCCCTCGGACCAGTTCTGAATTTTATATTACTTTCTTCAGATGTCCTTCTTTCCATCCATCCAAGAAATGGCTATAAGTAGTTTGTTCCCCCAAGAGGTTAAAATTGCATGTCCTTCTGAATAGCCCACATTACATTCAACTCTGCTTCTCAAGGTGTGACCTGTACTGACTGAGCCTTCTACTCTCATCTCATATCAACGTTCTTGAGTCCTTTGGAGTCTCTTTAAGCTAGGTAGTTATTCTAGCTAATGTGAAGCTGTCCACAGATTAACTTGACATCATCTTTTTAATGTTAGAAATTTAAAAAAAATAATTAAGCCATCATTTTTAAAAACATTTAAAACTATCTCTAAGATATGACAGTTGCCAATTAAAGAAGAGATTTTATAGAGTCACCCAACCTTTCCGTTTTTGCTCTAAAATGTTTTCCATGTCCAAACATCTATAGCAAAGGTAAACTTTTTGTTTATCGATGTAATCTTTCTTTCCTTGTGTGAATCTTGAGCAAGAAGAGAGCAAAGTGTACTTGATAGTAGGTGGCTTGTACATTGAAAATAAAATAGCATCAGACAGCATTCCAAGCTATCAGAAATTTTCTGTGAAAGGAAAGGTCTAAGTCAGATACAGCAGAGCACTGAGAAGGCTGAGGCAGGGAGATTAGTACAACCTTGAGGCCAGCCTGGACCTGTCTGAAATCCATCTCAAAGAGTCCAAAATTTAATAAGTGAGAGAAAGGAGGAAGGCCAGGCAGTGGTGACATGCATCTTTAATCCCAGTACTCAGGAAACAGAAGCAGGCAGATCTCTGTGAGTTCAAGGCCAGCCTGGTCTATAGAGTGAGTTCTAGGACAACCAGAGCTACACAGAGAAATCCTATCTTCAAAACAAAACAAACAAACAAAAAAACAAAGGGAGGGAAGGAGGAAGGGAAGAAGGGAGGATTAATATACATAATATAAATTTTAACTAATCATAGATCACTGTCAGATAATTAGGATATTACTGAGAGAAGCTGGGTTGTATAAGTGAAGAATAGAGTACAATTCAGCTAACCTTTATACTGAGTGAGGACATTATTTGAGGTCTGTGTAAATAAAGGTTGTTAATTTATTACTAGATGTTAACTTCCTTATAACCATAGCTGGATCCATAATGAATATTAAATAAAAATAAATATTTTTCTATATATAAGACAAAAAGTTTTCTAATTAATCTTTATGTTCAGAGGGCTAGTTTCTGGACAAAATTGAAAATGATACAGAACCACTCAGTTTATAGCCATGTTGATTGATTATTTATTTCTGCACCACTGTAAAAAAATAGTTTGTGGCTGGCTTGGTGTTTATGCGTTTTTTGTTTGTTTTTGAAAGTGTACAGAATTTGTTTCTATACTAAAGACACTCGAATGTAGGATGAGGACTGTGTAGGCACCAGCTTGGCATCTCCTCTTCAATGAGTTGTGTAGGTGTTGTCAGCAGTGGGCCTTGCTGTCAGTTTGTAGAGACCAACCTGTCTTGGCAACAGCCTGGGTTGCCTGGAGATTCCTGTGGGACCCCTTTGGCCAACAATTCAATTGTATGTAACCCAATCCCAGGACTGGAAATTTTGTTTGATGATAAGCAATGACCAGTTGGGACTCTTGCTCCCCATTATTTGATGATTTCATTTAGATCACCTTCATATATGTATATATTTTAGGAGTTTCAACTGTATGAGGTTTTCATACTTCCCCTCAACTGCCCCTTAATATTAGCTGTCTCTCCTGTAATCCTTCCCACAGTGCCTCTCCCTTCCCATTCCAGCCCCACCCCAGATCTATTTCTCTTTCCTAAGGAAATCAATCTACTTCCTCTAGTCCACTGATTCTCAACCTGTGGGCCACCACATAGGAGTTGCCTAAGACCATCAGATAATACATATATTATGATTCACAAAAGTAGCAAAATTACAGTTATGACATAGCAATGATAGTAATTTTATGGTTGGAGGTCACTACAAATGAGGAACTGTATTAAAGGATCTCAGCCCCAGGAAGGTTGAGAATGACTAATCTAGTCTCTTACTCTATATCAGAATGTAGCTTGGTTATCATTGACTTCACAGCTGATATCCACGTAGATGCAAATAAATATCATATTTGTCTGAGTCTGGGATACCTCCCTCAGTGATTTTTTTTTTTCCTAGTTCCATTCATTTGCCTGCAAATTCATTCTTCTCTTAAGGGACGTCTAGGTTGTTTCCAATTTCTGGCTATATGTTCATGGATGAGCAAGTGTGTCTGTGGTAGAATGAAGCTTTTCAGTTTCATGAGGTCCCATTTATATATTGTTGGTCCTAGTGCCTGTGTAATGGTGGTGTGTTCAGAAAGTTTTTCCCTCTGCTGGTGAAAGCTCCTTCATTTTAAATACCACTGCCGACTACTTTTGCTCTCCAGCTCCAGGCTGAACCTAGAATTCTCTTCACAGTGTTCTTAGGACAGATTTGACCAATTAAACAGTAATCTGTTCCATTTTGTCCCTGCACTGTGAACTTGAAAACTTGTGGCTTTTCACTGGAGTTTCTTCATATCACAGAGCTGAATACAGAGATGTTAGATCAGTTGTAGGAATCTCCTCTGCCCTTCAGGTGGCAGCAGAGGAATGTCAGTGGAACTATTCCGATGTATGACATCAAAGAATCTAGTTTGTGTTTGAATCAATTTTCACAGGAGCACATCTCCCATATTCCATTTTAACTGTTTTAATATAGGAAAAGCAAATAGCTTCTAGCACATGAAAGCCCTTGTGGATTTCCTGGTACTTCTTCAGAGGATGACAATAGATACAGGGTCAAAAGCTCCCTGGGTTGCAAGTAGGATGCATACTTTACCTTTCAAAGCGATTGATGTCTTCCAGGCAAGCTTTGTAACCTCTTCAGCCTGGGTTTCTACACTGGCTAGCTAGTTTGGGTTAGGGAATATATAAATAGCATTAAATTCTAAAATTATGGGATCCTGAGTTATCAGCGACTATCTGATGGACATCCATTATGTTCATGATGGGCTATGCCATACCTGTACGCTCAGTATTGAGGACCTCGAATGTGCTCATTTTCTCCCCCAGTTCAGCATTGTGTTTGGCCAAATAATTAGGACTTCAGAAAAAAGCAAGATGAAAGATGGAGGATAGTATAATTAAAATGGGCTTCATGGATGTGGAATTCGAGTCAGCTTTTATGCATATGAAAGGCTTAGACTAAAGTGATTAATGATTTTGAAAGTTTATTATATGTCCCATCCTCTTTCCCTGTAGTACTTGTTGGGGCTCAGATAGGTTAAAGAACTTTTGAGTAATCAGAATTAGTCATGAAAAAAGCAGGAATTTAAAACCTCGTCTTCAGGACTCTACTGCCATTTTTTGACCTCAGCAGGACCACACGAGGTATCTAAGAGGTTAGCCTGAGATGAACCATTCTACACCAAGAGCTTGCCAATATGAGCATGATGATTGGCTCACCTATGTCTTTAAAGAGGTCAACCATAGCACTACATGGAAGTGAGTATTAGGGAGCAGTCATTTCGGAAAACACAGCAAATGGAGACTTTCTATTTTCTTTCAAACCTAATGGAAAATGAAGGGCTTCTGAGAATCAGAAGAGAAGCTGCCTTGTACAGTATTGGGTCAGAATGTTCGCTGTAAGAGTTTTATCTTTGGCAGAGTTCTGGAACATTGGATAAGATATTTCTGTTTAAGAAGTATTTACAAATAGTGCTTAGCTGAGAGCAATTACCTAGACAATTGTTCCCTGGTTCTTCTTTAAATAACAATCTTTTTTCCTCAGGGCCTTAAAGTAATTCTGGGCAGTATATTACCTCTTTGATTTATTTCCTCTTAGGAAATCCCAGTCTTCTAACCTGAGGCGGTGGATGGAGAATGATTCGAGTCCTCATGCACTGGTCATTGACATAGAAGTAAAATGTAGTGGCACGTCAAGTGTCCTTCAGGAGCCAACATCTGTTATAATGAAGTCAGCTGTGTTCAACTCTTGGTACACACAATTCATAAATAATGGGAAGTAAACCACAGCTTAGTTGCTCTCTGACAAATTTGCTCTGGACAGATAGGATTTGTCCATAGCAGGCACAGTTCTTCCCATTTTAGGGCTCAGCTCTGGCCCACACTGTGCTCTAATGTTACCAGCTTCACACTGCTTAGCTGCGTGCTGCTCTTGGAAAAGCCCTCTGATTTCACTCTGTTTGCTTCCTATCATCTTACTCACTCTTCAGCCTTCTAAAATAGAATTTCTTCTCCACATGCCAACCAGTAACATTTGCTCTGCCAAAGGTCATATCCTCCTCCTCTTCCCCTCCCCCTCCTCTTCCTTTTTTTAAACTTTTTAATGATTCCTTATGAGTTTTACCTCATCTACTCTAGTCTCACTCATCTCACCATCCCCTCATATATACTCTTTACTCTTGCAACTTCCCTGGCAAAGAAACACACACTTGGACACACAAAACACACACACACACCATAAAAAAATATCTCATCATGGAAGCTGGAGTGTGCCACAGTGTGTCCCTTAGTTTATCCCTCTGTCCACACATCTTTACTTGCTAATGGTTCAAGGTTTCTGGCTTCTCTAACACCATCAATATTGGATCCCAACTGGAAGTTCTGGTTATCCTGTTGTTTCCCTGTGTCATGGAATTCCTGTAGCTCTAGATCAGCAGGACTGGCCCTTTCACTCCTCCTGTAGATGATGTAGATTTTCAGGTGGACCAATTTAGAGCCCTGGATCTGGGCCTGGGTGGTAGCTGAGCTGGTCAGCTCATCCGCACCACCAGGGCAAGTGCTCCAGCACTGCTCAGGCTAGGCCACCCAATGCCGCCATCAGCAGGAAGCTGGGTCAGCTTTCATTCTCTCATTCCCTTGGGGATGGTTCACTCTGACATATGTGAAGTTAGCAGAAATTACCATATAATGGGGCAAACTCAGGAGTAGGCTAATCAAACAGTGCTGCATAGGGGGAAACAGGTTATCTCAAGAACATTACTGACCCATGCCTCAAGAGCTAGCTCCACTGTGTATGTAGTCAAGGTGCCCAATTCCCCAAGTGCTGCATCCTTTGAGGGTGGGGCCAGCTCATTGCTCTCAAACACCCTGGGTTAGCTCACTCTTGACATTCACCATTAGGGCCAGCTCCATTGTATTGCCCAGGTGCCTGCTCTCCCAAGGACTGCAGCCACTAAAGGGGCAAGGCTAGCTTTCCTGCTATCAAGGCCAACTCTACTGACTACTGCAGATGAGGGAAGAGGGCAGGAACCCCCCTGCACCCATGCCACCCCACCGCAGATGAGAGGCAGGACCAGCTCACTTGCTTTCATGTCCCTGGGGCCTGCTCTCCCAACTGCTGCAGGTGATGAAAGGTGAAGGCATCACCCCCGCACTCATGCTACCTCAAGGCAGCTCTCTACACTCTCCCTCAGGGCTGGTTCACCTTTGCCCCCATCACCAGCGTCAGCTCTGCTGTGCTATCCACACAAGATGCAGGGTCTACTCTGCTGAGTGCTGCTCTAAGCTGGCTTTCCCACATTCACACCCTCAAGGCTCTCATACCTCTGCCACCAGGGCCAGTTCCACTGTGTAGCCTGAGTGAAGGACGGAACTGGCTCTCTGGGCCTCCAGCTCTCCTGAGTACTACTGCCAGTGAGAGGTAGGGCCAGCTCTCCAGAGCTCTGGAGCCCGTGAAGGATGTGGACAGTTCTGCACAGCCCCTGGTCATCCATGTGGTCCCTAGTGAGTGCTCATATTCTCTAGTTGTAATAAGAGCCATAGACATCAACCCCAACCCCTGCCGCTGCATAGCCACAGACCCAAACATGGCCGTCAGCAAATAGCTCAAGCTGGGATCTCACTATGGCCCCAGATGGCAGGGCTGGCCTCTCTCAACAGTTACTCCTCTTCACCCTTGAGGAGTCTCCAGTTCCAGCTTTTCATAATGCTCAGCTATCACACTTCTCTTTCTCTCCCATCTGTCCACCAAACAGTCATACATTGTGGTGGCTCCTGCTACAGACTGGCTATATGGCTGTCCCGACCCTGAGTAACATCTTCAATCCACTAGGCACTAGAGGGCAGGGCTGTGGGTAACAGACCATCCATAAGTCTCGGTCTATCTTCCTCCTCTCTTGATATACTGCATGGTGGCAGCAAGGCTTTGTGTGTATATAGCCCACCTTTGCTGTGGGGTGGAGGACAGGTCTGTAGGTATCTTCCCCTGCCCACACTTTGTGGCATGACTCTGTCTTCCTCCTTTCATACCACGCTGCCTGGATTCAATTTGATTTTTATGTGTCCTAGGCATAAAGCAACTTTGGCCACCAAGCTAGGATGAACAAAGGACTGCCATCTGCTCTGCCCGTGACTGATACAAAAACAACACCACCAACACAGTGTCTCTTTGCCCGTTGCCAGGGAGTGTCCATGTCCTTCATAATGATTGATTCCAGGGTCTCTTCATCTTTTACCATGGACTCTCAGCAGCACTTTATAAAGTTCACTACTGATTTTTAAAAATTGTCCCTCCATGACCTCTCAGGTACTATTCTTTCATGGCTCCCCTGTGTCGTTCTGAAGTTTCTTCTGTAATAAGCCAGTGTCTCCCCTTCTCTTCCCAGAGTTCTTCCCTCTTTAAAAGATCTACCGTAGCTGTTTCATCTGTCAGTGTTTTGTCCTGGATCTCTTGGTGCTCTTCATAATGCATAGAAGGGCTAAGGGAAGTGCTGGGCTTACTCTATAGACATTCTACAGAAGTAAATATGTCTGGCTATTATTTTCCTGCCCCTTAGCCCATCACCCTTATTTCTTCATCATTTCAAGTATCATTATGGATTTTTCTTTTGGGGTTCTCAAGTCCCCTTAAGAAAAAACCTAGAGACAAACCATTCTACCTTCTGGACCTAAAAAAAAAAAAAAAAATGTTATCCTACATATGTGCTACCAAATTGAAAAATTCAGACATCAAACTAGAAGAGTTTGCTGATAGAGAGCCTGTCTTAGTTAGGGTTTTACTGCTGTGAACAGACACCATGACCAATGCAAGGCTTATAAAGGACAACATTTAATTGGGGCTGGCTTACAGGTTCAGAGGTTCAGTCCATTATCATCAGGAGCATGGCAGCATCCAGGCAGGCATGGTGCAGGCAGTGCTGAGAGTTCTATCTCTTCATCTGAAGGCTGCTAGTAGAATACTGACTTCTAGGCAGCTAGGATGAGGGTCTTAGAGCTCATGCCCACAGTGACACACCTACTCCAACAAGGCCACACCTCCTAATAGTGCCACTCCCTGGGCTGAGCATATTTAAACCATCACAGAGCCAAAGCAAACACTTTCCAGAAACCCTTTCCTTCTTTGATCACATTCCCCTGTGAGCAAGTCCTCTTTCTCCTTAAGGATCCTCCGGTTTCTATCTGGGGATGCAGCCTAATGGTAGAGTACCTGCTTGGTATGTACAAGGCCCTGAGTTTGATACCTGTATATCTAAAACCAAAACTCCTATTTTCCACCCTTCTTCATCAGTAGTGCTCTGTTAACTCAGGCCCTGCCATTGAACCTGTGGCTTTCTTGCCCCTTCCTTCCCCTTTCCCCAGGGCTGTGCTCCACTGTTATCACCAGGTTACTGGCTCCTACTCAGACCTGAGACTGTGCCCCATGAAATGTGACTCCACCCCACTTCCCCAGGAAGCCTCTTAACTCCTTAACTCCCCTGCAGTGCTTCAGTCCTTAGCCCCTCAAAGAATATCAGGTTTTCTCTCCAGAAGAATCTTGGCATTTTTGGTCTTAAATACTGATTATCACTGTGTACGTCTTCCCATAAGATTCTGCTCAAGAGCAAGCCTTCTTCATTTTTATATAGTATCCAGGTAGATAAAACAAAAGGTAAGATGGGAAAATGACCAGAATAAATGAAAAGGAGAATGACTGAACCAGGTAAACTAAGACATAGTAAGTTACCAAATGAATAGGAATTTAACGTAATAAGGCACATAACTGTGAGTCATAACCCAGTTCCATTTTTCACACATAACCTTAATTCAGTTCACTAATTATTTGGAGTACCTGATAGGGTAGGCAGGATGCTCTCTGCCAATGCTGTAATGACAAAGAAAAATGCCCACATTCTTAGGACTTTAGAGGGGTGGTTAGCATTGGATGGATGGATTGTTTACTCTGCTATTGGACACAGATGTGCTCTCTGTCTCTCTGTCTCTGTCTCTCTGTCTGTCTCTCTCATAAACACACACACACACACACAGTACTCATGACACTACTGCTGTGTGTGTGTGCTCTTGTTTGTGTTTCCGTGTATAAAATGAAAGGGTTTCTCCTGGATCTTTGCAATGAGAAATCTGAGTCAAATGAGTGAGTGCATATTTCTCTCTTGTTTACAGCTGAGTTACATTTGAAATATTATTTTGTTTTTCTTTTTTTCTTTTTTTTTTTTTTTTTGCCTATCAAAGAAAGATAAAAGTAGCTTTTCCTTTAAACTCTAACTTCCTTGCTGCTAGTAAAACACTTTCTCTTTTGTTTATAGGCTTTTCTGGTTTTCTGTTTCTTTAATTTTCTTGAAAATATATTTTGCCGATTTGAGGTCATTGTTTTGTTGTTGTATATCTTTTTTTAAGTTCAGATATTTTCTGTTGTATATCTGATACACTTTTAGCTTATCTTGTTGTATTTATAATTTTTTATCATACAGATACTCCCATCATTTATTTGTCATCCTTCCTATTGAGATTTGAGTTAGTTCTATGTAAATATGTTGGCTTTCTTATTTTAAACAGCAAAAAAATGATGGTACCCTACTCTATTCTGCATTAGGTGATAAATGTTGGAGACAGTTGGTCAGGTCTCGATGGTATAGCCTGTGGGCATGCAGTAGAGCAGTATGCACTGGCCTTGTTGGCACAAGATTCTCTCATTCTTGGCATCAGTAACACCTGCTGTGACCAATGAACTAATTGTAAAGTGACCTACATAGGTAAAGCACTGTCATTTGTGAAAGTGGCTTTGGCTCTGAACACTGACGTGGTTTTTCTTGAGTTCAGAAGCGGGAATACACTCTGCTGATTGGAGGCAGGCCACAAACAACAGACACATTGGCTCTACAGCAGAAAGAGTCCTCCAAGCCATAGTTTTGTGCTGTAGAACGTGGAGAGTAGAATAAGGTATCTGTGGAGTTTCTCAGTGAGAGGCCATACTTTGTAGGCCATGCGGGTACCATGATGTCTGCTCACTGTCTGTAGCCCAGTGTGGCAGCAGTGGGTCCATAGCCCCTGCCTCTATGCTCATCAGTGACTGCTTGAGCCCTGTAGGGGACACATAACCCAGAGATTTGTTGTCTGGTCCTTTTCTCCAGGAATGCATAGTACTCAGGCTGGAGACTCCACACCACTGACATTAGGGCCAGATAACTCTGCCTTCTCCATGGAAGGGACATGCAAAATTGTCCCTGATAGCGCCAGTCTAGAAGATTCGGAAATCTCACACACACACACACACACACACACTCTGCCCCTTGCTTCTGACTCTGTATTCTCTTTGTACCTGTCTCTGTCCTTTTGGTTATTGAGGTGGTAACGTGGGTTCCTCACTTGAACTTCAGCTCTGATGTCTGTGTTTATTAGAGTGCACAATGGCACATAACCCTTTGGACTCAGTCACACTAAACTGAAATCAGACTAGACCTTACTATATGGCATATACTAGTGGCCTGCTTAGTTATTTGTCAATCTGATGCAGACCTAGACATATCTGGGGAAAAGGAACCTCAGCTGAAGAATTGCTCCAATCAGAAAGGCTTAGAGACATGTCTGTGGGGAATTTTTCTGATGGCTAATGATTCAGGAAGGCCTAGCCCACTGAAGACAGTGCCACCCCAGGGCAGATGACTCTGTTATATAAGAAAGGCAGATGTATAATGCGTAGGAACAAGCCAGTGAGCGCCCTTCCTCTGTGGCCTTGGCTTTAGTTCCTGCTTCCAGGCTTCTGCCTTGAGTTCCTGCCTTGGCTTCCCTAGATGGTGACTCTAACCTGTAAGCTAAATAAACCCTTTTTTCCCCTGAAGTTGCTTTTGGTCAGTGTTTTATCATAATAGCAGAAAGCAAACTTAGATGTAGCAATCTCCCTGCTCCTTAGGTAGCTTCTCAGCCTGAGCAGTACTTTTTCCTCTCTCCAGCTTAACCCTTTATACAGAGGTGAGATTCGTCTTTGTGTTCCTGTCATGTGGTGTTCTTTATCTGTCTCTTTTTCTCTCTTGGTATGCAGCAGCTGGCTGTGCCCCAGCCTTCAACGAGGCAGTATTTACAGCTCACTTGGGTGGATGCCACAGCTAGGGTAGCTCAAGGGTAGATGAAATAGCCAGAACGGGAGTGCTGCGCCTCTCTGCTCTGTCTTCTCTCACATAAACAAGAACTCTCCTTCTCCCTTCTGTCAATGACAAGGAATATTGATTGGCTTGGTACAGTATATAAAATATGCATCTAATGGAATGGTATTTTGGGAACTATTAGTAGCACTAGCTTGCTGAGCCCCGGAATTTTGCCCTCCTCCCCTTCCTTTTCCCCTTTCCTAGGAACAGCTTCTTAGCAAATTACAAAAGCTCTGCCTCTGGCTTGCTGGGTAGCAGTGGCAGTGCAGGCTTACTCTAGTTTCCAAGGGAGACGGGTGCTGAGACTGCAGCATTTCCCAGCAGCCACTTACCTTTCTTGCTGTTCATCTCCATGCATGTCTTGACCTTCATTCTGCTATGCAGGCCTGCACAAGAAGGTAACTGTTTTCTTGGAGTTCTCTGCATCGAGGGGGGGGGGGCAGAGGGAAAGCAGGGTGGTATGGGAAAAAGTATATGGATACAGAGAGTATAAATGCTGGAATTAGAAAACAAGGGGCTCTGAGGTGCTCTGGTCTGTGAACATCTTCCTGTTTGCTGTACCATTAATACCCTGAAGGTGGGAGCCCTGGCACTAGCTCATAAAATTTAAGATTATTGCATATAAAAGCACGAGGTTATAGTAGTATGGCCTGTGGGAAGCACAGAAGAAAAATGAAAACTTGGAGAAGAGAATGTAATCAATTGCTCTCAGACACTCTGTCTTCATGGATTCTCTTCAGTGTGTGTTTTATTTAAGGAGAAAGCTGAGAATGTCTCTTCAGAATATTCCCAGCATTCCAGAGGTGTGCTTCCCAGTGTCATGGTCAGTATTTGTGTATTGCTGTTTAAATTTAATGACAAATAAAGTAAAAAAATAATGTCCTCTGTTGCACTGGTCACATTTAAAATATTCAGTAGCCACATGTGGCTACTGGCTTCTATATAAGACTGAATATTAAGCACTTCCATTATTATACGAAATTCCATTTAAGGAACTAAAGACCCATAGAAACCCATAGAAACATGGGAATCTTAGTACAATCAAAGCTGTATCACAAGTTCTGAATCTGTAGATTCAACCGAGTTGAAAATATTCAGGAGAAAAAATATACTTGTGTTTAACATGTACAGGCAATTTCCTCTTGTCATTCCTTAGCTGATATAGTGTGACGACCAGTTTCACAGCAGTAATATTGTATTGTGCAATAGAAGTGAGCTAGAGATGATTTAAGGTATATATTTAAAGAGGATTATAACATATCTGCCAATACTATGTGATTTTATATGAGACTTGAGCACTCATGGCTTTGGGTACTTGGGTGGAGCGTGGGTTCCTGGAACCAAACCCCCTGGAATATTTAACGATGGCTCTGTTTGGCCAGACCAATGAATAGGCTTTTAGCAAGAAGACAAATGGACTTTTTTCCACAATCGGCGTAAATATGGATTCATTATGGTTAAAGCTGACTGAAGTTTTGAAAAAACACTTTGCCTTCTTCTTTATTTTGTGACTAAGAGGCAGAAGAGCGCAGCAGTCTGTTTTCTCCTGTTCTACAGTGTTAACCGCCCCAGCCTCCCATGCCATTCTGTATCAGGCAACATCTGACTGTAGAGTCAGTGTTCTCCATAGGAGAATTTAGTCCCTCATACTATTGGATTTTTATGGTTCTTTCATAGCAGCCCTATAACGTGTCGATGACCACTTCTGTAAATGTAAAACCATCCTGTACCATCATACTGTTGAGTAACATAGACTTTAGTGAGATGCAAAGGATACCAGAGGAAGGCAGTTAAGATGGCTCAGTCTACTCAGTCCTGCTGCTGAGAGATTTGCATGTAGCTGAAATGTCATGATGCTTTGTCAAAGAAACAAATGTTTCATTGTGGAATAAAGTAAGGAAAGTTCTGGAGTGCAGGAGAGCATCGTGGTAATGTCTTTTAGTGAATAAACCTTGTGATCTTGGCTATGTTTATGTTTCCTTGGGCCTTGGTTGTCTCATCTGCAAGGCAGGGATAATTTTATCATCTCTAACCTGAATCTTAGAACTAGATCAAACGTTTAAGTCCTTAAGGCATCAGATTACTGAAAATAACTGTTAAGCGGGCAGTGTGGCACACACCTTTAATCCCAACATTTCAAGAGGCAGAGTCAGGTAGAACTCTGTAAGTTTGAGGTCAGCCTGGTCTACAGAGCTTCTTCCAGGACAGCCAGGGCTACACAGAGAAACTCTGTCTTGAAACAAAAACAAATGAACAAATGAAAGAAAGAAAACTACTGCTATAGAAATTAGACCTTATTATAAGGATTTTATGAAAAGTTATATACCACTAAAGAAAAAAAGAAAAAATTCCCTGAAAAACAGAATATTTGTTTTCAAAACAGAAAATATAAATAAGCCTATTACAGAATTTGAATATTTTACTTAAAACTTTCCTCCAGAGTATACTAACTCAGATAAATTTTATTAGTGCATTTAAAAAATTATGTAACCCAAATCATACATACATTATTACAGAAAGTAGATCAGCAGAGAATTCTTCCCAACATATGTAACCTTAGCTCAAAAAGTTGGCCATTAGAAGAGAAAAATCAGAGGCCACATTCCTTTTATGACTATGAGTGTAGAAACCTTAAGGTATACATATTGTATTACAATATTGTGTATACATAAGGTATACAATATTATAATACATATTGAATCTGAGGCATGGCTGAGTTGGTAAAATGTTTGTCATGTGAGCATAAAGACCTGGGTTTGGAGAATAGCAGCACAACTCTAGTCCAGCATGTCCTGGGCATGTGAGTATGATCAATCCCTGGGGCTCCCTAGCCACCTGGTCTAGCTGAATCCACGAGTGCCAGGTTCAGCTCAGAACCCTGTTCCAAAATAAGGTGGAGAGTAAAGAAGCCATGTGACATTAACTTCCAGCTTCCATACACCACTGGGAGTGCACATGTATCTACACACATTTATATCTTGAGCTAAGTGTGTGGCTCCATGATTCAGTACTTGACTAGCATGCCCACACGGGCACAAAAGCAAAAACAAAATATAAAACACAGAACCTGAGGCTTTTTGTTTAAATAAAAATCAATGTGGTATTGCCATACAAGCATGAGGACTTGAGTTCAGGTCCCAGCACTCACATAATAAGGTGAGTTGGTGTACAACTGGAATCTCATCACCGGGGACGCAGAGTGAGGAGGTTTGCCAGATCGTGCTGTCCAGCCAGTCGTACTAGCCAATCAGTGAGCTCTAGTTTCAATGAAAGACTTTATTCCAAAAAAAAAAAGACATATACATGGGCTAGGGAAATAACTCAGTGAGTAAGAGGGTTTGCCACACAAGTGTGAGTACCTGAGTTCAGAACCTATGTAAACCTGGATATGTAGCATGCCTATTTATGTAACCCAGATGGTCCTATGGGGAATAGGAGGTAGAAACAGGAGACGCTTCTGGACCGACTAGCCTGTCATATGCAGTAGTAAGGCAAGCTTGTCTAAAATAAGGTAAAGATAAGGAATGATGGTCAGGTTGTCTCTAACCTCGACACGTACGCTGTGGTATGTGTGCTCAGTGATATCTGCATTCCTGCATTCATACACATTAATGCACTCATAGGGAGAATGCTAAAGACACTTGATATCCACCTTTAATCTCCATGTGAACATGTAGACACATGCATCAGTACACACACAAACCTTAACTGGATTCTTATAAGATAGGAAGTTTTAGGTTAATCTGATAGGCGGTGTGTAAAGAAACTCCATAACCGATAAACTCCCCTGTAGAGGGGAGCCGCTGAGAGCAGGGTCAAAGCATGGACGCTTACTATCACTGTGTTTCTATAGCATGGCCCACAGCTCTCTGTCACACAAGTAAGACAAGAAAAGACTAAAAAATAGGAAGGACAAGAAGGAAGAAACAAAAGTCAGTTTTCTTTTTACAGGTAGCACACTCTGTATGGGTGGTGGCACATTTACAAATGTTTGGTATGCCGCTTTCTGGCCATTTTGACCTTTACTGACCTTTATTCTCAGCATGCGGGAATCCCTTCAGGATGTAGAGCACTTTGTCATTCCTCTCTTCATAGGTCTTATCTGACTCCTGTACGGGATGAGGAGGCGAGTCTTTACGGAAAGCACGCTCCAGACAAGCTCGGCAGACTCGAAGGTCTACTCAAGTAAGCATGACCTGCCCCCCACCTCCCCTACAGTGCTCTTTTGTCTTTCTCCCTTCCCAGGAAAGGATGTAGTGATAAACATACTAAAAGTAAGCATGACACCGTTCCCCAGTGTTCTTTTGTCGTTCTCCTCCCCAGTGGAAGTATGGAGTAAGCATGCTAAAAATGAATGCTTTTATTCCAGCCACTGTAATTTCATCACAGTTGTCACCACATCTAAGGGTATACTATGTGGAATCTAATAAGTTTATGGCCATCTTTACTCACACTCACCTCCATTCCTCCAGGCACATTCCAGCTTTGCTTAAGAACTTTTAAGAAGCCTTGTAGTCCTCCACATGTGGAGAATCTCCAACCGATAGCAGTTCAAAAGTTAAACATAGACTTTCCATTTGACACAACACACACAGACTACTCTTAGATAAATACATGAAAACATATTTTCACATAAAAACTTGTATAGAGAATTATATAACAGCATTATTCAAAATAACCAAAAAAGTACAGCCAACCTAGTGTTGTACTCCATAATAAGAATGAACAAAATATGCCATGCTCATACAGGTTAATATTATTTGGAATTAAAGTTGAATGTTACAGGAGCTAGAAATAATGCTTGGACAGTTAGCACTTGCTGCTCTCACAAAGTTCAGAGTTCAGCTCCCAGCACTCATTTCAGGTAGCTCACAACAGCCTGGATCTCCAGATCCAGGGGTCCAGCAGCCTTGTCTGGCCTCTTTTGGGCATCCGCATACACATGCATAAATCCACACAGACATACACATGAATACAAAAAATTAAAGTGGTGTACAGCATGCATGAACTTTGAGACAACGTCTCAAGTAAAACAACCAGGACACAAATAGCCTGTTTGTTAGGAGTCCATTATGCAGTGTATCCAAAATGACATAGCCAGAGTTGGGGGGGGGTGGAGGGAGGGAGGGAGGAAGGGAGAGGGAGAGGGTCAGAGACAGAGGGAGGGAAGGAGGGAGGGACAGACCGAGGGATGATTAATGCTTGGGGTCCAGGGAAGAAGAATGTGAAGAGACTGGCTGTGGCCTCTTTTGGGAGTGAGGAAAATGTCCTGAGAGTCGAGAGCAGTGGTGGTGGAACAGATCAGAGCATCCTAGGAACCATCAGATCATACACAGTAAAAGGCAGAGCTTTATGATACATGAGTTATATTTCAGTTAGAAAAAAGGTCAGGAGCCATGGAAGCGGTTTAATGAAGAATGTGATGTAGCTCACACTGTTTGCAGAGACTGGCGTGTAGGTAGATGTTTGCCAAGCCAGGAAACCAGAAGATTAGTTAGGAAGCGGTTCAGAGTCGTCCCGGCTGAAGGCAGGACCTCAGGGTGTAATGACCTTGCATGTGGAGGAAAGGCCGAGAGAAGGCACTGAAGGAAGCTGAGAAAGCAACAAAGCAGAGTGAAGAGAAAGCCAGAAGATAGCAGTAGGCTTGGAGATGAGTGAGAAGCCGGTGTGGCAGGAAAGAGTGGTCTTTATTTTTTATTTAGATGGTGTGGAAGTCAAGAAAGACTGCTAATGATGGGAAAGAGACATTATACAATATAGTAACAAAAAGATCAAATCTGTCTTTACTGACCCTCCCAGAATGGGTGTGCGTATCTCTTCTTCCCATAGAATCCATCTTCCATGAAGCCCATGACTGTTTCTTGTTTTTCTTTTATTCTAGGTAATGTACATAAGAAAACTTGGCCATTTCTGCATTTTTAAGTTTATATTCAGCATCATTAAGTAATTCCTATCAGCACTGTCCATCTCCAGAATGTTCTTCGTCTTTCCACACTGAAACTCTGTGTTCATTAAGCAATCACTCTATGCAAAATGAGCAATATTCCGTTTTCTCTCTCTATGAGTTTGACTGCTTTACGAATCATATAAATCAAATCATACAGTGTGTGTCTCACCCGTTTGGCTCATTTCATGTAACACAGTGCTAGGCTCATCCATATTGTCCACGTGGCATCATTTTATTTCTTAAGTATGTATGTATATACTACAATTTATCATTCATCTTTTAGTGGACACATGGCTCCCTCAATAAGCCACTGTGCAAATGGCTGCCTACACGTCTCCAGACACTGCTTTCAGTCCTTTGCGGATGTATGAATATATATGTGTGTGCTGGCTTGTATGATAATCCTATTTTTAATACTGAGGATGTACTATTCACATAATAGCTACCCTGCTTTCCACTCCTGTCGCCATCCACAAAAATCCCCATTTTTCTAGATCTTTCTCAATATTTGTATTATAGTTTGGAGGATTTTTTTTTTTTTTTTTTTTTGGTTTTTCGAGACAGGGTTTCTCTGTATATCCCTGGCTGTCCTGGAACTCATTCTGTAGACCAGGCTGGCCTCGAACTCAGAAATCCGCCTGTCTCTGCCTCCCAAGTGCTGGGATTAAAGGTGTGCGCCACCACCGCCCGGCTGTTTGGAGGATTTTTAATATAATAGCCACTCTAGTAAATGTGAAGTAGAAGACTGACTGTAATATTTTTTTTTACATTTTAATTTTTTTTTTATGGGGAATGGCACACACATGGAGGTCAGAGGATAACTTAAGGAATCTGTTCTCTCCTTCTACCATGTGGGTCCCACATGTCAAACTCTGGTTTGGCAGCATGTGTCTCTTTGCACTGGACCATTTCAATAGCCCACTGGCTCTATCTCTACTGTTATCTTCTCCTTCAGTGTACAGTAGATAAATAATCAGAATATGTGTGTGTGTGTATAATTATATATATATAATTGAATATATCAATGAGTGAGAATAGTCTGGGAATAGAGTCTATTCTTATATGGTTTTAAATTTATTTATAAAGAGACAGGAAAACTTATCTGGAGAATGGCGTATAATTAAAAGTGGAAGAGCCAAAGACGCACAAGTGTCTTGTAATGAAAGCAGACATGGTGGGCACGTTTGTAGTCCCAGCATTTGGGAGGTAGAGGTAGTAAGAGCAGGAGTTGAAGGCCAGGCTCAGCTACATAGTGGTCTAGAGGTCAGCCTGGGCTACAAACAAAGGAGGGACGGAGGGAGAGGAAAGGCAAGAGAAACGAAGAAAGTGAAAGAAATTGTGTAGAAAAAGACTCAGTAGAGAGAGCCAAGGTCCACATCAGAACTAGGAAGGATCTTCAGACTCTTCAGAATGTGTACATGACCTTTGAAAATATTTTTAGGTTCTTAAAGGGACACAGGGTCCACAGAAGCAAAATTATCCAGAAGGTAAACATCCAGTTCTTTACTGTAGCGGATGACCCAGGCTTTCTTGGGTCTCACTGCCCTCAGCCTCCTCCCACTGCCTTAGCTTTGCTAAACTGCATCATCCCGACCTACTGTTTCTGAGTCTTTGGACAGGCTCCTTTAGCCACAATGCCTTTTGCCCCTCACACTCTTCCAAAGAAGCACTTGTGGAGGTCAGAGGACAGCTCCATGTGTTAGTCATTGCCTTCTGGAACTGAGGCAGGGTTCTTGCTCACCACTGATCGTAGCAAACTTGCTTTACAAGTGTCTGTACTTCCCAACAGTCTGTGCTTCCCATCTCCCCAGAGGTGTGTTGACTTGGGTTAAAATCCAAGAGACTCTGGTCCTCTCACTTATTCATCCACTGAGCTGTCTCCTCATGTCCCTGAGTTTTTATCTTAATGTGTACACAGTGTCTTATGATCATTTATCTTTTTCATGTAATTTCTGGTACATGAAACATTTCTTGAAAAGGGTGCTGGTAAGCTAGGTAAACAGTTGAGAGCACTTACTCTCTACAGAGGACCCAGGTTCAGCTTCCAGTGTCACACAGTGGCTTACAACTTCCTGTAACTCGAGTTCCAGAAGATCCAACACCCTCTCTGGCTTCTTCTGTAGGCTCCAGCATGCACATGGTGCACATCAACTCTGGCACATCACACACATACCCATGACTAAAAATAAATAAATCTTTGAAGAAAGTTTCTTGAAAAGAATTACTTGACTTGCCTCTGTAGTTTAATTGCTTAGAGATATCAGTTACTTAAAAGGGTGAATAAAATTAAGAGTATCTATTTTTTTAAAGGCATCTGTGAGGCTAGAGAGAGAGTCCTGCAGTGAAGGGTGCTTTCTGGTCTTGCAGAGGACCCTACATTGTCAGGTGACTCACAACCATCTGTAACTCCAGCTTCAGGGGAGCTGGCGTTCTCTACAAGGAATATACTTGTATATATACATGAGACTATGTGTATACCTATAATTTTATAAAATAAAAAGGATGCTATGGATTTGGTAACTAGTGTCTGCCTTCCAGCTTTGGGACATGCCCCATCCGAGGCTCTGAAAATGTAAGCACTCTACTGGAATAATCTCACTCTCTCCTTAGTACCATCCTGCCTCAGGTCTACCATTTGGCTTTGCTTCTGTCATGCTGCTCCAGTGATCCCAAGAGGAACATTAATTATTCATACATCTCTGTGTGATTCCTAAAGTTACTCAGGAAATAATGGTAGGGGGGAAAAAAGCCAATATAGCGTTTCAGAAAGTTTTGTTGTTTTAGCCTAGCTATGAATTTTCACCTTCTTGAACCAGGTTTTAAAATTTTGATTTTTCCAATATTTACTGCTCAGAGAAGAAGAGGGTAACCATTTGATCTTGGGAGAGGGTAAAGTGCACTCAAATAACTGAGCACAGTTTGGTATGGACCAAGTACATATGTAACACTTGTCACTACAGTATCACTGTTGACCTATTTTTGGAAGGCCAAGTTAGGAAAGCTAAAGTATTGGTTCAGAGTGTACGCAGATGTAGGTCTGAATTCTCTGTACACCATGGTGCATATTTTAAGTGTGTATTGCTAGAAATGGTCTTCTGTTGGGAGATTCATTTAGGTTGTTTTGAGGGCAGTTTCCCTGCTCAAGAATTCTGTGGGTTAATGTGAAACTGTCTTTACCACTTGATATTTTCCCAGGGTGTTACCCTAACAGACCTCCAAGAAGCAGAAAAGACTTTCAGCCGATCGAGGGCAGAGAGACAAGCTCAGGAACAGCCTGGTGAGAAGCTTGAAGATCCTGGTGGGCTTGAAGGGAGCACCAAGAAGCAGGAGCCCTCAGCAGCCCCAACAAAGGAAGCTGGCGAGGGCCAGCAACCTTGGGGCAGAAGTCTGGATGAAGAGGTGAGCTCTTTTTGCTAGCATGCTCTGCTCACAAGCACGAAATTTGGTGACCCTTCATCAGTGGTGGCTTAAATGCTATTCTGCCTTGCAATGAAGAATTCCTGAAAGTCACTGTGTGTTTGTAACTGTCTTTGGTGCAGATCTGTTTGGCTGAAAACACCCAAAGGAATTCAGTTCTTTAAGTGATCACTTTTCTCCTCAGTGTTAACTAATGCTTTTGAGTGAATGTCTTACTATTCTTTAAAGAGAGGATATAGTATAATAAGATATAAATGAAGAGATAAGTGTTTTTAAGCCAGATACTGTTTCAAGCATTTAAAATATATTAATTGGTGTAATCCTCAGGAGACCTCTCTGAGATTGATATTAATATTCCTATTTTATAAATGAGGAAATTGAGTCCCACAGGCTGAGTAACTTACCTTACACTCTACACATAGAATAGTCAGCCAGTAAGGATTTGAACATAGGCAGTCTGACCATACAGCTTGTTCGACATTAATGTGTTGTTTCCTAAATTCCTGGGAGTCACCATCTGTGTGGACATGTGTCTTGTGGAGGTGACATTCGCAGAGACGGCCAAGGGTATAGTATAATTAGGGCAAACATGCTCCTCGTCTCCATGGTAACCATTGGCCCTGTCACTGTCATCACTGTTCCTTCTCTCTCAGAAGTGTCCTAATGTGGGCCTAAGAGTAACTAACGGTTACTGTAGTGGCAATAAGATGGTGTCTCGCATGTCAGTGCTCTGAGTGCTAAGTTTTGTGAACTGATATTATCATGCATTTCATTTGTTAAGTTATTGTTTACTGAGTACTGGTTCTCAGATGGAGTTCCAATACCTAACACACATTTTCTAATTAAGGCCCCACCATCCTGGCTGAGGATGGTTTTATCCCTGTTTTACAGATGAGGAGCCTAAGGCCAGAGAAATAACTTTTTCAAGCTCACACATTTACTGCCTGCTGAGGATAGACATTAAGCCAAGTTCTATCTCATTCCAAAACTTTTTTACCTCATTGTTTCTGTCTTTATAGTTTATGAATTTAAAGGTACATAACCTCTACATTGTGAACCTAGAAGAATCTCCAGTTTCAACTCTTAAAAAAAAAAAATTTCAAGGGGGAAAGAGAAATTTTTTAGTTTCAAGCAAGTGGTTCGGTGGTATAGGCTTGCCTAGCATGTGTCAGGCCTTGGTTTGATGTCTTAGAATGTGAGAGGAAGTGAGCTTTTCAGTGAGTCGTGTGGCATGTCCGTGAACATGCAGACGTTTGCTCTCTGTCCTCAGGCCGTCTCCCACTCTTGTTCCTGCCTCAGCCTCCTGAGCTTCTTATTCCCCAGTCCTTCTGCCTTGGAGCACTCCATCTTAAAAACACCATTGCTCTTTCCATTTTCAAGATCAGAAAATTTTTATTAACACTGAGCGATTTAGTCATTTTAGTAACAGTGTCTCAGCTGCTGTGGTCATGATAGAGTCCTCAGAGTAGGAGTCCAGAAGCTGCAGGTCTCTGACCACTTACTAATGGGCTGATACATACTGTTACCAGCTATACATTACATCAGCTGGTAATAAGTCTCCTTAATACTGAAAAGCCCAATTTGAGGACCCTTACTGTCTTTATCCTTTAAACTTGACCCCTAACATCTCATCCTGTGAATTATTTCCAGCCTATCTATCATCGCCTAAGGTGTTCAACTCAACCAGACAAATCCACAACACCAGTTTCTCCTTCTACGTCAAGATCCTCACTATACACTGGTCCTCATCTGCTGCGTACAAGTAGAGCTTCGGTCCCTGATTCTGAGAATTCAGAGACCACCATACACACCACGGCAGCAAAGGAAACGGACATGAGTGGTATGTACAGCTTCAGAAGTCTCTCCCCCGTGTGCACGGCCCAGACTTTTAAGATCCACATTGTGTGTTATCTTTGGGCAGAGAAAGAAGCTGATTTGGATGATCAGTCCTCTAACAGGCTGTCTGTCCGAGAGAGGAGACGACTTAAAGATCGGCGAAGAGGCACGGGCATTAACTTCTGGACTAAGGACGTAAGTACATTGTTCTATATGGGCACATCACATCACCCATGGCTGCCAGCCTTCCTGTAGAGATCAAAAGAAAGAGTGCCATGTGATGCCTTGACTCTCATAGAGATAGCAAAGAACTTTTACTAAGAAAAGACTCTACTAGTATGGGACTTGTTCAGTGTGTTTCTGCTAAGTGCCTAGAGCAGTGCTGAGCGCAAAGTGGGCACTGTAACTGATAAAGGATTTTGAAAGCTAGAGATTTGCAACTACCGTGTGAACAAGTGGATACATTTGGCAAACTTTAGCAGTCCTCTCTAATAGTTGCTGAGAGTCATGCAATCGAAAGTATCTTAAGACTACCTATAAGCCAAGATTCTAACTATTCTACAATAATAAGATTTTGAAGGAGGGGACTGGAGTGATGGCTCAGTGGTTTAGAGCACTTATTGCTCTTTTAGAAGAACCAGGTTCAATTCTCAGTACCCACATGGTGGCTCACAGCCATCAATAACCCCAGTTCCAGGAATCCAACAGGTACACACGTGGTATACATACTTGCATGCTGGCAAAACCTTCAGATATGTAAAGTGAATGTATCTTTGGGAAAAGCAAAAACTGTTTAAAAACATTTCAGAGGGCTTAAAATCTGTAAGCTGACACAAATTTATCTGCGTCAGATTGACCTTTCTGGCAGGAAAAGGATCAAATTGTAGAAAACAGGTCACCATTTACTAACCACAAAGACACACTGTACTGTAATGCACTCTCGCCATAGCTGCTTAGAACCTTCTCATTCAAGCCTGCTACTAGTATTTTTAAGCCAAATGGCCAGCATCCTATCTCAGAGGCCCCTGGTTCCTAATGACCAATTTGAAAGTTAGGTACAACTGTTCAGTGAGACAAGAAATATAATAGTAGTAGTCATCCATTACAAACCATCTTTTAGTGAAAATGCATTTCCTTGTCTTAGGACTGAATTCATAGTGTTTTGCTTTGTTTTGCTTTGCTTTGCTTTGTTTTGTTTAGTTTTGCTTTTACCAGTGAGGATTGAGCTCAGGGCCTTAACGCACACTGGACCAGCAAACGCTCTACCAATAAGCTACATCTTCAGACCATAGGCTGATAACTTTTGACAGAGTGAAATAAAGTCTTGCTTTTTGAAAAATACGTTTTCCTCGCTGTATTTGGTTCGACACTTTTTACCACAGTGATGCTTCTAAGTCCCCTGCCTGTGGCAGGTGTTGGAAGTGGCAGTGGTGGCGTCACTTGCCTTTCAGGCTCATTGCCCACGTTTGAAAGACCAAGAAGTTTAACTGGTTGGAACTGAGATTGCTGTGTTCAGAGAGGTCTATGACTATGGTTTCCCCTTCTTTCCATTTCAGGAGGATGAAACAGATGTCTCTGAAGAGGTCAAAGAAGCATGGGTAAGTGACCGACCAGTCGGTGATGCACAGTCCCTTCAAGGACAATGATCTGCGGCATTACAGTTTTAGGAGATGAGCAGATCTGGGCACATGTGTGTTGAGTGAGAAGATGAGCATTCCTCTGAGAAGTGAGGCAGGTCACTCGCTGGTGCTACTTTTTCCTGTCCTCACATTCTTGGACAACTTCCTAGTGTTTGGCTGTGATACCTGCCAGACGTCAACACTGACAGAAGCTCTGCTTTTTTCTCTCTTGACTATTACTAGATTGGATAAAGTACTTAGAAACTGTTAGAAGAAAAGAAAAAAGTGATACAAGTTTATAATGGTTCCCCTCTAACAGAGAACATAAAATTTGAGGCCATTTAAAAGTATTTATATTTGTCTTTGAGTAAGGGTAAACACCTCACCTCTTCTGTAACTTGACCTTTTGAAGCCAGGCACCCATGTCCCTCTACACTGAAAGACCCACACCCAGCGTTACCCATCTGAGCTACTTTTATACCTCTAAAACACTGAGGGAAGAGGGAATTTGGTTTTGGTAAACATTTATACAAACCCATGTCCTTTGCTTTTCAAAGCATGTAAAATGACAGCCTTCTAGCACCATGCATTTTAGTAGTGTACATTTATTCTCAGAATATATTTAATGATCTTTACAGAAAATCAAGTAGCTCATTTTTACCAATATAGACATAAGTAGTAAATCACCATTGTTCTAGCTAAATAGTTAAGATCCCAGACAGTAGTTGTATGGTGGTATGTGCTTATAATCCCTTATGAGTCTGTGGTAGGAAGATCACAAGTTTCTTGGTTTTGGGATGTGTGTGTGTGTATGTGTGTATGTATGTGTATTTGTATGTAGGTGTGGATACATTTGCAAATGTGTGCACAGGTTGTATGGAGACCAAGACTTCCACCTTAATGTTTGCAAAAGGATTTCTCACTGAACCTGAAGCTCATTAAGGACTAGACAGGCTGGTTAGCAAATTTTATGGATCCTCCTGAATTCTACCTCCCAATTGCAAGGATTATAGGCATACAGTGCTATGTCTGGCCTTTTTATATAGGTGCTAAGAATCTAAACTCAGGTCTACTTTACCATCTAAGCCATCTCTAGTTCCTATATGGCAAATTTAAGGCCAGAATGGGCTACATAGTGAGATCTTGTCTCAAATGGGAGGGGGAAGGCTAATTAATGATAATATAGATAAGAACTGTCTACCTTGATGGATGTTGAGGATGTGTTACAAAGATGAATTGTGTTTAGAAGTAACACAGAAAAATCCCTTGGAGCAAGTGGTGTGTGTGTGTGTGTGTGTGTGTGTGTGTGTGTGTGCGTGCTCGTGCATGCATGTTCATGGCTGTATATGAGACTATGCATGTATGCCAGCAACTTTCTTCTTTAAGGGATTTGGAAAGGCTTTTAGAGTCAGAAAGTTTCCCTTGGGGAACTGTGCTTAAACAGAGAATCTGAGTAATAGATTACAAAGCCCTGGAAAGGCCCGTAATCCCTGAAGGGTTAGTACAGGTTGTGTAGATCCTAGGAATTACAGGGCAGATTTTGTTGTCATAGAATATCTTTTGTCAGTAAAAAAAAAAAATCTCTGTCTGTAGTAAACTTCTTGGCACTGGAAAATCTTAGCCTAGGTTACATTAAGTAAGAAGAATTAAAAGTGATCTTGATAGAATGCTTGGAGAATTTCTTTTAGGAAAATTCCCCTTAGGGAATTTCATGAGAAGACTTTCTGGTCTGTGTAGAAAAGCATGGGCTGCTAAGGCTTCACACAAAAGTTATTTGTCAGGTAAAGAATATTCCATTTATCCAATCTACTATTGTTTCCCATATGTCAGGTAGACTCCAGTGTTAATCTAAGCAAACAATACCTTTAGCTGGGAGTCTAGGTATCTTAATTAAGGTTCCCATTGCTGGGAAGAGACACCATGCCCAAGGCAACTTTTATAAATATTCCATTGGGGCTGGCTTACAGGTTCTAAGGTTCAGTCCATTATCATCATGGTGGGAAGCATGGCAGTGTGCAAGCAGACATAGTGCTGGAGGAGCTGAGAGTTCTAGATCTTCATCCAAAGGAACCCAGGAACAGACTGCCTCCAGGCAGCTAGGAGGAGGGTCTCAAAGCCCACCCCAACAGTGATGAACTTTCTCCAACAAGGCCACACTTCCTAATAGTGCCAACTCCCTGGGCCAAGCATATTCAAACCACGACCCTAGGGTTGGCCCAAGCACTTGCCAGGAGTTGCCATTCCTCAGCACTACCTGGAGTTGTGCAAAGGAAAGGCTGCTGCTGAGTCAGCCTAGGGGAGGCTGCCTTTTAAAAATAGTCTTATGTTTGCATATTCTATACTTGGTATCTTTTTTCCTTCCTAGTTCACTTTTTGCTAATTCTAGTCAGAATTTTCCATATGGGCCCACAGAAGAAATACTTAGTAATGACCCAGAATAAATTGTTACCAACTTATCTAAAGATAGTAGTATGTAATGACTCTTAGGCCCATTCTTTCTCTTTCCTATAACATATTGTTCCTCCACTAAGCAGTAAAGTTGACTCAGCTCTACAGCATCCAATGTGCTAGTCAAATGAGGGCCTTGCTGTTGAGGTGGCCCTGTCGCTAATCAGTGTGGATACTGCTGAGAACCCAGGGCAGTTCTTTCCTCCTTGGCTTTGGTTCAGTGAAGCCGCATCTGCTATTGAGGCTGTACTAGAACCTCTCTCTTCCTCTAGTGGCAATACTTATTGTTTTTAAAGTTGACTCCCCCCAAGACTCTGACATCTGTTTGTGAACTGAAATATCATTTATAGCTAATAAAATACATAAATGTAAAATGTTAGGGAATCTCGACCTGCATCTGCAGTGTAGCTACCACCTGGCAGGATATGTAACTCCGTCACCTCATAAAGGTCTCTGCTGTTCCTTTTCAGTCAACTCTTAGATCCAGAAGGTGACCATTTTTCTGATTTTTCACCATCATTTTATATGGACACATTCAGCGATATTTAATTTTAAGAAACAAACTTCAGTAGTTATTATCTCTACCATATGTCTCCACTTGGGATTAGAGCAAAATGATTCCAATATATATGATTCTTTCCTCTCTTTTTAAATATTTCAGAAGATTCCTTGGTGTCTAACCACCTGTCAATAACAACCATGTGGCTAAGAAGGCTGTCTGTGTAACCTAAGCTCTGCTGACATCACTAAAATCCATCCTCTTTTAAGTACTTATGAAATTGTAACCAAGGTTTATTTATATAAGACTCATAGCTAAGGAAGTACAGATGTTTTCTTATGCACAGAGTAGATGATGAAGAAGACAGTCACATGTTACTGTTCTTGTATCTGTAAAGAACATAAGAAGTCTACAGACCTTGCTTAATAAGCTTAGCAGAGTAAATGATTATGATCACAACCAACCCCAATGCTAAATCCACCAGCTAGTGAAACTGACAAAGACTGTAATCTGAAATCTTAGTTCCTCCTTGACAGACGTGTTTAAGCAGTTGTTTCAAATCTCATTATGTAGCAGGTAGTCTCTGGAAATCTTTAGATGTCTTACTAAGTAAAAAACCCCTGAATTTAAATGTTAATATGAATGCCTTTATATTCCAAAGTGTGCTTGATGTTTTCTATATAGCAGTCCTCCTCTATCCTTTGGAAGTGTTTTCCAAGACCTCAGGGGCTGCCTAAAATTGAAGGTAAAACTGTATTGTCTGTGTACTATGCTTTCTCTTATGTACCTATAATTTCAACCTACAAGTCGGTCAAGGTAAACAATCATAAAATGGAACATTTGTAACTGTATACTGAATAAAATGACCACCATTACTCTCATATTGCAGGACATTCGTTAGTAAAATAAGGGTGACTGGAATACAGGCACTGGAATCTTGATGTTTTAGAGGTTGAGCTGATTGCTAAGAAGACTCTTAAATGACTAAGGAGGAATATGGCAGGTTCTGGACAAAGAAGTAATTCATGTTCCAGGTAGGACAGAGAAGGATTGTGTGAGATTTTAATCACACTACTCAAAGCAACACATGATTTTTAAAATGTATAAGTTGGTTAGTCTGGAATTTTCACTGAATATTTCCAGATAGTCTGACTGTCAGTAGCTACACCCATGGAAGCTAAGGTCTACACAAAGGTCTGGGTGGCTACTGTTGGCCAGTCCCGAGTATGGGTGGCTGTTGTGGTGGAGACACTCTAGAGTATCTGCTCTGGATGGAACAGCCACAGGCACAGTGCTTGGATCCTTTCCCTCAGTTTCTGCCTTCATCTTTGGCCTGTCTTTGCTTGACATGGAGTTTGCTTGTTTTTCCCCATCTGCTCTTGTGGGGCAGTCTGTTTCCCAGCCCAGTCCTATTGTATAATTGACTTTATCACTAGAGGGCACAAGTAGTCAGCAGAAAAAGATGTTACTGAGTAAGCAGAGTGATGCCCTAAAAAGAAGCAGAACCAAAGACAGATTGCTTTTGTCTTAAAGGAATTGTTGAAGAAGCTTGTTAAGTATAGAAAAGACATTTGCCTTGTAACTTTTTGTATCATGAGTTACAAGATAATTCAGAGGTAACTTGGTGAACCTAATCTCATAGTTAAGAAAACTAAGGCTTGCCGGGCGGTGGTGGCGCACGCCTTTAATCCCAGCACTCGGGAGGCAGAGGCAGGCGGATTTCTGAGTTCGAGGCCAGCCTGGTCTACAGAGTGAGTTCCAGGACAGCCCGGGCTACACAGAGAAACCCTGTCTCGAAAAACCAAAAAAAAAAAAAAAAAAAAAAAAAAAAGAAAGAAAGAAAACTAAGGCTTAAAGATGCTAGTTAATTGGAGACATGAAATCTCTAGGTGGTTCTGTGGCTTCCATCAGGGAACCTTTTATGAGACAATAGTGACATAGACCTGAAAGTATGGCTTACATTCTTTGCCATACCCTGTTTATCCATTTGGATTTTCTACCTAACAGGTTCCATGTTTAAATTGACTTGCTAGTAGCTTTTGATCTCCTTGAGTGAAGGATCTTACAGAACTTTGAAGCTGTTCAGTAGGTAAGAATCCCTTCACGTAGGTCAGTGTCTATTTCTGTCAGGAAATAAGAATTAACATTCTTTTGTTAGGAAAGTCCATCCCCACCTGTAATCCTCTAAAGATTTTTTAGGAGAATCAGATGATACTCGACCTGAATACACTGAAACTTTGCCCTCTACATGGACAGTAGAGCTATCTTAATTCCAAACTAGTAGATTGAACCAATAGCCATCCTTTAAAGTGCCTTGTTAATTTGTGGATTTGAGGTATTGACCCGTTCTGGATAACTGCTAGCCTGCTAGTAGAGAGATCTGTTGGTAGGGTTCTCTAAAAGAGATAAACAATTTAATATAAGTACTTTCCAACTAAGTAAATAAGAGTACAACTTAACTTTGCTGGCAAAGCTTAGTTCTGTACGTTAACAAGAAGTCAAACCCCAGAAATGTCTCTAATGCTGACCACTAAATGCCCTTGGTACTCTGTGCTGCTTCCCTTCCTTGATTTGCAGGTGTGGGATCTTCCTGTTCTTTCTCTAATGATTTTATAAATGCACCATTTGTGGTCAGGCATTTTTCTAGATTCTGAGGATACAACAATGAAAAAAAGCCCTGTTCTTGTAGAATTTACTTTCCAATAAGGGAGACCTGCAATGAACACATACTTAAAAAGGTGCTAAGTGTTATGGAAAAAAAACAGAGGAAAGAGGGTAAGTGTGTGAACAGGAGCTTCACAGTATAAATAGGGTAGCCCAGCTAGACTGTGTTGACACAACATGACTTGAGTGTAAGGGATGCGATGTGGGAAGCTATATTGGACATAGGAGGGTAGGGTGAAAAAGAAAGAACAGCAGTCACAAAGACCCTGAGGCATGTGTGCCCTGCATGTTTGAGGACAGGCAGAAAACCCAAGTGTGGCCACAGCAGAATGAACAAAAGGGCAGACAGAATAGACGATGTAATACTTCACTGTAACAGCTTCAGACTTGATTTGCAGATGTGGGTACCTGTTGTAGTTTTTTTCACACCCGAGTGATGTGTATATATGTTTTATGGATTCTGCTGCCATATTGAAGAATATACTCTGAGGGGATACATCAGTTAGAAGGCTGATTCCATATTACAGGAAAAGTGAAGGAAGGTGCTTTAGGACCAAGTTGATAGCAGAAAGATTCTAAGGAGTTACATTCAGGATGCATTTTGAAATTGGAACCACCTAGATTTACTGTTGGTTTACATAGAGTGTGAAGAAAGAGACTTGGAGGTGGACACAAGCTAAGTCATTTCTAATGACAGAGCCTCATAGCTTCGATGAAGAATGCTACAGCAAGAACAAGTCTGGCAGAAGAAGAGCAGGCCTCTGCTGTGGGGTTTAGATGTGTTGAGCATCCTGGGTTCAGCTGACATAATTTTACAGGGAAGTGTTAAGAGAGCATGTGAATGTACATCTAGAGTTAGAGGTCCAGGAGGGATTTCTGAACTTGGATGTCAGTAAACATACAGATCATCTTTAAAACCATGGGATTGGATGCAGTTACCAAGAAAATAACTCCAGAGAAGGACCAAAGACAAAACCCTGGAGCATGCCAAAATTCAAAGCAGAAGACTGACAACTATGATGGGGAACAGCCTTGCCTCTTGACTTTAAGAATATGAGTGCATTTCACTCTTTTCCAGATTAAAAACCATATAATATAATTGTTTTGGATTTGTTCTTTGCCATGTTCTTTACTTATATAGTGATATTAACCATAAAATCTGCTTGTCCTTTTTTATCAAAGTAGTATGAGAGAGCTGAATATCCTAGAGACTCCTCGGACACTCCTTAAAATAAAGGCCACTGGCTCTCTGCACACCTTGTCCAGAGCGTTGAATCTGTTCTTGAGGAACCACAGGGGGTTGCAGATTAAGCCATGAACATTCTTGAGTTGACTCACCTCTTAGTTTCCTTTGCTCTGTCTTATTTTCTTGGCTTTATTATATTTTTATTAACTAGCTCTTCCATTTCACTTATGACACTTTTTTTTTTTTTTGAGAAACTATTTCTAGATGTTACTGAATTCTGAAGTTTGATTTAGTTTGTGGTGGCTCAAGTGACCATCATAGCTGAGTTTAGAACTGAAGAGCTTTGAAGCCATTGAGTTAACCATCTATCTCATTTTGAAGATAACAGGGCCAGTGCAATGGTGCAGTGGGCAAAACCACTTGCTACACAAGAGCCTGCTGATCCAAGGTCAGTCCCCAGAATCCACGGTGAAAGAAGAGAACCACTCTCAAAAGATGTCCTCTGACCCCCATACCTGCACTGTGGCACATAATGGCCCACGACTTTTCTCTGTCACAGACACTGACTGCATGGTTAAAAGAAATCAAAGTCACACAGCGGCCTGAAGATGAACTGACCCAAAGATGACGGCATTCCATTCCCAGCTCACACTGTCACACAGCCTTCTGTTGTATGTGTATGTCTGTTATTTACCATGCATCTCAGACTGCTATGACACACAGGGGAGCAGAGAAGCTGAGTCCAGACCCAGGAACTAAGTTCCCTGTGTTTAAATCCCAGCTTAACTGCCCAACTATTTTGGATAAGATACTTCTCATTGTTTCAGTGTCCTCGTTTATAAACTAAAGATAATTATAGTACACACTACTTGGCTTATATAATAAAACTGAAGCTACTACATGTAAGTTACTAATGATGATTCCTAAATTCCTTAGTTAGTCTAGAACATGACTTCTAGGACTTTCATCAACCTTTAAAATCATGTATTTTAGTTATCTACTAATTTTCCCTTAGAGAAAAAAATTGTGAGACATAAAGCCCAGTTAGATTCCGCTATAACTCTAACAGGAATACCTTTTGTTGTTGTTAATTTAAGTCAGGGACTCACTCTAGAGCCCAGGCTGGCTCTTACTACCCTCCTTCCTGAATACTGGATTACAGACATGCCCACCATACCTGGTTTTCTGAGATATTTTGAGGAAGGTTTTAGGAATTACTGAGTTAGAAGGAAAATGTATAGAAAAGAACAGGACTGAATGTTTCAAAATTTCACTCAGAATCCCAAGAGCTTCCAAGCAAATCATATCCTAAGATTTCTCTGTGAGTCAAGCCAACTTGCAGTGTTGAACTCAAATTACTGTCCTGTCTTGCTTCTTTTCTGCGGATTTTCTAGCAATTCTGTTTAGACAGGTCTTTACTAGTTTCCGAATTTGTGCTATTTCTCTAACCTTTCACAACTGCTCCTGGCTGTTTCCTGGATCTTTTCTCTCAAGCAATATTTTTTAATCTTGTTACTTAATCTCATGAAGCACCTCTGTCTGTTCACTCTCTACCATTGGGCGGTGTCTTGGCCTTTCTCCTTTTAGGTAAAATCCTAGGCCTGGTATGCTTTTTCTTCTCTATTGGGGCCTGATTGCCTAATATGGTAAGGTATTTTCCAGGCAAGACTGTACTGTAGCGCTGGAGCAACAGCTTGCCGGAGTTGAAAGACACAGTAGGTATGCTATCAGATAGGCCAAGTTATTTATTGTAGTAAAGTAATATTTTTATAGGACACCATATAACAACCACAGTCTTGTCTTTTCTTGGTATGCTTTTCTCTTGCTTTTAACAGAGTTAAAAGAATAATAAAATACAGATTTTCCCCACTCAACTTGTTTATCTTTTGACAGATAAGGGAAAGAATAAATACATAAAAGCACCAGAATGAGAGTTTTGAGATGTCTGAGAAATTTGATAACATGATAATGTTTATAAGATTTTTTTAAAATAGGGATAGATTTAATAAGCAATAACTGTTAAAAACAGTCCTCTAGAGCCAACCCTGGGGGATTGGCAGCATTCTGTTTGTAGGATAGAGAGCTGTCCTGGATTTGTGCAGTTTGCAGCCACAGCAGTTGAGAACAGAGGACAGAGATGGTAAGTGACCATCAACCATCTCTGTCTGGGAAATCGCTTGCCGTTCATTGTGCCCTGAAGAATCTTCTCTTGTGGCCACTGTCACCCTGCCCTGGACGCATCTTTCCTCTCACTGTACATTACGCATGTTTTGCAACTGTAGTTTCTTAAAATACTGCAGACACTATGCTTTTCTATATATGGATTGTGCCTTACCCTAGCCCAGGCTGCATAAACCATCTCAAGGACAAAGTTCCTTTTCGCATCTTCCTTTTATGAGCTCCATTAATTTTAGGCCATGCTGTTGCCAAGGGACTCTCAGTAATCAAAGCTCACATGTGCTCCTTGGAAACTGTGTAGGTTTGGACCAGTTGTCATGTTATATCAGTGAACTATCCTCTAATCAGAAACCTTTTTAAAGATTGAATAAACTAGCCTTCTCATCTGAAGATTTACCAACTATTAGCAAAAGTTAATTGACCTCCTAATCTTGCCTTTTTTTCAGTCTGTCGTCTTGCTGCCTCCAGTTGCCTACAAGGCATTAGTTCATGTTAGAACCTGTAACCTTACGTGGTTTTGTTGGGGGAACATTCATGAGCTTGAAATTCAGAGTAGAGATTTTTTGTTCTGAGTTTTTTTTTAAATGGTTATAAAAAGGTAATACATTTCATTAGAGAAAATTTATGAAGTATGGAAAAGCAGAAAACTGGTTCTCAAAAGCAGCAGGAGCACTTCTTGAGGCAGTTAGTTATAAAGTACAGTGTTTTCAGAGGACATGGTATTTGGGGACCGTGTGTGCAATTACTGGGAGGTGACAAAGGTACTGTCCTATGATGCTCCATATGAGACAGGCTTCCCTAGGAAGTCTTAGAAGAGTCTGAAATTAAAGTCACTTTATGGATAAATTCAGTTGGTAGGGGGCAAATCTAAAAATTCGGGCACCACACAAATTAGAGAGAAACCATCCATAGATGTGCTCACCCCTGATGGCAATGCCACCAGGAGGCATTTACGAAAAGCTCTATGTTTGCGTTTGACCTCTTCCTTCATACGAATGATGATGTAGCCCAAACCTCTACTACTTCATTATGTCTTATAGTATTATTGGTCCAAGAATTATATATGTGTGTGTATAGTTTTAAATTTTATGTGGTAAAGGTATAACTCAGACATAGAGGGCATGGAACTGGTTAAACTTCTACCATCAAAATAAGGTGTGTGCATGCTGGTGTATATTTCATTATACATTACTCTTATTTGTTTATTTTAATATTTTGGTTAAATTTTATAGCTTCATTTCAGAATGCTAAAGGTAAAATATTTGTCATAAAAAGTGAATTTCCTCTGCCACAAAGAATAAGAAAGTAATTGTGGCCATACCATTTAGATAACATTATTGACATGCTGATGAACTGGGCTGAAGCTCTGGGTAATTCACCTGCTGCCAAACCTTGGACCAGTTGAATTTGATATCTCGAACCCACGTGGCAGAAGAGGCTCGACTCTCTTACAAGTTGTCCTCTGACTTCCACATGTATGTCACAGTTTGTGGACTTACACACACACAATTAATAAGTAAAGACGTAAAAACAATTTAAGGCACATTTTGATGAAACTCCTCTTGGTATTTTCCCAAAGTGTTTCTATTTTTCAGTACATATTCAAAACCAATTTAATGATGTTCTTGAGAGAAGGATCATTTTCTACTTGAACATTCCTGAAACCCCATCATTACCACGATGACAGTTTCACAAGGTTGTCTTCAAAGCACTTGGGTTCAAGTCTTTTATCAAAGTAGTCGGTTGTCTGATGGCTTTGATCATAGGAGCCTCCAGGAATAATTGTTCCCCTTTGAGTTGGAATCTGAGGATTGCCTTGGTTACAGAAGTATTCATTTCTTCTGTTGATAGCATGCTGGAGATCCTTAACCATGGCTTTGGCTTAACTAATGTTATGTTCTAGCCCCGTGATTGAGGCAGAAAGCTTAGTGTGGGATTTGAAGCCCCTTTTCAGCAAATGAGTGTTTAGAATTTGCCCCAGCAGGAATGTTAAGCTTGTGGCACTAACAGATGTTACTTGTAGAAGTGCTATTTTATTTTAGGTAGAACCTAAAAGATTGAATGGTTACAATGTAAAGATGAGTGATTAAAAGTTACCCAGTTGTGACTCTTCTCCTACCATCTTGTTGTCAATTAAGTATATTTAAGAATTAGATAACAGCCATCAAGTGGCAGGAGTTTCTTAGACAAACCAGAGTTTCATATCTAAACATGATCCTTTAAACTGCATAAATGTTACACACAAGTGCCTTAACAGAGTGGGCTTTTAAAATGTATGGGGTTTTTTTATGTTTTAGAAGTTTTTAGATATTTTGTTATAAACGTGAACTCTTCCGTCTTACACGGTGTCCCTGGGGTTGGCTGCAGAGCAGGAAGGAGGTGCACTTTAAAGTTACTCCAGCTTCTCTAAGCACCGCAGCCCACAGCCCATACCCATAGTCCAGTTACTTGGAGGCTGAGGTCAGAAAGTGGCTATACATCAGTGACCAAAGTGCTTATCATGGCGTGGGCTCACAATTCTTACTATGCTCCTGAGGAGTTTTTAAGGCGATATAAACATTTTAAGAGAAAAGTAACAACGTGTTTGATGTATATCACCAAACAAAACTTTATATTCTAAGGTAGCATTTTACCTAGAATTCCAGGACTTGGAAAGAGAAATGACAAGGTGGTGAGACTTGGGTGTGTGCTGTGACTGACAGGTCAGTCTCTCCTTGACTCATGTGTCAGGCATGGCTGGTTGCTGGCCATTCTGAAGAGTCAACGCTGCCTTTCTGAAGTCCATCAATTGGCACATTTCTTATAAAGGGTTTAGTGTTTTCTACGTTGGGTGACTCTTAGCATGTGGTAACTGCTCACCTCTTCTGTCACTGTGGGAAAGCAGTTTCAGGGAACATGTAAATCAGTGTAAGTGGCTGTGTCCCAACCAAACTGTGTGTGTACAAGCAAGCTGGGATCCTGGATTTGCCACAGTTTGATGGCCTCTGCCACTAAGTTACTGGTTCAAATAGTGTTTGTTGATGTCAGTATGACTCCTGGTCTGAGTTTTATGTCATCTGAGACCTGTCTGAAGTATTCTATTGATTCTTTTCTTTGAGCAGTTTGCAGAGAAAGGGAAGTCACATATTTGCTGGGATATATGTCGTTTGCCTTTATTTGGAAAAACATTAAAGAGAGGCTTCTGGATAAGAAAATAAAGAGAAAAGGAAATTCTTTTCATTTAGTTTTAAATATAGTTTCTCAGGGTCAGAGCTGCAGCCCAGTTGGTACAGGTCTTGCCCAATATGCATGAAACAATGGGTTTAATCCCAGCCCTGAATGAACCTCATGTGGATGCTCACTCATAATCTCAACACTCAGGAAATGTAGGCAGGAGGATAAGAAGCACACAGTCATCTTCAGATACATAGTGAGATAGAGGCCAGCCTCACCTACATGAGACCCTGTGATGATGATGATGATGATGAGGATGAGGATGAGGAGGAGGAGGAGGGGAGGGGGAGGGGAAGAGGAGAGCATAGTTTATTTACTCTGCTTCTGTTCATTGCCTTTTAAGGAGAAAATCTAAAATGTGTCTATGTTTGCTATTCTCATCTAGTTCTATGCCTCCTTAACCTCATAAATCTCAATCTCTGAGGTTAGTTAGTAAAGATTAAAGTCTAGGGGTGGATATGTAATCATTTGACATTCAAGAAATTCTGCTTGTATATACTATAACTGTGAGTAACTTTGCCTTTTACACACAAGAATCCTTGGAAGGGTTTTTTGTAGAAAACTGTTAATTGCTATCATCAACTTGATAGTTATAGTTTGACTCTTTTAGTCAGGGTCAGGAGTGGATCGTAGGTGTGTGTGTGTGTCTGTGTCTATGTCTGTGTGTCTGTGTGTGTGTATTTGCTTTGTCAACTTTTAACCTACTAAAATCATGTAGAAGAAACTTTGGGGGTTTATAAAGTGGACATCAAACATCTGTTAAGCTTTGACCCTGATTACTTGTGATGATCATTAATAGAAGTAAATATTTGGAAAGAAAACCCAGAATCATTATTTTTCAGCAACATTAAGGTTTCTGAAAGCGGGGGTTGGGGGCAAGCAAAAAGGCCAGGGGAAGCCTATCAAGATGGCTATGGGGTGCTCTTGTTTTTTGAGTAGGTATGGCCCCCACAGACTTGTATGTTTGAATGCTTGGCAATACAGAGCAGCAGTATTAGGAGATGTGGCCTTGTTGCAGTAGGTGTGGCCTTGTTGGAGGAAGAGTGTCACTAGGAGGTGGGCTTTGAGCTCAAACCAGGCCTAGTGGCTCAAAGTCTTTTCCTGCTCCCTTCTGATCAAGATGTAGAATTCTCAGCTCCTTTTCCAGCACCGTGTCTGCCTGCATCTCACCATGCTTCGTGCCATGGTGGTAATGGACTAAACCTCTGAAATGTAAGCCTGCCCCAATTAAATGTTTTTTCTTTATAAGAGTTGCCTTGGTCATGGTATCTCTTCACAGCAATAAAACTCTAAGACAAGTACTAAGTGGACTGCTGAGCACAGCACTATTTAAGGGGTAGGCAGATGAAAGATATAAAAGAGAAAAGGTCAAAGAATGGAAGATGCTACAGGATTGTAAGGGTGGGGGATAGTGTTCTACCAAGCACAAGAGTAAAAACTTCAAGGACTATATTTGACAGAAACTTAATTTGAGATAGCTCAAGCCATCTTAACCTGGCTTCAGTCTTGGAAGCTGGAACTTTATGAACAGAGCTGTGCACGCGCGCGCCACACACACACACAACACACACACACACCACACCAAAAGAAGAAAGATCTTTTTTTTTTTTTTTTTTTTACTTATTCACTTTATAACCCATCCCAGTCACCCCCTCCCACAATCCTTCCCCATCTCTTGTTTTCTGAGTACCCCCTCCTCCTGTATCCCCCACCCTGCCACTTTAAGTCTCTGAGAGGCTAGGTGCTTCCTCTCCCATTGAGGCCAGATGAGGCACCCAGCTAGAAGACCATACTCCATATACAGGCTGCATGTTTTGGGATAGCCCCCCTCCAGATGTTTGAGACCTGCATGAAAACCAAGCTGCACATTTACAACATATGTCCAGGGAGGCCTAGTCCAGCCCATGGAGGTAGATCTGTGTAGACTAGGTATGCTCCACGGTTGGTGATTCAGTCTCTGAGAGCTCCAAGGGTTCAGGTTCGTTTACTCTGTTGATCTTCCTGTGCAGTTCCTATCTCCTTAGGGCCCACAATCCTTCCCCCTATTCTTCTATAAGAGTCCTTCAAGCTCCATCCACTGTTTGGCTCTGGATGTCTGTATCTGTCTGAGTCAGCTGCTGGTTAGGGCCTCTCAGAGGACAGCTTGCCCCTGTCTGTTCTCAGGCTGGAGGTTTAGATCCTGGGAGCTTTGGTTGAATCTTTTGATACTCAGTCTAAAAAGGACAAAAGCACCCTCACTTTGGTCTTCCTCCTTCTTCTTGAGTTTCATGAGGTTTATGCGTTGCATCTTAGATCTTTTATATCCTAATGCCCTGTGTCTAGTTGACATAGCTTGGGTCAAGTCCTTCTCAGAGCCCGTTTCTGCAGCCAGAGATTAGATGAGACTGAGTGAAAGGCAATAAAGTGTGGTGGTTAGACTTGAACTTGGATGGAATATGTGGCTCATTGAAGATGGCTAAGTCCATGCCTAACCAGCCATTCCCTGTTACGTTTTTAGCTCCTTAAAGACCTTTTCTTGTTGTTGTTCTGAATTTTTCATTATTTTCTTCCTGAAAATATTGTGAGGCAGTTTGGGGCCTTGACCCTCCCTGCAGCCTGCAGCTGAGCTTCAAGGGTCAAATCTGATTTATATTGTGGTGGTGCTAGGAAATCATTTCTGGGGGTTAGGAGTGGTTGCACACACTTTAATCCCAGCACTCAGGTAACAGAGGCAGGCTGATCTCTGTGAGTTCAAAACCAACCTGGTCTACATAGCAAGTTCAGGACAGCTAGGACTACATAGAGAGACACTGACTCAGAAAAATAAATAGAAAAGGAAGTAATTTCAGAATTGCTAATGAACATATGAGAAAGTACATAACCTCACTTTAAAAAAAAAAAGCAAAAATTAGAATTATGAGGAAGTAGGTTCTTTTAAAATTAATTACAGCAGACAAGACTGAAGGGTTAGGGTGTGAAACTAGGGAACTTGGCCTTCTCAGCTTCTCCTTTTAGGAATGCAAACTAATATCTTTAATGAAGTCATTACCAAACTATCAGAAACCTGAAATTGATCCAGAATTTCTATTCATGGATATGTGTTTTAGGAAGTAGTCACGAAGGTATAGCTATACAGAGGTAGAATGTTTTCATATAAAAAACATTCTACCTCAAGGTTTATTGAATATACTTATCTCTAAATATTTGATCATGCCACAAAAAGTTTTACTTACTTTGTAGAAGAGTCTTAGGCTCTGTTGAACAAAACAGAGTTCATTCATTTAGCTATTTATGATGGAAGAAAAATTGGAAATAACCTAAATGTCCAGCACTTTGGCAGTAGTTAAGAAAGCAGTGATTCATTGCTGCGTGAGATGCCGTGACTCATAGCTTGTTTGACAACTGGCCATTTAGGGCTTTTTCCGTGGCCTAGAACTCAGTATAAAATAGCCATTAAAACTGAGTTACAGACTGTGGTACATACCTTTAATCCTACCTCACAGGAGGCAAAGGCAAGTAAGCTCAAGGCTAGCCTGCTCTACATAGCAAGTTTCAGAGTCACCTTGTGTAACTCATGTAATTGTCCCAAAAACAAAACAAAAACCAAAAACTGAGTTACAAACATAATGCAAGCAGGGTAAAACGTGTGATAAAGTATTACTGAGTGAACTAGATCCAAAGTCAGATATAATGCTTGTGTCTATATATCCCTGGCCGGCCTTGCGCCTTTTTTTTTTTTTTTTTTTTTTTTTTTTTTTTTGAGACAGGGTTTCTCTGTGTAGCTCAGGCTGTCCTGGAACTCACTCTGTAGACCAGGCTGGCCCGAACTCAGAAATCCGCCTGCCTCTGCCTCCCAAGTGCTGGGATTAAAGGCGTGCGCCACCACTGCCCAGCTACCTTGCGCCTTTTTATCTTCCTTCCTCTGCCCCCTGAGAGCTGGAACTAACAGGCATGTGCCATCACACTTCCTATGACTGACTTTGATTGTATGGTCTGCTTTTCTGAATGTCCCTCAATCCCTTGTTACTGTTGTCTTCATAAATTCTCTGCTCCCCAATGCCCAGGGAAATGACCACCTCTGCCTCAGCGACCTCCTTATGACTTGAATGAAAATTGTCTGATTTTTGCTTGTATGTGTGTTCGTGTGTGAGGGTGCACAGGCATGTGCCTGTGCATGCATCCACATGTGTGCAGCGTGCAAAGAACAACCTTGGGTGTCCTTCGGTGTTTCTCACCTGTAGTTTGAGACAGAATCTCATTGGCCTGAAATTTCAGCAGTGAGCTGGACTAGCTGGTCAGTAACAGGCTCTCTGTCTACTGTCGCCCGCCCATCTTTCCATCTCGGAGATTACAGGCAGGTACTGCAGGGCTGGGCTTTTTATGTGGGCTCTGGGGATCCAGACTCAGGTCCTCATGCTTTGCAAGGCAAATCCTTTCCTGACTAAGCTGTTTCCTGAGCCCTCAATTGAGAATTTTGTAGGATACGTTTATCTCTTTCTTCTAACCGGATGCTTACTGCAGCAGTGGGTTGGAAATGGAAGAGTGAGCCCCTTCCCTTGTGCCATGAGTGCTCACTCCATGTAGCATGGCAGATGCAAGTTGCTGGTTTACCTACAATGCTATGGATGTGAGAGAGGGTTTTGATTTTTTTTTTTTTTAATGTATCTTTAAAGGGCTTTGAAGATTGCATGAGATGTGACTAGCTACATACTTCATGCACTATTTTTTAATTTCTAATCCACTCCTTTTTCTTTTCAGAACTCCCTTTACCCTACTGTTCTTTGCTGTCTTTTCTATATCTCTCTCTGTTCACATAATGCATATGCAGGGTCAGGTTTACTCTGTCCTGTAGCTTCGCTGCATGCTTCTCAGTTGTCTCTATCTGTACTCTGTTTGGGATTTATTATATTTCTGTTGTCTTCCCAGTTACCAGTGATAGGCATTCTGTTGAAAAGACATATTACTTAGTTTTGTCTGACTTATGAGTAGGATTTTTTGCTTTGGTCTTGCCCCCCCCGGGACCCCCCCTTTTTTCCCCTAACTTTTTTTCCCTCCCAAGCCTTCACCTGGTTCCCAAAAACCCCCTTTTTGGGACCCCCCCCCCAAATGTTTGAGCGCTAAAACCGGGGCCAATTTAAAAAAGGGGGGGAGCCCCCAAAAGGGGGTTGGGGGGTGGGGTTTGGTTTGGTGTTTCCATCTAATAAAATTTCGGGTTTTTTTTCCCTTGGATTTCCTGTGAGCCAAATTTAGGCCCACTTTCCCCAATTTTTTTTGACCAAGTAAAATTTTTTTGGATTCGTTATCTTTTTGGGCCTTTTTGCCTTCAGAGGCCTTCCCCTTTTTTCTGGCGGGGATTTTTTCCGGGGTTTTGGTTTGTTTTTTTCAAAAAAGGCAAAAGCCCCCCTTTGGGGTTTCCCCTTTTTTGTTTTTCTGGGGTTTGGTTGATCTTGATTTTTTTAACAAGCCCTTTGTTCTTTTTTTCAGAGGGTTTTGCCCAAGATTAAAGCTAATGGGAATAAATGGGGGTTTGCTTAAACTTGGAAAATTTTGGGGAAATGTAAGGGGGGGGGGGGAAAAACCCCCCTTTTTTGAGCTTAAAGCCTTTTTTGGGTTTTCATTTTTTCTTTTTTTTTTTAAAAATTTTTGGGATTTGGGGGTTATTTTTGAGGGAGCAGTTGGGCCCCAAACTTTAATTTGGGTGGTTCGGGAAAATTTTTGGGGGTTGGGTGGTTGCAAATTTAACCCCGTGGGAAAAGGGGGGCCCCTTTATCAAACAACGGGTTTAAAAAGAAGCAGGCTGACCCTTGAGAAAACACTGTCAAAAAATTTAAAGAAAAGGGAAATTTTAAAATTTGCTAAAAAAAATTTGGAAAGAATATTTTAAAAAAAAAAAAAAAATTTAAAATTAGGGAATATTTTTTTAAAAAAAATAAAACGCTAAAGGGTTAGGTTTTTAAAAAAAATTGGCCCCGGGGTTTTTTAGGGGGAAAATAAATTTTGGTCCCCAACTTCCCGGGAAATGCCAAATTTTATCTAAGGGTTTTTAAAACAAAGGGTAATTATCAGAGTAATGTGTTTTTAAAATCTACTCAAGGTTTATAATATACAAATGATTTTCCATAACAAAATTTTACTTAATTTTGAAATCTTACTCAAAATTTTGACATAATGCTTGTGTCTATATATCCCTGGCCGGCCTTGCGCCTTTTTTTTTTTTTTTTTTTTTTTTTGGATTTTTGAGACAGGGTTTCTCTGTGTAGCTCAGGCTGTCCTGGAACTCACTCTGTAGACCAGGCTGGCCTCGAACTCAGAAATCCGCCTGCCTCTGCCTCCCAAGTGCTGGGATTAAAGGCGTGCGCCACCACTGCCCGCTACCTTGCGCCTTTTTATCCTCCTTCCTCTGCCCCCTGAGAGCTGGAACTAACAGGCATGTGCCATCACACTTCCTATGACTGACTTTGATTGTATGGTCTGCTTTTCTGAATGTCCCTCAATCCCTTGTTACTGTTGTCTTCATAAATTCTCTGCTCCCCAATGCCCAGGGAAATGACCACCTCTGCCTCAGCGACCTCCTTATGACTTGAATGAAAATTGTCTGATTTTTGCTTGTATGTGTGTTCGTGTGTGAGGGTGCACAGGCATGTGCCTGTGCATGCATCCACATGTGTGCAGCGTGCAAAGAACAACCTTGGGTGTCTTTCGGTGTTTCTCACCTGTAGTTTGAGACAGAATCTCATTGGCCTGAAATTTCAGCAGTGAGCTGGACTAGCTGGTCAGTAACAGGCTCTCTGTCTACTGTCGCCCGCCCATCTTTCCATCTCGGAGATTACAGGCAGGTACTGCAGGGCTGGGCTTTTTATGTGGGCTCTGGGGATCCAGACTCAGGTCCTCATGCTTTGCAAGGCAAATCCTTTCCTGACTAAGCTGTTTCCTGAGCCCTCAATTGAGAATTTTGTAGGATACGTTTATCTCTTTCTTCTAACCGGATGCTTACTGCAGCAGTGGGTTGGAAATGGAAGAGTGAGCCCCTTCCCTTCGTGCCATGAGTGCTCACTCCATGTAGCATGGCAGATGCAAGTTGCTGGTTTACCTACAATGCTATGGATGTGAGAGAGGGTTTTGATTTTTTTTTTTTTAATGTATCTTTAAAGGGCTTTGAAGATTGCATGAGATGTGACTAGCTACATACTTCATGCACTATTTTTTAATTTCTAATCCACTCCTTTTTCTTTTCAGAACTCCCCCTTTACCCTACTGTTCTTTGCTGTCTTTTCTATATCTCTCTCTGTTCACATAACTGCATATGCAGGGTCAGGTTTACTCTGTCCTGTAGCTTCGCTGCATGCTTCTCAGTTTGTCTCTATCTGTACTCTGTTTGGGATTTATTATATTTCTGTTGTCTTCCAGTTACCAGTGATAGGCATTCTGTTGAAAAGACATATTACCTTAGTTTTGTCTAGACTTATGAGTAGGATTTTTGCTTTGGTCTTGAGTTTGCTTCTTCTCTTTAACTTACATTAAGGGATGGCTCAGCAGTTGCGTGCACTGGCTACTCTTATAGAGGACCCGGGTTTAGTTCCCAACACCCATAGCAGCTTACAGCTACCTGTACGTCCAATTCCAGAGGACCTTATAACTTCTTGTGGCCTATGAGGATGCTAGAAACATGTGGGTGTACAGATATACGCAAGCAAAACACCCATACACATAAAAATAAATAATTTTTTTTAAAAAAGAAGACCCTAAATTATTATACCTAGGTACAACTTTACCCAGATTCCCACACTGTTCTTTTGCAGAATGGTACCAAAAAAGCCAAATATCTGGTGATTCTGACTTCCATTTGACTTGAAGATTGGTTTCAGGAATATTTGGGGGGGTTCTTTGCCTAGAAATTATTGATTTAGCAGACTAAAGAGTAGAGGTGTGAGCCTGTTTCTGAAGTCCCGAATGGTAAGTTACAGAAGAGTCAGTTCAGGGTTCTTTAAGAGCTTTTCTAGCCTAGCTCCACACATTGCAGATGAAAACCTGGGGCCCTCCAAGGGGGTGTGGTTTACCTAAGTTGTGTAATGCCGTCATGGTAGAAAATAAACGAGTGCCAAGTGCCCTGAGTTCCCAACGTAGCATTCTTTCCACTGTGCTGATGGCTGGCTTCCAGCTGCAGGGCTGCAGATTGCAGATTGGTGCTTATGACAAGACCTGGCTGACTGCAATGGTTCTTCATGGCTGAGGAGAGCACCGTCTGCTCCGCTTGGTCCATCCCATTTACTGGAGGCAGTGGCAGAGTGTGCACATGAGGTTTACACTGAGTCTGCTGCTGCCCTGTTGGGAGCCGAAAGCGGCTATCATCTTTCAGCCATCTCAAGCCATATACCCTGACAAGAGACTTGTTTTCAACAGCCTACAACAGCTAAGCACACTCTGATAAACATCATGTTTTTCTCCATATCTTATTTTGCTGCTTAGTGCCCCCAGCTGCAAGGGCACGTGTCTCCACACAGCTAGCTAGGTGCACGTGGTCTCCATGCTGCAAGGCACATGACGTAGTGCCTTCAGCTATGCTTGTCCACGAGAGAAAGGCATGTAGTAAAGGATATAAATACCCAAAATTTCCTTTCAATACAAGAGACTTGGTCAGACTCTGTCTTGTCTTCATTCTTCGCGTCTCTTGCCCCTCCCCACTCTCTCTCTTGCTAGACCCTGACCGGCGGACCGGAGCAGCAGACCAGGCGTTACACTGCCCCAAGATTCTTACCTTTTTAAAAATTGGCTTTCTACTACTTTTGAATATTTTAAATAAATATGGGATCTATTCAAGGCAAACTTTATCAAACCTTCAAGGAATAAGACTACTTAAAGAAACTATTTCAGGGACTAAAAAGAAGAAAACTAGAATTAACATCAGCTTGTCTTTATTCCTGCTTGTTTAGAAACAGTAAAAAGAGGCAAGGAACAAAAACTGAGTACCTTCCAACATCTGACATGCCTAGGTGATATATTTTATGGGATGGAACTGAGGACTTTGTGGTCACCTTACTGTATGCTAAACAACGAACCTCCATTGCTCTTTGAGTTTGACTCCATTTGCAGTGGTGGACTTTGGGTACCTTTTATGACTGTATTATATATGTATATATGTGTATATGTGTGTGTTTGTGTATATACGCACAATACATACATGTCTGTGATGTGAAAGTTGTTTGCTCTTTATTCATTAATATATGGTTCTAACTAAATGTACAGAGATTGACTCATGATTTTAACTCCAGGCATACAATGTTTCCATCACCCCAGTGACTTTCCAGACTATAACATGGCATGCTGCACCATGCAGGCTTCTTAGAAGCGAACCTGGTTCACTCAGAGCTTAGCTTCAGCCTGATCTTTGTACTCAGAGGACAGTGTATGCTGTGTGTGTGCATCACAGTTCAGGCATCACGAAGCTCACTTCTTTGCTATGTTGCATGCTGAGCAGCAGCCTTCATTACTCTAATTAATTTGATTTCCACAATGGTCCTGTTTTGCACAAACACTGCCATGCCTCATGAACCTCTCAAGTGGTTTTTCTTAGAGAAATGCGTGTGTAGCTCTCACACTCTGCAAGTGTTTACCTCAGCATGATTTCGTGTATATAGAATTACACTGGCTTTGCATTGTGGGAATGACAGAGTTGACAGGACCATTAACTTGTGTACTCTGGGAATTGTTTCCCCCTTCCCCCAAGGCTAACTACAGGAGTGCTGTTTCTGAATTATGATGTGGGGATGAAATGTAAGTTCTAAAGCACATACACAGACTATTCTTATTATGAACTACAACAATCTGACAGAAAATAGCACTGTGAAATATTTTTCCTTCAACTTTTCTTTCTTATGATGACTGGGGTTTGTGGGGCTCTTTTCTCTTCTCTTTTCTTTTCTTTCTTTTTGTTTGGGTGAGCTCCCTGTATCTCAGGAATAGCAGGAAACATGATGCTGCTGGTGCTGCTGCTGGTGCTGGTGCTTCTGATGCTGGTGCTGCTGGTGGTAGTTTCAGGCCGTCTGACTGTGTGGCCCAGCTTTATATCCTAGGCTGTCTTCAGACAGTGTTCCTGCCTTGCCCTTCCGAGTATTAAGATTACGGGTATGCATAATGTGTCTGGCAGGTAGAAACATCTGCCTCATCTCCAAAGGAACAGCCATGTTCGTAAAGCCCAAGCCAAAGCTGATATCCTGTGAGGAGAGCCTAGGGAAGGGTACACAGACTGTCAGTGGAAATAGGACAGACCAGAAAAAGGAAATGCTAGAGCATTTAATCGACTCAGAAAAAATTGTTTGAGAATAAGAGAGGTTGGAGACTTGGAAGGCAGACCTCAGTGAACAGTGGCATCTTTATCTATTTTTGCTTTTGTTTGGAGGTCAAGGTGGGTTATTCTGTTCACTTGGATATCTGTCTTTTCTTCTCTTTTCCTTTTTGTTTCTCCCTCTCTTTCTATCTTCCTCCTCCTTCCTTTCTTCTTTCCTTCCTTCTCTTCTTTTTTTCTTGATGCTGGAAATTGAACCCAGGGCCTTGAGTGTGTGAGGTACACACTCTACCACTTAGCTTTAACTGCTTCAGAGTATGTGAACATGGAAATAAAGCCTGGCATACAGACAACTGACAAGACGTGTACGTGTTACCAGTGTCTGCAGAGCAGAGAGTGTGTGCGTCAGTTAACTGTATGTTGGGGGTGGGCTGTGTGCTAAAACATTACATTTGTTGATTATTCTTCCTACCGCACGGAGTGTTTGGCCAAAGTTATAAGCTTTCAAGTCAGTTACAAAATGTAAAATTGAGGCTGATGATAATTTTGGAACTTGTATATAAATAAGATTTATAAATTATTTTTCAATCACAGGTTGTGATGCTTCTGTGACTATAACTCTGAGTTACAGGTTTCACCTTCCAGAAACTCACTGTTATCAAGTAGAGGAGCCTAAATTTTAGAATATTTTAATAGAATACTTTGCCTGACATAGAGATTATAAATATAACCTATTTGTTACAGATATCTTTGTCCTATAAATAGATTTATTCAAATGATTTGTATATTTTTTGCACAAGGTGGTCAATAATCTAATATAGGGTCTTGTACACACTAAGCACTTTACCATTAAGTAACACACCAAGTTCATTTTTAAAACTATTCCAATTTGTAATTAAGTATTGTGATAGTTTAATGAGAATGGCTTCCATAGGCTCATATATTTGAATGCCTGGTCACCAGGGAGTGGAAATAATGGCCTTGGAGGAAATGTGTCATTGGGGGTGGGCTTTGAGGTTTCAGAAGCCCATGCTAGCCCTGATCTCTCCACTTCCCGCCCTCTCTTCCTACTTCCTTCTCTGTCTGTCAGTCAGAATGCAGCTCTCGGCTACTGCTCCAGTGCCAGGCATGCTTCCATGTTCTCCCCCGTGTTGACAATGTACCAAACCTCTGAAAGTGTAAGCTAGCCCCCAAGTAAATGTTGCAGGCAAACGCAGGCAGATCTCTGTGAGTTCAAGGCCAGCCTGGTCTACAGATCAAGTTCTATGACAGACAGGGCTACACAAAGAAACTCAATCTTGACTCTTTAACTAATTTATTTTTTGAACTCTACTTTTAAAAAAATAACACTTTGTTAGCCATGTAGTGGTAGTACACAACTTTAATCCCAGCACTCAGGAGGCAGAGGCAGGGGATCTCTGAGTTTAAGACCAGCCTGGTCTACAGAGTAAGTTCCAGGATAGCCAGGGCTACACAGAGAAACTCTGTCTCAAAAAAAAAAAAAAAAATCCAAAAACAAAGCAAAACAACAAGAAAAAAACAACTCACTTTTGTTGCTTTTAGTTTTATTAAAAAGATTAAGTTCATTTTTAATCAGAGTACCATAAGCATTTTGGCAGGCTAATTCTTTATCAGGGTCTGACTCTAGTACAGAGGACAAGCAAATTTCCAAGCTGACCTCCTTTGCCAATATGTCACCAGAGTCTGAGTCTGACTTTCTAGTCCTTGTGTTATCACTGAAAGAATTTATACTAAACAGAATTTAGACTTAGAAAATGGCAAAGTAAAGTAGAACACACCCTGAAGTGTGAGAGAGTGAACAGTGACCAAAGAGACTGTTGCAGAGCAGAGCACTCTTACGGGATGGAAGCAGACAGCAACCAAAGGAGCCACTGCCCTGATGTAAACTTTGGGCAGGTTCTAGACCATTTGCAAGCTGCTTTTCCTGAGGAACTTTGTCCTGTTCCTTGATTGACAGGTCTGTTTGGTTTGATTCTTACAGAAAGGCCAATGGTATGTCTTTGCTCTTTATCAGAACACCTCTTGCTAGCCAGTAATTTTGTAAGGTTTATGGCCCCTGGAGCCAGGTTTAAATAGTTATCTATTCAAGGTCACCATCAGCTCATTTGAGACTGGCTTGAGCTATATAAGACCCTATCTCAAAAAGACTTTTTAAGTTGTTTCCTAAAACTCTCTAGGCAGTTCATGTCTTATCCCAGGACCAGAGAAGACTCTCAAGTCTTGTTCCTCTGACCATAATTAGTAACTATAGACTGCTGTAGTTAAAGTTGTTGCTTTGCAGGCTGTCTGATTATGAGGGTATTGTCCAGTCCCCAGATCTCCCACGCTGATAATAACCCACCATTACAAAGACATGTGAGAGTGGAATTAAGCTTAGCTTTGGTCACATGAAAAAGAAGTAGCTTTCTACCAATGTTTGCCTTTCTAAGCTGTTCCAAAATGTAAATTTAGCTACAAAACTTGAAACTCAGGACGGGGAGATACCTTAATCCATAAAATTCTTGCTGGGCAAGCATATGGAATTGAGTTTGGATTTCTAGGGCCCATGTTAAGAAGTAGTCGCACCAGGTGCAATGGTATACTTGTGTAATCCAAGAGCTGCTGAGTGGACAGAAACAGGAGGTCTCTGGGGCTCACTGGCCAGCAGGGCTACGTGACACCCCCACCACCAATGGACTAGTTGCAAGGCAAATCTGCAGAGTGATATTTCTTAAAGGACTTTTCTTTATAATACCTTACCCTTAAATACATTCTTGAGATTTAAACTTTCACAATAATACTAAAACATGATTTTTTATAACTACATGACTGCAAAATTGGTAATGTTTTGTAGACTAATAAAAGTTATTTTAGAATTAAAGAGGTGGTTCGGTGGTTAAAGGACTTGCCACAAGACCAGAAGAACATTAAGACCAAAGTTTGTATTCCTAGAGCCCATGCTGGGTGGGCATGGTGGCCTGCCTGTAATTCCAGCACTTAGAAGATGAAGACAAAAGATCCCTGGAAAGCTAGTTGACCAGACTGGCCATATTGTGTAGGTCTGGGTTTAGTTGAGAGACTTGGACTCCATGAACAAAGTGGAAAGTGATCAAGGAAGAATCCAACATCAGCCTTGGGTCCACCACATCCACACACATCTATACACACACACATACACACACATACACACTTGTGAACACGAGGGTCCACCACATCCACACATATCTATACACACATGTGAGCACAAATATGTGTGCACACATATATGAAGGTAAGGATTTATAAGTTCCATCTGGGCCATTTGTAGGTCCTGTTTACTTTTTTTTCTCTGTTGCTACTTTGTACTTTAAAAAGACACGTCTCCTCCCCTCATAACAAACAGCTCAACAAAATGTGCACAAGCTTTTTAGTGATGTGTTTCTGGTCCTGATTTTTTAACTTTTATTGCCTTTTCAAAAAGAACACAATCAAAGGCCCTTTTTGAACTGAAAGCATTGCCTGGCTTCTCTGCACTACATTTCCATACATGCATAATGAAGGCCAACCCCTCTTCCACCCTAGAATGGCTCATTTTAAAGGTTTGTGATCAAATCCCTAATGTGGTCTCCTGACTCCAGAGTCATTATTAACTGTGCTATCATCAGTAATCTTTCCTACCTCTGCCAAAGAGCAGGATCTTCATGGCACATAAACCAAAGCTGAGCATCAAATGGGAAAACATCGCTGGAGAGATGGTTCAGTGATTAAGAGCACTGGCTGCTCTTGCAGAAGACTGAGGTTCTGTTCCCAGCACCCACGTGGTAGCTCACAACTACGTGTAACTCCAGTTCCAGGAAACTCAACACTGTCTTCTGACCTCTGTGTGTGCCAGGCACATGTGTGGTACATGGACATACATGTAAGCAAAATACTTATAACAAAAATAAATCTCTCAAACTGGAAAATAGAGAGGGAAAGCCATTCCCTTCAGAACAGTTCATTCTCCCTCCTCCCCCAAACACTAGCTGCAGCCTCTCTAGATTCCTAGCCATAAGATACTAGGATAAATGCCCAGGCCGGTGAGTGCAGCTCCTACAGACACTGATGAGCTTCTGATCTGGCTTGGTACCATCACAGGTATTTAAAAACAACTCATTTACACCTGGGAATGTCATTCAGTGTTTGAGTACTTACAAAGCATGTACAGGGCCCTGGGTCCAGCACTTAAACCATACAACTACAAAAAAACATATTATTTGTTAAGTATGAAGTCAGAAATGAATATATTAAAACATATAGAAGAGAGGTGGCTCAGCAATTTAAAGTACTATAGGATGCAAGTTCAATTCCTCTTGAACTTGCAGCCTCTTGAAAATCCAGCTGTAGAGAATCTGGTGCTCTCTTCTGGCCTCTGTGGCCAAGTACACATAGCCCACACAGACACATAATTTTATTTATATATGTGTGTGTGTGTACATACAATGTATATATACATACATACATATACATACATATATATATGTATATATATATATAATATATGACTAGAGGTTAGGTTTTTTTTTTAAGCAGTTAGGAGACTCTTTGTACTTATATAAATCTTAAGATTTCCTGTGACTTCTTTGAAGATAGGAATCATATTATAAAGAACTTTATACTCCTAATAGAACTTTGCACAGAATAGGCACTTTAATAGTTGTTAGATGGATTAATGAAGGAAAAGTGTCTGTTGACAATGAAAAATAAAAATCTATTCACCGACCCTTACATTCATAAACAGGCCCCAAAATGATTGATCTGTATTTGAGTCTTACTCAAAGAAAGAGTAAACTATCTAAACTATAATTCTTGACTGGTAATACTTGACCCTTCACCGCCTCCTTAAATCTGAGTTAAAATGTACATATTCTAGCAACTCAGTTTATTACAGACTAAGCTACTTAAAAGTTGATTTGCAGGAAACAGCCAAAAAATTCTTGAAAGATGAGGTAATGTCTAGTGAACTCTTAGGGTTCTACTTTGGGCCTTGAAGACCTTTGGAGTCTGGAAGCTGTGCTTACCTTTCCTAGGGGACTTTTCCACAGTTTTGCTGTATCAAATAAATTTTGTCACTGTATCAAAAATAGAGTAATAAAGGTCGTACTTCTATATGCTTAAGTTTCAGGCTTAAAGATTCTTCAGAATAGTCTAGGAATAGACCTGGTTTCTCTCTTACTAAAGTCATCTAATACTTACTGCTGTAAGCACCTTAACTCAGGCTCAATGCTGACATTTCCAGAAAGGATAGGGCTGTCACAGGGGCCCTATTCTCTCTCTCTCTCTCTCTCTCTCTCTCTCTCTCTCTCTCTCTCTCTCTTTCTCTCTCTCTCTCCCCCTCTTCTTCCATCCCTCCCTCTCTCCCTCCCCCCCCATGTGTGTGTGTGTGTGTGTGTGTGTGTGTGCACATCTTCCCCTTGTTTTAGGGCAGGGTATGTTCTTGTTTTGCTGCAGTGTAACGTGTGATGTGGCCCCTGAGCTTCCTGACAGTTTTCCTGTCTCTACCAGGTCCCACTCTGCAGTGATATTGCTAGGAATACAAATGGCACCGTACCATATCTGGCTTTTAGGGTTGAGTTCAGGTCCTCAGACTTGTACAGCTAAGGCTTTTAACTGTTGAGCCATCTCCCTGCCCCTTCTTTCTTTCTTTCTTTCTTTCTTTCTTTCTTTCTTTCTTTCTTTCTTCTGTCTGTCTGTCTGTCTGTCTGTCCTGTCCTTCCTTCCTTCCTTCCTTCCTTCCTTCCTTCCTCTTCCTTCCTTTCTTTCTTTCTTTCTTTTTTTTTTTTTAATTGTAAATACTTTTTGAACTCTTTCTTCCTTCTCCCTAATTTAAGCTTAAAAAACTGAAGACAGAGGCAACTGCTGCTGTCCCTCTCTCTTCATATGATAACGACACTTGATTCTGAATTGCCAGCTGGTGTCGGGGCAGTCCTCTGTGATAATTCCCAACGTGCTATCCTTGATATGATGGTAAGGACAGGTTCCTCTGGTTAAAACAGTTTAACAGTGAGGCCGGCCAGGGGGCAAACACCTTTAATCCCAGGACTCGAAAGGAGGCAAATCTCCGAGTTTGAGGCCGGTCAGGGCTACAAGGTCAGACTCTGTCTCAAAAAAACTTTTAGTGACATCCAAGGAATCTTCATGTCATATAACACATAAGGATTTGCAGGATGCATTTGAATCTCCAGTTTGTTCTCCAGACTGTGGAGAACAATCTGACACTGGCCACCATATCATTTTTCCCACCTTATAATTGTGTTTGTCAAATTCCACATTTAGATTTGTAAGTAGTGACTGTAGTGTTTTCAAACTTAACTGATGGAATGTAATATTGGATCAGTTTCACTTCCAAGCACATACTCCTTGCCAGTTTGATAGCTCAGAAATTGGATGGCTGTCTCTGCCTTATGACTGACTAAAAACTGTTCAGCTCTTTTCTTCACCACAGACTTGTGCTAATTTTTTGGTTATATCAATGTCTTCATCCCATCAACTTCAAACCTTTTGCTATAACTGCAATTTGAAATACATTGAACATTAAGATACAGTAGATATTGTGTACATGTATAAATGTATTCTGTGCAACTGAAATAACAATTTCGAGAAAGCATAGCCCTACTGTGTAACATGCTAGAATTCACTAGTCTGCTTCACTTTTTATTGATCTGACTCTGAGCCACTAACTTGATTTATGGCCTATTAATGAGTCTCAAATTATAACCATTGTACTCTCCCAAATAGTTGCTTTGACAACCCCTGTTCTGTGAAATCCTAGAGTCCTCTGAAATGAGAAGCTATTTTTCAAGAGTTCTCTAGAGGTAAGGCATCATCTATTTGTCCTCTTTGTCATCCTGGTAAGATGTAAGAACTAGACTTTTTTCTTTTTGTTTTGAAATAAGTTTAAACCACATAAATATTTAAGAGTAGGACAAAGAACTCTTTATGCCCTTACTCAGTGACCAAGTTCAAGTCTTACCAATTGTCTCAACAATGTCACTTCTAATAAAAGGACTCATGCCTGAGTCATGGACCCACCAAGTTTTTACTCTATAGTCAGTCCCTCCTTGACTCTTTATGTTGATGTTTGAGATTAGAGCCCAGTCCTCTATCCCTTGGTTTGGGTGTATCCAGTGTTTCAGTGTAAGTCGAGCACTCTACCCTGGCACCATGGTGTCATGATGGATGTCACAGGAATGACACTATATGCTCTCTTTTCAAACTGTCCTATTCACTGTGCTGTAAGCCTTCACCTATAGATTATGATGTGCCAAGATTCTCCATGGAAGAGTTCCTTTTGTTTTTTAGTGATTAAGGAGTACATTATAAAGGAATACTTTGGGATCTTGTAAAATGTACTCAGTCATCCACTTTAACCACTGGTTTGGGCTATATTTCTATTCCTTTCCTGGACTGATTTTACAACGATGGTTACTTAGAAAAATGATTCCCCACCCCCAGGTTCATCACTCTGCATTTATAGCAGACATTTTACCGTAAGGAACAATCGTTCTCATTTCTTGTTTATTGTTGTTTACTCCTTTATATTGATATTTATTCATGGATGCCTGTTTTCTTCAATGGTTAATTGTTATCATTTTTGATGTTCATGCATCCCTTTTCTAAATCATCTTTTGGCGTTCTTTTGTTAGGTCCCTGTTGAGAACCAGGCTCATTTCTTCCTCTTCCCAGCTCTAGAACCAGCCACTTTCCCAGGAGCCCTGTTCCTTTCTGTTAAGAGTAGCATTCAGCAGCAGGATTCAGCCACTGGTCTCCAAATATTACTGGGATATTGTTCTTCTCAGGCTCTCTGAGCAAGAAGGAACAAGGGAATATATACATTTCCATTTAACTGACTATACTGAAAATCATGAACTTTATCACTACTTTCAATTCTGTTTAAAAACACAGAGAAGTCATTCTGGCCTTCATATATATATCTTTTTAAATATATCTTAAAAAAAAAATAAAACGTATTGCCCTTTATCTTTAGTACATTTCCTTTTTTGTTTGGCATCCTTGTGTAAATGCAGTCCCCTAACTATACCAGGCCCGTGGCTTTGTCACTGTATCATCCCTTTATTCCAGGACTCTACCTTCCAGGAAATAAGATAAGGAGCAAGGTAGTTAGAGGGAAAAGTTCTTTCTTAAATCCTTGAAGAGATTCTATTATCACTTTAATAGCAGTCTTTTATGTGGCTTTAAGAAACCCAAAAACAGGAGCTAGATAGAAGGCTCAGCAGTAAAGAAAGTGTACTGCTCTTCCAGAGGACCCAAGTTCAATTCCAACACTTACATCAGACATCTTGCAACCACTTGTAACTCCAACTCCAGGGAATCTGACACCTCTGGCCTCCTCATATACCTGTACTCGTGTGATCATGTGCAGACATACACATAACTAAAAATGAAATCAGAAAGAAAAACAGCATAAAATGTGAAAGCTAATATTTAGGCTTTTGCCTCAGATTTTTTGGTAGAGTTTTATAAACCCATACGTATATCACCAAGCACTTTTTGTGGTCACTACTTTGTATTAAGTATGATCGTGTTGGGTATGATTTAGTTAATTTTCTGTATATTAACCCTAAACCATATAACAGTACATTATATTTCATCATTTTGGAAGTGACCCAAATAAAACTCAGTGAGGTTGAGGAGTCTGACCATGTCAGATAGCTGAGCAGAGGTTTAGTCTTCATCCCAGGGCACATGACTGTAAAGCCCACATGCTCTCTTGCCACAGGTACAGCAGGACAGGTGTTCTTTTCTCTTGCTTTGACAAAATACCCAGAGAAAAAGCTACTTAGGAGAAAGGGGGTTTGTTATAGCTTAAAATTCCAGATTATATTTTATCATAGCAGAGAAATGAAGGTGACAGGAACTTGAGACATCTAGTCACATCACATCCACAGTGAAGAACAGAGGGAAATGAATGTATAAGATTGCTAGTGCACAGTTCACTTCTCTTTATACAACAGCCCAGGACCCAAACTAGGAATGGTGCCACTCACTTTATACTGGGTCTTCCCTCACCACTTATAATCAAGACAGTCTCTCACAGACATGCCCACATGCCACTCTGCTCTGATAGACGGTCTTACTGAAGCTTTCTGCATAGGTGATTCTAGACTGTGTCAAGTTAACGATTAAAACTAACCATCACTGTGGGAACATATTCACTGACAGAGGTTATCTCCGCAAAGCAACTTGCCAAATGTCACTTGTAAACTATGCAAACAAGAAAAGACCTGACTCATTAGTTTTTCCTGTGAGTTTTGGCAGTGTTGAATCAATGGGAGTTCTGATCAGGGTGCCTCCATAAGTAAGGGTCTTCATTCATGGTCACTTGTTTGGTATGTGTCAACTCAAACACATACCCTTTAGTTGCTTGTTCTTATAGTTGGAGACTGTTGAATTTATTAATTAATTTATTTATAGCTACCAATCCTTTCCCTTTATCGTACCTAGAGGAAATAAAACAATCGAGCCTGTCATTTTGTCCTGCCTCTCTGAAATAAGTTATTTTTTAAGCAAATGTCTTATGCAAAGCTCAGCTCATTGGGAGTCTGTTTCTAGGATTTTCTTAACTAGGGTCTTTGGTTACTGATCCAATTTGAGAAAAAAAAAAAAGCTTCAGTTAAAACTGAAGAATTCCTGCCTGGTGAGGCAAAGAGGAGCACAGTGAGCAGTTCTTAATCTCAGATATCCCTTTGTGCTGATTGTCTTTTTAGATGAAAAGAAGGAGAAAAAATAGTATGGTTATATCATCAGCTGAGTGGTAGATACTGATAGATTATTTCTCCAATTTATGCCAGATTAGATTATATTAAAGGCAGGTTTATTGGGAAGCTGGTCTTGGGTGGGCAAGAGTTCACTGGCTCCAAGGACCAAGGCCAAAGAAGTCACCATGGGGAAGGCGGGGAAGGGAGAGAGAGAGAGAGAAAAGGGGAGTTGCAGAGAGAGACAGACAGACAGACAGACAGACTAAATTGTCTGGCATATATAGAGAAGAGCCTCTGGGAGAAGTGCAGCTTAGCCCCTGGCTGGAAAGTTCATGGTTGGGGGCAGGGTGTGCCAGGTACGGATTGAGGGATGCTGGGAGACCCTGGAGGCCAGGTCTGCTTTTCTATGTAAAATATGCATGTACCTCAGTCACATGACCTGGGGTCTGAAACCAAACAGACACCAAGAATGTCCTTAGCCAGTGTGTTAAAATTTAAGATGGGCCAGTACAGAGACAAAGGCAGGTTGTTTGACTCTCTGAATCCATACTTTAGAAGTGACACTACAAAGGTGTATGACTTGAAAACTAGATTATCTGTATAACTGCAACAAAGTACATTTCCTGTCAGCTCTCTTCACTGAATATCAAAGATGCTTTCATTTTCAGAGGAGAATTAATGTTTTTTGAATCTTAAAGGAACAATAACTGTTTTGGCAAAAATGAAATATATATACAAACCACGTGAACAAAGAGAATTTAGATTCAACTTTCTGGAGAAATTGTCCCCAGCCAGATCCAGTGTGTTCCTATGAGCATCTCGGATCCTCTAAATCCTCAGTAAGGCCCTGGCTTCCTTGGTGGCCTTGACTGGCAAGTTGTCTTTTCACATCGACTTGTATTTACCTGAGTTGGCAAGAGCTTATCCTCGATAGTGCTCTGCATGCTTCTTGCTGACTGTGCAACGCTGGCCAAGTCAGTTGGGGCGAGATGAGGACATAGGATATATGAAAACTCTTTGATATAAAGGAATTTGTCACTGTTAGAACTTCCTTAAATAGACATATGCTATAAACGAGAAGGGACAAAATGGCCATTTAAGAATAAAGGGGTTTGCTGGGCGGTGGTAGCGCACGCCTTTAATTCCAGCACTTAGGAGGCAGAGGCAGGCAGATGTCTGAGTTTGAGCCCAGCTTGGTCTACCAAGAGAAACCCTATCTTGATGGGAAGAAAAAAGGGGGTTGTGCAGTTACTATAAACTTTAGAGAAGCAGGTCCAGAAACTGAGACTGCTTAGAGTTGTTTTTACTATCATGTCAAAGAAAGTGTAGCCATGATAATGTTCATTCAACATATTGACAGGGTTAACTATGTAAGATATATCCATATTATAAAAGTCACAGTAGAATGGTTCAGAGGGTAAAGGATCTAATTCAAAACCTGACAACCTGAGTTCAGTCTCTAGAAACAAAATGGTGAAGAAAAAAAAGCAGCTCCCCCAAGTTGTCTTCTGACTCACATGTACACACACACACACACACACACACACACACACACACATGGTACATGTGTACCACATCAGACACAGACAAAATAAATATAACAAAAAAGTTCATAGATGAGAATTCTCACAATAATTGGCCTTTTGGATGGAGCCTATAATTCCAGCTTGTTGTCGGATTAACTAGTCTTTAGGAACTGTTTTCACATTGAAAGTGAATCAAGACTTCTTTGTAAATCCTTTTCAACTGCATTCATTAAACTGACCCCCTGCCCCAAGTAGATGATCACTTTTGCTTATTTAACGTCCCAAAATTAGTATTTGGAATAAAAGAGATATCAAAACAACCAAGGCAAATGAGTCATTAGTTGGAAGTAGTTACGAGGAAAAGTATAAATTCCATGTGGAAAGGGGAGAGCAGGATAGAGTCTCCAGGAGCCTGCGGGGAATCGAGCTGTTACTCTGAGGCTAAGCCCACTGGCTTCGAAAGCACTTGGCTTAGAAATGCTGGACAGTGCAGCAATGACAAGAGAGCAAGAGATTAAACAAAATATTTCTTCAAGGCCAAGTGCAAACTCCTTCAACGTCCAGCAAAGACATTCCTTTCTTGTTAACTCTTCATTCTCTCTGTGCCTCTGAGCCTTGTCATCTATCAGTCCTTGTTTCCCACCACCTTTATGCCGCTTTCAAATCTTACTCCTTCCTGATTGTGGCATCCTAAGAAACTCTGACACATTTTCTAATAAAGATGTAGCCAATAAGATCTCTGGTCTACAGAGCTTACTTTGCAGTGCCCAGAGTTTCAAGCTTCTGGCCTTTCTTGCAGTGCAAGAATGACAAGGCTTTAAAACTTCACATAAAAGGCTTGAAGGTACTTTCATAATTGTGTCTGGGCCTGTTACTTGAGAGATATGAGAGCTGAAAATCACCATTCTCATATGCAAAAGAAGGGTTTACAGAGATCCGCCTTGGCAACTGCTTCTGCTCTGGGGTAGTATCTATTGGAGGTTGTGGGGTTGCCCCTAGGCGTGCCCACAGCCTCCATTCCTAGAAGCTGGCGGCTTTCTTTTCCTTCTACAAGTGGCAACCAAGTTCTGGGTTGAAAGTGAATCCTTGCCCTTGGCTACTCTCCAGCATTCCTCGCTGAGCGAATGGGGATTTGGAATGTCAGAAAATAGAAGAGGGAGGGGAAAGATGTGCGTATGACTCTGAGTGTTTAGAGCAAAGGCAGCTCGTCTGGAAGGACTTAGGAAAGCTTCACTTCCTCAGACTGCTTCCTTCCCACAAACTCAGTTCCTGCTTTGTGTTTTAGTTGTTTAACCTGAGTTTAGCACAGCAGTTCAGACCCTTACAGCCCAGTGGGGTCCGACTGAGGGAAGACAGGGTGACTCCGGAGGACGTGTGGTGTTTCTTCCTTCTGGATAAAAGGACAGTATTTGTCCCCAGACTCATCTGCAGCAAGAGCCAGAACTGCCATTCCTCTGGGATTTAATCAGGAGTCGCCAGGAGCCCAGATTCAGGTTTTATTCCCAAGCCAGCCTGAGCAAGAAGTGACCTTTGGACAGAATCATGGATTCAGTCTAGGCATGAAAGGTTGTGTTTGGCACACGCCTTCTACTGATCATACTTGTGATTGAAGCCACATCGGAATACTGATGGGACACAACACAACACTCTGTAACTGTGGACTGGCTCAGAGCTCAAGATTGTAATTTGCAAGGCGGCTTTTATCCTTTATTTAGTTCCAAAGTCATCTTCTATCAGCTCAAAAGGAAGAATTCTGTAAAAGTTATCTACAGGGACAGATCCCAGCTTTGTGTGAAGAATCCAGAGGTTGGGTGTCTGTCTCGATCCCAGGAACCATGTCTTCTTTATATACACGAAGTAAGGAATTCACACGGAATAGGAAATCTCAGTCTGATTCTCCCCCAGCATCTCCCTCCCCGACTGCCAAGACACTCCGAGTAAGCCTTTTTTATTTATGTCTGATCATAGCATGTCAAAGGTGGGGAATGTGTACATGTAACTCGCAGGCTGAGGCTTAGAAAATGTGGCATTTCAGAGTATGGAGAAGTCAATATAGAGGGAAATTGCAAGTAAAGCCCCAGCTAGCTTTCCTAAAAAGGGTTGTAATTCATAGTACTTGATACTGTCTTAAGTAAAAGCAGACTTAAATAATTCAGGCTACAGTTTCTGCCTTTTAGCTTTTAATCTGTTGTAAAATGCTTGGTAGTAAGATTCTGGAGAGCGTTTTCTTTGTGTGATCTGTTGTTTAGTTTTTCATTTTGTTTTATTTTGTTGTTTTTTTTTCAGTTTTTCGTTTTTTTGTTTTGTTTTGTTTGTTTTGTTTTGAAACAATCTATGTAGCCTTGGTTGGCCTAGAGCTCAATATGTAGACCAGACTGGCCTCAAACTAGAAGAGCTCCACCTGCCTCAGCTTCCCAGGCATTGGGAATAGAGGCGTGTGCCACCATGCCTAGCAGATTCCAGGGTTTATCACAGTGTCTTATGGAGATTTTCTTTAGGGTTTTTTGTTTGTTTGTTTAATCCATAGTCAGTTGCTGTTTTTCTGTGTTTTATGGCTTAATAGTATTTCAAGAGAAAAAGCTCCCAAATGGCATGAAGCTGTGTAAATCAGATTTTCATCATTTGCAAGTCCTACATGCATGTTTATATATGTATGCATGAGATAGTGTGTGCCTTTGTCTGTTTTATGTCTCTATAAGTGACAAAAAGTCAGAATGAATTAAGCCTTATGGATACGTGCAACCTTCCTCCCAGGTACCATTAGGAAAGTTCTTGCTTAAAAGCCAAAGAAATAACTCCCACCTTTGACAGGCAACTAGGTTAAGGTGCTTATGATGTTCTAGGCAGGGCCACTTAAGACTGTCTCCATTGCCTCTGGTGACTGTGTCTGCTGAATTTTTAAACATAGGGACATTTGTGTATCTAATTTAGTGTCCTCCTTTGTCAAAAGCAGGCAAAAGCAAGAAATGCTACCAGCAGCAAATGAGCGGCGAGAAGCCCTGATGGGCATATTAGGTAGTAGGCAAGGAGCAGCTCCCTCTTAGGAGCTCCACCGTGGTGTAGCGAGTACACAGTGTAAGAGGAGGGCAGTTGGGCTTCCTTATTAGGAGAGCTGTGGGAAGAAAATCCACAAGAAACCTCAGCAGCTTCTTTTTATTGTTTTATTTTCATTTTCAGTATCTCCGAGTAGAAGTTATCATATAACAGAATGTGGAACACAGCATATTGGTCTGGGACTCCAACCAGAGATATTTACTTACTAGAGTGCCAAAAAAAAGGTTTTTATGTGAAACTGTTTTGCTTATGTTTGTTTCCTTTTGTGAGAGGACCAAGGGAGGCTGTGAAGTGCAGTGTCACCACTCCTGAGCTCCTGGAGTGTTTCTTCCCTCATGTAAAGGGACACTGCCACCCTTTACCACAGGGCTTCAGGCACTTCTTGCAACAGCCATCAGCCATTGGATGTTTTCTGGTGGCCCCCAGTTGATGTCCACAGAACTGAGCACCATTACCTCAGTTAACGCTTCCTCTCACTGCCTCCTCCCACGTACTCCATGGCACCTTTGGATGTGAAGAGCCCCTGGTTAACGCTCCGTCATTGGACACAGAGCTCCCACAGGCATACACCATACCTGTGACCACTCAGCAAATTCCTGATTAGGAACTGCCCTCCTTTTTCTTTTTTCCTTCCTTCTTTAGCAGTTTGCTTCTTTCTTCCTGCCTCCACCCTTTCCGTCCTCATTCTCCCACCTCCCACTCCTGCCTTAGACGGCACAGTGGGAGAAAATTTGAGAATTTAGATTACAGGAAATCAAAACATGGGTAGATTTAATAAGAGACTACTTCCCAGTTTTATAGCTGGTCAGTAGCTATAGATTCCCACACTAGCCTTAGTCTACTACAGTCAACTTCCAGTGTCCACATGGCTTGAGCCATGCTGCAGGAATGTTGCTTTTCACATGGCATTAGCGTTCTGTTACGTCTTCATTTGGAGGCTGTTGACACTTGGGACTAGTTACCAAGGTAGGATTCATCTCATGAGATTTGTCTTCTCATTTACTCTCATGTTTGACTAACTGGGGTACACTTTAAAAATTTGGGTGTACCTGGTTTTTGTGTGTACCTTAATGCATTTATTGTGGTTTTGTACTTGTGTTTCTTCTGATGCCTAGTTGAAACAGGCTGGTCCCCTGCTGCCCTGCAAGCTGGGTGTTAAATGGGTTACATCAAAGAGACATGGCTTGCCTAGCATCACTTGGATGATAAGCAGCAGAGTTTTAACCTCAGGTTTCTCTACTTTACAAACACTTATCAACAACACTGGAGTGCAAGCAGGTAGACTTGAAGGTTTAAGGGTCTGCTTATGGCTAAGATAATAGTTAAAAACCTAGGGAGCTGTAGGGACATGGGAAAGTGAAATTGCAGGGAAGAAGAATGCTGTGTCTTTGACCATGGGAGGCAACTGACAGGCCATAATTGAATCTCTTGTGACCGGTTCTTAAATTCCAGTCATGCCCTCTGGAGTCAGAAGCACCGCAGATCCTGAGACCTTGTAGGCCTCAGATTTCTCTTAAAGGAAATGACTAGGCCTTTACAATAAAGACATGGCCAATTACTCAATCTTGAAGTTGCACTCCTGCCCCCAAATAGAGATTGCAGTCATTGAAAAGGTACAGCCCCTGATTGATCTAACATTCTTCAAAACAGGACTGAAGTTTTAAACAAGTATTTAAAATTTTATTATTATTCTAGTGGTGGTAAAGGAGCTAAATATGAAATGCTTCCATATAAGGAAAATGTCTTCAGAGAATTCTTAAATAATGACTGTTTACATACAGAATATTTTGGACATTTTGTTCTTCAACAAGTGTTCAAGAAGCCCTATGGGTAAATTAAAACTAGCTGAATAGGTATTATTTTTAACTTGTGAAAACAATGATAGGATGATGTTTGTTGAGTGCAAAACCAGAAACTATTTATCACATACCTTTTCTTTTGAACTCTTGGCAGTATCTGATGCTTTCTGAATTGCGTAATGCCAGATTTCTGTACTTAGTATGCCTGTGACCTTTTTAATAGTATGAAAGTCTAATCCAGGCCAACAAGATGGCTTAGTAGGTTAAGGCACTTCCCACTAAGCTTGATGACCTGAGTTTTATCTCCAATAAATGATGGAAGGAGAGGAAAAACACCTACAAGTTGTCCTCTGACTTCTGCACAAACACATGTGCTCACACAAAAGTAAGTTGATAAATGTAAAAAAAAAAAAAAAAAAAACCAACCACCAGCACCAGCAACAAAACAGTACTGTCTGCCTGAATATCGTGTGGCTTTCTCCCCAGTGAAGTATCACTCACATGCAAGAGAAAGTGCAGGTCCTCAACAGTCAAGATACGTGGTTACTTTTGCTCATTCACATTTTTAAATAATATCTGTTATTCTCTGAACATAAATTATATCCTTATACATTGTTTTAGAAAACACTCCTTAAAAGCTGGAAGGTGGCTCCCCGCACTTGCTATTCTTATATAGGACCAGCTGATTTCCAGCAAACCACTGCTGACTCACAATCATCCTTACTCCAAGTCCAGAGGACCAGTGGCTCCTGTGAGTACCAGGCAAGCACATGAGCTGCAGGCTAAACATTCTTACACATAAAATAGGAGGCTGAGACAAAAATGTTAAGATCACAAATTTGAGCTTAGCCTTGGCTAGTTGAGTTCAAGGCCAGCCTCAGCTACATGTAAAACCCTGTATCCTCCAAAACAAATATCCAGACCATCAGCCTTTCTCTTCATTAGGTAAAAGTGTCCCTCCGTTCCTCTTTACCCTCCTACATCCCTCCAGCTCTCACTGAGAGTGGCTGGGATATGTTGGTGGCTTTGCTGGTTGAGCCTTCTGTGGGTTAATGAAGTAATTTCTTGAACGGCTTCTTTGGCATCTCATAGTTCATGTCTTGTGTCTAAAATTGTGTCTGAAATATTTGATCTGGGTTGCTTTAGGTCTAAGGTCTCTAGGAGCTATTGCTCTGTCATCTGATTTGTTACTCTGGAAAAGCAGAACCATGTCTCTGTAGTAGAAACTCTCCTCTCTACCTGAGTTATATAACAGGACCATATCTCAAAAAGGTGTATGTGTGTATGTGTGTATGACTGTGTGTGATGAGAGAGAGAGAGAGAGAGAGAGAGAGAGAGAGAGAGAGAAATATAGAACATATTGTGTATGTGTGTTGTGTGTATTGTGAGAGAGAGAAAATATAGAACATATGTGTGTATGTGCGCACACGTGCACATGTGTGTATGCATTCTAGTAGATAACCAAAGTGCAGTGCTCATTTGATGATAACTCTGCTAACTATATCTTGAAGTGAATCAGCATCTGAATATCTGAATTCTAGGACTCTTTTAACTAGGCTATGATCAGCCTTGGAAGGTGCTTTGTATACCTCTGGCCAACACCAAGTATTTTTATAGAATAGTATTTTATGTTCTTCACTCAGGATTCTACCTCTGAGGCATTACCAGTCTAGAATCCTTTTTGTTTTTCTTCATTAAATTACACTTTATAATTCATTATCATGGAATGAGAAACATTTTTCTGGGTAATTAGGGTGCAATCTGTTAGCCATTTTTTTCTGCCTAATTAAAGCACTATCCTTTAATTTTTATCCTTTTTTTTTTTTTTTTTTCAAGAAAAGTCATTAAACTTCAATTCTTCAATCCAAGGAATCTTCCTGGGCAGTACTGGTAGAGTCTGTAGGAATGAAAGTAGATTCCCCTTTAGAAACCATGACTCAAGTTCTAGGTAGATACAAACTGGCTACATAGAGCCTTGATAAGGTAGCCTCTGAAGCCAGGTGTATGGACCAGAAAGACTGGGAGTTTTGAAGGTATCAGCTCCATTCTGTAAGCTGTGTCCTCCTCTTACTTATTCTACTTCTCTTGATCCAAGGTAAGTAGGCAATAAGTCATCTCTGCTCTGTTTGGATATATGGTCTCACTATGGGCAGTCCTCCTCCCTCAACTCAAATAATGGGGATCATAGACTGTGCCACATGCCAGCCAATCTGTTCTACTATTAATCCTTTCACAGCTAACATCTCATGAGCATCTGCTATGTTGTAACCCCTATTTTGGATGCTGGAATTCATAAATGAAAGACATTTTCTAATTCAGAGATAAAAAATGAAGTTCATATCACAGGGAGATGAATTTTCTAATAGGACGTAGGTTCAGAGTCTTTTAGTTGAATCATATAAAAAATGTAATATCCTTATGTGTGCAGAATAGAACCTAGATGAGAAAGAAGACCCATATTGCAGAGGCAGAGGGAAAAGGTGTGAGAAAATAACGGCATTGTTTTCAGAGCTGCAGTTCAGTGTAGCTAGATTAAGAGATGATATTTATAATAGGAAATGGGGGATCTTGCCAGGTGGCTCTTAGTCTCCTCCTTCTGAGGATTCAGGGAGTTGTCCTGTGGACATAGAATTGACAATCTGAAGTAGAGTTGTGATCCAGGCTGCATATTGGAGAAATAAGCATTGGAAGCTAAATGCTGCGGGGAGTAGGAAAGCTCAAGTTGCCCCTAATGACAGGGTTTCAGGTAAGACAGGACATCTTGGAGGCAGTCTCCAGGGAGTACTGGGAAGTGTTCTGCTGTTTAGATAATGGACTGACAAAGGTTGAGGGCATAATATGAATAGCAGAATGGACACAGGAAAGGGACAGAGAAAAAAGAACAAACTGAGTTGGCAAACTTAAGAGGAAGAAACACATGAGCAGAAAGTGTTCCTGTTTGGGTTAATTGAATAAAGGTTCTTTTGGACGTTCAGATAGAACATTCAGAAAATGTAGGTTTAGCATACCCAAGCCACAATTTGAAAGGCTTCAGAATTGAACACTCTGAGAGCCAAGATGCCACAAGGAGAAAATCCCATTTCTGACTTAATGTCACAGTAAAAATGGAAGTGCACTAAAAATATCAGAAAAAAAGCATCTATACTCTGCATGCCTGAGGTGCATGAGAAACAAATGAGTTTCCTATTTAGAATCTGTCTCCAACATTTCTTATGCTAATGCCTGAAATCTGCTGGGGTGGGGGGGGAGAACACATCTGGACACTTTTGAATCCTGCACATTGTAGGCAAGAGATATTAAACCTAGAAATCAAGACATAATAACTTAATTTCAGACTGAAAAGATTAACAATAATGACTAGAGCTGTAGAGATAACCATGTCTACAGGGTAAAGGTCCCATAAAGAAAGGGCTAAATGGTAAGCAGAAGTGGCAACCAGCAACAGAGATGGCCCTGGCTGTTGGCAGTTCCAACTAGAACCACATGCAGGAAGATGCCAGGTTTTGTGTCTCCTTCCTGTTCCTGGGAGCATTGGAGTCAGTTCCTTTACAGCAGTAAGCTTCTGTTCTCAAAGGATCCACAGTCGAGAGTCAGTCGGCTGTGAGGCTGCAGTTGAATCCTGGTTTTATCTTCAATATGTATCAGTTGTATAGCCAGGGATTGTGTTTTTGCAGTTTAAAGAAGTTTACAGACCATTCATATTGGCTTGGCTTGTTTTTTCTCTTGGTCTCATATTTGGATAAGCTGACAATTAATTGTATTCAGAAGGCCAAGGGAAATGACTGGAGTTGGACTTTATCAACCTTTTGGGTTTTTGTTTGTTAATTTTGTTTCGTTTTGCTTTTTAAGCTCCCTTTTGGTTCTGAACTTGATGGGGTTTTATGCATTGGGTGTTTGTTATCAGAAACTGGGAGTCATCACAGCCCTAGATCCAACAAGCTTCTTTAGTTACACAATGCCATCAAAATATAAATAGCTGTTTTTAAAGCCTGTGTGAAAAGTTAAGTATTTTTAGATTGAAGTTAAATTGTAAAGTAAATGAAAACAAATCTTAAAAAGCTTTATATGCTTTAAGGCTGTATACGGCTGTAGGCTAGTAGTGGTAAGTAGGAAGTGGGCTGGCTCCACAAATAAAGTCTTTCACTTGAGTGCTAAGGGATTTATTTGATCTTAATCCCTCTAGTAGTCATCAAGCTTTGTAAGAATCAGAGGACCAAAGAGAGACAAGAGGGGCAGCATGGAAGCACAGGAGAAGCTAGCACTTTGAGTAGCTGTGCACAGCACATACTGTGCTGGTACAGCACCAAGCACTTATATACCACCTCACCTAATTGCTATTGATAACCTTAAACAGAGTACCAGTGGATGAAACTATTGAGATGGGGTTTTGGGCAGTTAGCTAAGATCTTGTAACTGAAAACACTGCAGCAGCAATTGGGATCCAAAGCCTTTATCCTAACCTTAAGCTGTGCAGCTGCTCCAGTGGAGCCACTGTGCCTCAGTGAAAGAACTCCTGGATGATTGCCAATATTTCCAATTATTGGGTCTGATTTGACAAAGATAATAAGGGCAATTGAACCTAGTTTAAAGGAGGGGAGACTTACAAAATAATTGGAAAGGAGACAAATTTTTAAAAGAATTTTGTAAAATTTTAAAATTTTATAAATTGGAACTTTAAAACTAGAATTAAGAGCAAATAAATCCCTTGGGACTCAAGTGAAACATTTTATATATGGATCCAGCCCACTTCCTAATTACCCCTCCTGACCTATGGCCATTTAAACTTATTGTTTTGCAGTCTGAATAAAGCTATTGGCTCCTTCCTTTGGAAAGGAGAAAAAAATTATGCCATGCCCTGTGGTAGTATGACCCCACATCATGTCTAGTGTATCTGTCACTTAACATACAAATTGTTACTCTAAAACCATTTTAGCATACAAAAAGAGATCCTATGGTCAGGTGATTTTATTATTTTATTTATGCTGTTAATTTGCTTTATAAATAAATTTTAAACAAATATTGCAACTTGCAACCTATTAAGTTGTAACAAGTTTGGAAATAGTACAATGTGAATTACTGGGGCTTGTCTTACCTGAAGGACCTTCTAGCCCTGCCTCCAAGCCGGCTACAGTGTTTCCTCTGCTGAGGTCTACATTTTAATAGACCATTCAGCTCCTAAATCCAAACAACTGTGTATTTAAAGACTCCATTTCTCTATGGAACAATAAAAATAGAATAATTTTTTGATTCAATTTTTTGTTTGTTTTAATCTCTTGGAATGTCACCTTTCAGAGCAGAGTAATATCATGGGATAACTGTGGCTCTAGTAAAACCCTAACCTGTGGCAGATTTCCCATCAGTCACACATGATTGTATCATTTTTAACGACCACCAGCTTCAGACTCCGGGACATTTGTGACCCCTACTTAAAGCCTTGTCCAAGATCTCTAATCAGTATGAGTCTCTCCCTATTTGTTTACTGTAGAAACCAAATAACCTGGTCCTTGATTGCATTAAATACGTTTTATTTCTTACCTTGCTCTTTTATAGGCATGCTTATAAGATCAAAGCTATGTCTTAGATTTTGTAATTGTATATTTATTACTCTACATCACTGGCAAGGCTAGGAAGGCACAGGTACTTAATGAAAACCATTATCTGTATAAAATTTGACTTTTTTTTTTTTTTTTGAAAAGTCAGAGGCTACATGATAGAAATTGCAATTTCTGAACTGAAAGCTGAACATGGGTTTTCCCAAGGCAATTCAAATGATTCCTATTTATCATGCTAGTACATTTATAGCTCTGAAATAGATGAGTTAATATTTTGGTTTCTGTGGGGCAAAAAGAAAAAGCTAAAAACAGAGGCAGTCCCTGATATATAGAAATTACTGAGAAATAACGTTAAGCCTCATGTGACTTAGATTTAGGCACTTGGGATTATTTTCCTTTTGATTTCTTTTACTGTTAGTGCGGGTCAGGTCAGCAGACTGGCGTCTTTGTAGGGGAAGTGCCTTATCTGCTGAACACCTTGAAATCTAGGAAACTCTTTTTAAAATTTTGATTAACAGCTTGGTCCAAGTAAAATTTAGATGACTGCTATCCAATAAACTACAGCATTTACTATGTTGAGAGAGACAGAGAGAGAGAGGCGGAGGGTCAGGGGGAGGGAGATCCATCTCAGTCAGACTAATCATCTCAACACATGCACACATGCACACATGCACACATGCACAGAAAGACATGGTTGAGTACCAGTAATCCAAGCATCAAGAGACGGAGAAGCAAGAGGGTTGCCACAGTTAGAAGCCACCAGGGCTACATAGACCCTGCCTCAAAAAGATCAAACAAACAGAAAACATTTCTTCTTGGGCTTTGGCCATGGGAAGCTTACCACCTTGAAAAAAGTGTGATCTGCTGAAGAGTTTGTGAGACGCAGGCACTCCGGAGAAACACAAGGACCCCTGAAGACTGGAGCTCAGAGCACTCAAGACTGAGCTGGGGACTTTAAGTTAATGGCTTCTTGTCTTGTGTTGAGGATGGCACTCAGCACATGCTAGGCAAGTGATGTGTCCTTGGTTTCTGAGTTACTATATGCAGTATTAACAAGCTGCTTTTGGAGGAGCAGTCAGGTTTTACTGAGCCCAGTTTTTTAATGATTATAATATATACAGTCAGATAGCTGTGCACACTAGTGTATCTAATCCATAGGTAGAGTAAACCTGTGGCACTTCTGGACACAGCTAGGTAGAGAACATGTGAGCTTATAAAGGCACATATACATCCTAAGGACCTTAGAATTATATTTTTAAAAACGGTTTGCCTCAGATATTTTATGGAGGATTTGGTATATTCATATAATTCTTTCTAGAGTAAGTACATTTTGTAATTCCAAAATAAACTAGACTTTCTTCAGGAACTATAAAAACTATGAGCTGTAAAATCCTAATAATATTTTGGGAGCTTAATAAATGCACCCAAAGATGAGTATTTCTATAATGTAGCAAACTTATTTTTATTTGCTATATTTATTTGGGGGTGGTGTTCACGTATGCTGTGGTCAGAGAACAGCTTGCAGGAGTCAGTTCTCTCCCTCCCCAGTGTGGGTCCTGGAGAAGCACATTCACTTTACATGACTTGGCAGCAAGAGCCTTTACCCACTTAGTCATCTTGCCAACCCCAGTGATTTTATTTTAAAACATAGTAAGATAGAGTAAACCATGCAAAGCTGCTGCTACTTGATTTCCTTCTGCCTGCAGCATTATAAAGTTCATGTGATAGATGTGTTCACATTCATTCCTCCACACTAAACAAACAAATGAAAAATGGACAGCGAGGCATTATCCAGCATGTGACATTTTCCCCAAACATTTACTATATAGGGTCTGAGAGATAGCTCAGTGGGTAACACTAGCAAGCCGGACACCCTGAGTTTGATCACTGGCACCCATGTAATGTGGAGGAAAGGAGTGATGCCACCCACCCAGTGTCTACCCCATCAGTGAACTGTAGGTCCTGCAGGTCCGAAGCTACAGGGTCTCCACAATACACGACAACAACAGGGTGTCTACGAGGAGTCCCAGTGGGGATCCAGCACTGATAGAGTAGCAGAAGCCAGAGGCCTCGGGCTACACCAACTCACCACAATTAACATTTACAAGCAAAAAAGTGTGGACGAAAGGGATGGGGAGATTAGTAGGATTGGGACGTATAATATGAAATTTACAAAGAACCAATAAAAAGTTAACCAAAAAAGTAGATCAAATCTAAAGGTGATAGCTCTCATTTTTGCTTATTTATAATCATGGATTCACTTAATAAATATTTATTAGTTTCTGACAAAAAAGAACTGATGTTATGAAGTTGTCCTCTGTCCCCACATGTGCACACCATGCACACCCATACCCAATAATAAGTGGAAATATAGAAAGAAATAGCTACAATAGAAACCGTGTTAAGTGGTGAAGGTGACTTTCTCATTTAGCTATTTTTTTCCATATGTATTAAGTAGTAGCTGATCAGGCAAATCAAGCAGTTTAATATGATAAAGATATATGTGATTTTACAGTTGCCAATTTTTTGTTAAAAGTCTACTGTCTTTCACACATACTCACATGGATGATCACATTTTCTAGCATAAGGCACTATTTTTAGAATTGTTTGGATACTGAATATATGTGGTTACTCATTGTAGCTGAGAGGACATATTTCTTCTAGGATGTTATTAACTGGACCATGTTTTGTTGTTTTAGGGGAAAGTTACAAATGGCTCCCCGACTATATCCTAGCCCTGTATTTATGAAAATATAGATTTGCCATGATTGTGTAACCATTGTATGCACACTTGACCTTCTGCTAGGCAGATTTTCCCCCAAAATGGGCCTACCTGATCTAATCACATGAACCCGATGACACAAAGAGCAAAAGGTATGAAGGGGAAATGACCCGTATGCCATGGATGGACTGAAGGGGGAAGGGACTGATCAAGAAGGGATGTGGAAACCCCACAGCTCCAAGTGGCCCATAGCTGAAAGCAGGAAAGCCACAGGGACCTGCAACCTAAGCTGCAGAATCCTGGGAGTCTCCTGACGAATGAGCTCAAAGGCAGAGAACAAAGAAGCCACTAGAGCGTGCAGCCCTGTGACCTGCAAAACTGAGGTCATGCATGTTTTAAGATTCCAAGTTTTATGATCATTTGTTCTGGTGGTAATAGAAACTAATACAGTCAAAACTGATGATGAGGAAATGGTGGCTTTGGATGCACATGTAGGGAGAACTAACACAGCTCTCTTGTTGTCTTCCCACGATCACATCTTTACACAAATCCTGTTCTTTTTCTCTGTGTCTATTTTAAAATTGTGTAAGACTTTAATATTTTGCTAGAGATACAGACTTAGGAAGATCTATTCCATCACTACAGAGCAGTATACTATCCTTACTTCAAGTTTCCTTGAAATCCTATCCATTTTAGTTATGAAGGGCATTCCTGAAAATAAAAGGCTAGGACACTTTTGTCCTTCCTAGACATATTAAGGAAACCATAATGGTTTCTAGCAGTGTGCATGTGTGTGGCATGTGCATGTGTGTACAGTATGCATGTGTGTGTGTGTGTGTGTGTATTATTATGATTATGTTTTTCAGGGGCTTTGAAATTTGGTCTTAAATTCTGTCCTTGAAGCCTCACTTCTGTTGGCTTGTTTCTCATCAGCTTTCAGTCTGAGAACTCTAAAATGGAAGGGTGGTTCTCTGTGGGGCATCCCAGAATAGCTCAATTTGTTTCCCCTGGCTCAGCTAGAATACAGAACATGATATAAAATGTTCCTTCTGCTTAGTCCTTCTTTGGGAAATGTAAATAGGAGATTTTTTTCCCATCACTGTGGGGTCAGACCCTGACTCCAAAGGAACATGAGTTAAAGCAGCTTCAACCTTGGCAGTGGACATGTGATTTGCTCTGTTCCTTTCCCTTGGGCCTAGCTTTCCTGAGCCATGGCTTTATTTTAAACTTGGTAGAAAGAGTTTGGTTTTAATTATGTGCCTTTCTGAATCTCAATAACTTTCAAGTTAAAAGTTTTTGCAGGGATATCCTAATCTAGCCTCTGGTGTTTTGAAGGCCCTCCTCATTTCAGAAATCAAAACCATCCTGGTTCCTGTCCCTTTCTAGGCTTGCCATCTGAATTAATGGCAATTTTCACTCTGCTCTCTTATTAGAAACAGGCCTGGGCAGGGGGCTGTTAAGGAGTGTTTAAAGAGGCATGAAAGGAAGGAGCCTACTTCTTAATTTGGGACATTTTTCAAACCATATTTTATCTAGCCAGTCAATCTTTTCACTGGGTTCTTATTGGTCTCTCAATAGCTTTAAGTCTCTTCTGCTCCAGGATCCCATCCCACCCAGTATCTACTGCCTCCACTTGAGCCATTAAAGCTGTGAAAATAATCCCTTCACTGAACAATTTTTATCTAGTTCAAACATACCAGACACCCATCTTAATGGACATCTTTCATTTGTCTTGAGTGAAATGTAGAGCAAAATGTTCTTAAACAAAAGCACTTAAAGATGTTCCTTCTAAGACTTCCTGATTAAAATGTATGAGATAATATATTTGTGTGTTAACTTGCAAATTGGGTAAAGATTCACATTGTTTTTGAAATACTTAATGTTATTTTATAGAGATGAGATATCTAGACCCTAGAGAGTGGAGTAAATGTAACTATTATGCTTTAAAAAGAAACTATTCAGAGGCTAGAAGTAAGATAATCAGGCCATTCCTAGAACGTAGGTAGCCACAATCCCAGGCTCTAGAGCATCTGAGATTCCGCTGGGGCCTCTAAACTCTGTGTCTTGGAAGTCAGTCTCTGCCCTCCTCTGTGGGAGACTCTTTGGTGTTCATTTCCTGTTCTGTGCTATACTTGCCTCTCATGACACCTTCTTGTTTACTGCTCCCCTGAGACCATTTAGGCACACTACCACTTCATTTATCTCTAGATTTATTCAGTAGTCTCTCTGAGGATTGGCAGGCAGCTTTCTACAGTGGGAAGTCATGTCAGCCTAACAGTTGAAATGCGCTTAGTTTGAGTGACTACAGAAAAAAAAGTTGACTTTAAGTCTTCTATATCAGTGAGCTACTCTACCTCCTACCCAAGATACCCAAAGGTTTTTCTGCCTGGGCTTAACCAGTGGGTTTTGTTTTGTTTTGTTTTGTTTTGTTTTGTTTTGTTTTGTTTTTTCATTCACCCTCCAATCACCTAGGATATCAAGAAGCAAAGCAAATCAGTATTTTCTAGAGGTGTTCGTTGGTGAAAATTAGGAAGCATTATTTAAAAGCCTAAGTCATTTTATCAGGAGTTAGACAATTATACATTAAGTCCTGTGTGGTTCAGGTGTCTTACCTGCAGTTTATAAGCATACTCTTCTTAGGATATAAACTTAAAGGAAGCATTTTCTTTAAGAAAGAAAATACTGTCTCCTTTACAAGTCTGTTTTCTCTTCTTTTAGAAATAATGTTTATATTTAGATAAACATTTTACCTCTTCTGTACCCAAATCTCATTGGCTTCTGAGATTAAGGAAATTTATACATCCTCCTCTAATGTGTTGGGTTAGCTATTCCATAACATTGCTAGAGCTAGCCTTGAATGCAACAATCAGAAATCCAAGAATTCCACATCACTGTAGTCAGGTAGAAGCTAGAGGAGATGTTCTAGGAACAGTCAAGGACTGATATTTAGAATTTAGAAATGTTTCCCACCCTGTTTGTTTCTAAGTGGACCATCTACTGCCTTGTTTGTTAGGTCAGTCCTCTCTTATACATTCTATAAAAGATACAGAAAGGAATTGATAGCAAAGAATCTTAACATGCCTCTTATTAGCTTTTAGTGTTCCAGGCAGGAAGGAGTGTCAAATCAGCTTCCAAGATGTCTATCTGTAAGAATTATGTGTGGGGGTAAGAACTGTTGTAGCCATCGAAAGTCTGAGCACATTGGCATTGCCTTTTTCCACATGCTCTCATCTGTGGAAAAGTAAGCCCCGTGGAATCTGCCTGTGCATACCCAGGTACCCTGTGGCCCTCCTCTGGCTATTGCTTGAGAGTACTGGCCTGTTCTTTGTGGTTTCCATGTATTTTTCCATTGGCATTTTTAGTGGAGACTGTACAGTATATACAGCCGTACTGTGTAGTCAAATAACTGAGAACTTTACTTGGGTGTGATAATAGGGTGTATGTGTTTCTAGAATATTCTAAAAGAAAAAAAGTTAACTTCATTCTTACAGTGGTAAATCAATGGCAATGACTAGCACACTTTATTATATGTAGTTACCAAGATTGATACATAGTAAAAATTCTGACTTCCCCGTTTTAGTGGGGAAGACGCTTTTAAATTGTGTAGAGATGGGTGCCAGAGTTCACACAGCAGAAACTAAAGCTGAAGAGGTTAAACATCTTATTTCGCAGCAGGCTGCTTACAAGAAGGAACTGAAGGAACGTTTCCCACTGAGGAACCAACTGAGGAAAATTAAGTCAGCTAGACAGAACTGACTTAATTGTCACAAAGCTAGCCGGACCATTGTCTGTGCATTCTGTAGAATGCTTATGTTACAACAGAACAAAGCAAAAGGCAGCCCTAAGCAGTCTCTTCAGTTATAAACAAGTCGTCCTTTGTACCTAAGCAAGAATGTGGGCCTGTCTCTGGAGAGACGGCACAATGCAGCTTCGAGGGATCTGGTGTTGAAAGACTGTTCTGCCCAGGAGTTTGAGAGAAATTAAAGCATTGCTTTGCATTTGAGTTGAATTTCCTGGCTCAGAGGAACTAAGTTAGCCTTACTATACTGATGAGCACCAGCATCAGCACATGTCCTTATAACTGAAGAAAGAGAAAAGGAAGGGCACTGGCATTTTTAATAATGTATTTCCTCCCAATTATCCCATGTTACTCTTACCAGTGGATACTGGCCACTTGCCCAAGTGTCATAGGTAGAGAGTGAAAATTAGAACTCAGAGCACGAACAATTCAGTCAGCTCTAGTTATCAGTAGCCACGTTCTGGCCTGTCAGCACTAGGATGTTAACTGGAACAAGAGAGTGAATTTCAGGTAAGGACTTTTAAGTTAAGCCTTAAACACTCACCATAACAATAAGTTGTCACTGTTGAAACTCTGTGTGTATGTGTGTGTCTGTTGTGTGTCTGTGTGTGTGTGTCTCTGTGTGTGTGTGTGTGTGTGTGTGTGTGTGTGTGTACCATCATCTGCTAAGAACTCATCTTGCTAGAAGTTCTTTTTTTTTTTTTTTTTTTTCTTTTTTCTTTTTTTTTTTTTTATCTTTTTTTTTTTTTTTTTGTTTTTTGTTTTTTTGTTTTTTCGAGACAGGGTTTCTCTGTGTAGTCCTGGCTGTCCTGGAACTCGCTCGGTAGACCAGGTGGCCTCGAACTCAGAAATCCGCCTGCCTCTGCCTCCCAAGTGCTGGGATTAAAGGCTGCGCCACCACCGCCCGGCTGCTAGAAGCTTCTTAATGGATCCCAGGAACCACTGCTTGCCTCCACAGCACACATTCACATGTTTTCCCACTCATGTTCCAGACAAGCTCCTGAAGTGTGCTCACAGGACTCTCCCTGTGTGTCATGGAACCAGTTAGGCCTCTTTCACTGGGCCTCTCCTGCCAGGCTCTGCATACCATAGACTTCAAGTATAGAACAGTTTCTTCACATTGGCCAGGGTGACATACAGTCTCAGTTATTCACAAGTATTTGACAAGTCACAATTAACATTTCCCTGGGCAGTAGATATTAACTCACATGCTGTAAGGCAAATCTTACCACGAAGCTAGTAAATGTACATGATGAGCACCCTGACTTCTCTGTCTCCTTCTTTCCTCTCACCCTTCCCCCATCCTGGTAATCGAAGCAAGGGTCTTGCACATGTTAAGCAAGTGCTCCACAGAGCTGCATGCCCTGACTTCTTTTTACTTCTTATTCTGAGATGAGCTCTTCCTAAGTTGCTCAGGTTGGTCTTGAACTCACTCTGCAGCCCACATAGACTTTGTTCGTGAAATGCTTTTCTTCTGAGATCTCAAATACCTTACTATTCTCTTTAAGTTTGTACCAGCATCTAAGGGACTAGGATTGGGCTGTGCCCAAAGCTCCCTCATCCCTTCCCCTGTGCTGTGATCTGGGAGGAAGCCAGCAGCTGACCTGAGGTTTTGTTTATGAACTGCACTGTTTACTCAGGGAAAGATGGGGTGGCTAGGATACTGAAGAGAATTCACAGGATAGAGATTGTACATCACATGGCTCCATGTCACACAAAAACAAAAGCCAGTGACAGTCCCTCCTACAGCACAAACTTGGTGGTCTAGTTGGTGGAGAGGGGAGTTTGATCACTTTGTATTTTGGGGTCTGCCCATTTGAAAGGATGCCATCTCCAAAGCCTCAGGCCAGATGAGCTGTGGTACAAAGACGTGTGAATTAGAGCCAAGCGGCCCTGTGTGGTGTCAGTTCAATTTGCAGCTTCTCTCTCCACTAGAAAGCTGAGACATCTGATCTGAAAAGTACAACTTATAAATGGATGTATAAATTAGTCTCTTTTTTTTTTTTTTTATAAATTAGTCTCTTGCTAATGCTGTTTTCTTTTTGTTTTTGTCTCCTTTCTCTAGCATGAAAGACTTTCTAGGTAAGAACTCTGTTTTATATGCATGCTTAATTCTTGTGAGAGAATGAATGCCTAGTTAAACTTAGTTTTATGTAATAGTTTAGTAGCATGATCCGTATCCTTTTTTTCATTTCTCCAGTCACCATAATAGTCAGGCTTACCTTTTGCCCAGTGTTATAATACAGCTTCAACCCGCCTTCCTGTCATAACTCACTCTCCTTCAGGTTCACCATGTATACTTCCAACTGATGGGTTGTCCTGAAACATCAGTACTGGGCCCTGTGGGCACTTAGGAGATTGCATGCATGAGGCACTGCCCTTACCTGCAGCTAGTGTGCAATCTACGGGAACAACAGATCCTTTCAGAAATGCAGAAAATGCCATTTTGACCAGCAAGCAGGTATCACGGGTACGGAAGAAGCAGTTAACCTAATGTGATAATTCCAAAGACAGGATTGTTACCAAGGAGACCATGAGCTGAGACTGTCACTTTATAATGAACCTAGCCCTGTATCTTATATCTAAACGGTGCTTATGGATAGTTTATCACATGAACCAAAAAGCTGGTTTGCAATTACTAAAATAAATTAATAATTTTTTCACACAGTATCTAAGGTACAAAACTGATCTTCTCAAAGAAGAAAATAAAAATAATTGCATCTTTGGAACTAAATGTTTGAATCTCTTCTTCTCTACTATTCCTGTGATGGAGAAATTACAAGGAGATGGGATAAGGAACAGATGTAGTTCTAGGACATCACAGGGAAATTGGTCTCTAAATCTGTTTGGTAGTTGAGCTAATTTGGACTTGTTAATATATGCTAAGATTTATATGTATTCTTCCTCTATCTACCTTCTCATCAAATACTAGCCAAGAATGAATAGTTTACTTGCCAAATAGTATAAAATGGCTTTGCTTTGCAACATGCAAAGAGAAGTATTTTGCTATATCTCATCTTTAGCGAACTCAGTTATGTTATAGTGGCTACACTGAAGAACACTTTCTCTGCAGACTTTAAAATATATCACAAAACTGTCGCGATTAAATGACTGGTGTACCAGTTCAAGAGTAAGGCCAGAGGGCTGGTGAGACGGCTTGACTGGGAAAGGGGTTTGCCACCACACCTGACAACTGAGTGGTGTCCCCGGACCCACAGGGCAGATGAGAAGAACTCATTCCTTTTTTGTTTGGTTTTTTTTTTTGTTTTTTTTTTTTTTTCGAGACAGGGTTTCTCTGTGTAGCCTTGGCTGTCCGGGAACTCACTCTGTAGACCAGGCTGGCCTCGAACTCAGAAATCCGCCTGCCTCTGCCTCCCAAGTGCTGGGATTAAAGGTGTGTGCCACCACCGCCCGGCTGAAGAACCAATTCCTAGTGGCTGTCTTCTAACCTCCACACTCACACACATATGTGCACATACATGAATAAATAAATGTATCAAAAGTAAACTAAGCAAAGAGATTGACAGAACACCGTCCATACTGTAACACCTGCAGAAGTCAGATATATAGTGAGAATCTGCATCTCATGGGCGGGTATAAAGTACCTAACTGAGAAATGTCCAATTTGGTTTTTTGGTTTATTCGCTTGTTTTGAGAAAATACATTTTCCTTCAATCCATACTAAAGAAACCAATAGAAATATTTTTCAAATAGTTACACTTTTAAAGAGAAAGGCCCTTTCTACAAAAGTATCACAAGACAGTATTTTATTATCTATATATAGGAAGCATCTTCCCACATAGCACCCTAAAGATTATAAGGTATTGAGTCTCGTTATGTAAATTTACACTGTTGTTATTAAAAGGTAACTGTACATAGCTGAGCATGGTGACTCAAACTTCTAGTCCAGCTCTTGGAAGACTGAGGCAGGAGGATCAGGCCCTCAAAGTCAGCCTGGACTGCATAGGCAGTCATAGACCAGCGTAGGCAATACAAGGCCCTGTCTCAAAGAAACTAAAATAAAGAAAATGAAAAGAGTTTCTGTAAACATCAAAAAGTAAAGTGAAGTGAAAAGTTTGTGAGAAGTTTGACAACTTAGACAGTTGTTAAAGCCCTGCTGTGTAAGAGCATCCTCCCAAGGTGTGACAAGAGAAAGCTGCATGCTTTACAATGTGTGACTAAGCCATCCAGAACAACAGCACTGAATAACCAAACACTGAACCTCCCTCCCAATTTAAAATACTTAAATAGGACAGTAAGAATACCATGTTCCTGTAAACTTGGTGCAATGGCAAATCTTGGTTGTCAACTTGATATACCTAAGAAGAGTTCCCTCTTTAGTTGAAGAATTATCCTTGTCAGATTGGTCTTTGGACATGTCTGTGGACCATTTTCTTGATTGCTAATTGATGTAGAAGAACCCAGCCCACTGTGGGTGTTGACATCCCTAGACAGGTGGACCTGGGTTCCCTGTCAGATTTTTCTTGAAGCTCCTTCCTCAAGTTCTTACTGTGACTTCCTTGAATGATAGACTATAACCTATAAGCTAAAATTAACCCCTTCCCTCCCCAAGTTGCTTTTGGTCATGGTGTTTATCACAGCTATAGAAAGCAAACCAAGACAGATGGAATGAGATATGTCTCCTTTGGAAGGCAGGATAGCTATACATAAATAAGTGTTCACAATACCGTTAGCCTTGATCACATATTTACATTTCTAAACATGTTTCTAAAAATGTGGCAAGTGACACACATCAGTAATCTTAACATTCAAGAGGATCAGGAGCCATCCTCAGCTACATGGCAAGTGTGAGACTGTTCTGGGCTACGTGAGGCCCCGTCTCAAACAGAAAACAACCACCACCAAATAATAAATAAGGTAATGGGCCAACTGAACCAAGACTTATAAATAGGACTGCACATTTTAGTGTTGTTAATAGATACGTTAATAGCTAACAACTTTGAAGCAGTATGTCTATCACCTGAAATATGGTTAAATTACCGTATAATCAAGGAATGAACTCTATAGTCATTTTTAAGGAGACAATGTATTTATTTATTTGGGGGGGGTAGATGCTCACAGAATCATAAGTGTAGGGAGGAGTTAAATAATGTAGGTCTTATTTGGCTTTATAGGAATGTGTATTTTAACATTTTTGTATTTGACATTACAGAAGTATATGAAATCTACTGTTAATAGCAGTTATTTGTTGGGTAAGATTATGGGGTAGATGCTTTGGTATTACTTCATGTATTGCTTTTGTAGTAGTCAGAAAAATCACCAATGCAGAGATTTCTGTGAATAGAGAGTGGGGAGGGCAACAGGAACACAGGTCCTGGCATCTCTAAGAGAAAAGGGCCCAGCTTCCTGTGCAGCTGCCACCTTCCTCCCGCCTTACTGCCCTCCTGGATCTCTGCTTCTCCTGCTCCTCTGCCCTTCCCAGTGCTTACTCCAGCCCCTCCCTTGCCTGAAGCCACCACAGAAACCAGACAGTCTCACAGCTGTGATGCTGCAAACCAAAGCAGTTCAGGGGACAGTGGTCTCGAAGGTTGGTTTGTTTACAGCGCTTTGTATGTGCTACCCAGGAGTGAGCAGAGAGCAGGAAAACATAAGCTGGTCTGAAGGGTTAAAAGAACACCAGGACACTGCGCTGGTAATTAGCTCAGAGACTCCTTCCTATACACTTAGCAGTGCTGGAAGTAGAGCCACCAACAGCTCTAGAAGCTCGCCTGCCAGACATAGAAATCTTAGCTATAAGCCTAAGTCTTGACATGGAATACAGGGGAGAAAATGGGCTGCTTGGGGATATTGACTCCAGCAAACCCATTGTGCACCCAAAAGCCCAAGTGTCCTGCTGTGGTTGCCATTCCTTCTCTCTCTCCCCAGTGGCTCGTTCTCCAAACTCATGTGTTTCTGATTCATTGACTGTTCATTGTTATCATTTTCCAAGAACCCTTCAGAGCCAAGGAACTTTGACGTTTAAAGGCATACTCTTTAGGTAAGCTGTTCAACTCCCAGTTAATTTGAAAGCTCTAAGATTTAAAGCAGCATATGGTCCAAGCCACCAGTTTTTCAAGTGAGCTCCATTCTTGGCAAATGATAGCCTCTCTCCCCAAGCTGCGTTATTGCTCATACACACATTGACAGTGTGGCCATGAGACCTGTACATGCTGGCTAGAGATTCAAGGAAGGCAAGTGTTTGGCCAGAGTTCTTAGCCTCTTAAAAAGGCACAGACTAGCCTTAGGCCGGTGCTCCCTCTCCTCCCCCTCTCTCTCTCTCTCTCTCTCTCTCTCTCTCTCTCCTCTCTCTGTCTCTCACACACACACACACACACACACTTTGTTCTCAAAATCAACTTTTATCTTCAACATTTATCTTACAGGTTGGAGTCAGGAGGAACCAACCCGACCAGCAGCGATTCTTACAGTGACCGTGCCTCAGCAAGAGCCCGTCGGGAGGCCAGGGAGGCTCGTCTAGCCAGCCTGACTAGCCGAGTAGAGGAAGACAGCAACAGGGATTATAAAAAAGTAGGATCTTTTTCCAGTTTCCTGTTCTTGGCTTATGCTATATAAACCTCTTAGTCTTCCCCACCAATAGGAAAAAATAATCAAAATTCTGAATAAGGAATACAAAAGGTACTTCTGAAGTGTTCTCTTTGTTGCTTCACCTCTCTACCCACTAAAGACTATTTGTATGTTGTTTTTATTGCAGTAAGTATATGCCTAGAGTCAAATATTTAGAAGTATAGGGGAAAGTAAGAAATGTACTGTTTTTTAAAAGAATAAAAAGCATAATGCTATGTGTCTGAGCCCATGAGAATTATTTGGTTAGACTTCTTTTTTAGAAACATGTGCTTTTAATAAGGTGTTTTGAGTATCAACCAAATACTTTTTGGTGCTAGTTTTAGAACTTATCATCCACTTCTCTTGACTCTTGCTAGTTGGACTTTGGAAACATTCCCTTTCGGGTGTCTGAGATGCAGGGGGTGATGGGGAAACAAACATTTTGGTTAAGGAAATTTTTCTTGGTTGATTTTTTTGTTAAGCAGAATTTGACAAAAATCAACAAACAGGTTCCAGAAACAATAATTCTGTTGTGTCTCGAAGCTACACTCCATGCAGTGCAGAGGCGCATGGGAAGCTACACTCCATGCAGTGCAGAGGCGCATGGGGGAAGCTACACTCCATGCAGTGCAGAGGCGCATGGGGAAGCTACACTCCATGCAGTGCAGGGCATGGGGAAGCTACACTCACAAAGTGCAGAGGCGCATGGGGGAGATGGCTGTGTGGCTTTCCTCCCAGGGCTTAGCTTCATTGACTTTGGAGCTTGCCGTCTCTCTCCTTGTGTCCAGCACCTGAGAGCACACTGCCTGGAAGCCAGAGAGCAGTGGCTCTCCATAGACCACCCTCCTCTTCTGCACCTAGTTGATTGTGGCAGTTTGAAGCAGAAATATGAGTTCTTCCCCTAGGAGTCCACCAGTGACCTGGCTCTGCTCCCTTCACAGCTCTACGAGAGTGCCCTGACCGAAAACCAAAAACTGAAAACAAAGCTTCAGGAGGCCCAGCTAGAGCTTGCCGATATAAAAGCCAAGCTTGAGAAGATGGCCCAGGTAAGGAAGGATGAACAAAGCAGGGGAGGTGGGAGCACACACAAGATGAGAGGACGGGAGGGGGAGGCTATCTAGGGACAGGAAGGGGGAGGCCAGCTATCTAGGGACAGGCCGGGAGATAGAGTCAAAGTGGCACTTTCTCCAGCTGGCCAGGTGAGAGCTCTTATTTAACATAATAATTTTGAAAACTGACAGTTAAGTTCCGTGAACATTAACTGATGTTCTGAATGCTAGTCATTGATATTAATATAACTTCTCACTGCAGAAGTACAGGTCTGGGCCAGTATTGGGTCAGTGCTAAGCAGTTCCTCCTGTCCTGCTGGTGCTCCACCTCAGTTCCTCTGTACCTCAACTTGTGGAGAGAAATAAGCACAACACTATAACCGAGTATAGAAAGCCCCAAATGGAGGCCAAAAGTCTTAAGTGGTTTGTTTACATCAGGGGATGAAGTGGTCCAGGGGCACTCCACGTTGGAGAAAAGAGCCTTTGCATCTGGCATATGGAAGTGGTGACACTCCTTCTTACCACCAAGCCTGACTTAACTACACAAAATCTGAGAGGCTGCTGGGGGCATGATCTCATTGCTCATGAAACAAGTCCTGTAGCTGAAACTACAGCAGCTTACCTCCGGTTAGTGCAGAGTTAACAAGAAGCCTCTTCAGTTATTTCCCTCCCAGAATGCCTGGGGACTAAGTATTTCAAAAGCAGAACCGAGGTAAAAAAAAGGGCTCTTTACAAGAATATAAAATGAAAACCAGAGGTGGCTATTTAATCTGGTAATATGATATAACCCCAATGAAAAATGAAATTATAGGCTCATGGAGTCCCAGGCTCATGGTATGTAGTCGGGGAGGGGTTGAGTACCATCTTAGCATCTTACTGTAGTCCCTCTGACAGAGGATGCACAAGAGAGCAAAGAGGGGGACAGGAGCCATACATTGCTCTTACTGCACTTTCTGAGACCTACAGCTAACGCGTACTAGATTTAAAGCTATTTTGTGGAGTGGAAAAAAAGGTCTCAGATTTAAGAAAAGTCCATGACAAAATTACAACCCTGCCATCAGGTAGGGGGCAGGATAAATACAGTTTATGGCCACTTTCCCCTCTGTATTACTAAAGTAGGCAGTATGTCTTGTCAGAGACTAGTTTGGTTCTGAATAGCTTCCAGATGGGCTGCAGTTAGTATTAAATGCAGCCCTTAAGCTGCTCCCAGAAGCTGTGCCCTTCTCAGAACATAAAGGAGAAGCCCCATGAAAAGCACTGCAGCCCACTCCTCAGCAGGGCTGCCGACACTAGCTGGGAGCCCTGCAAACTGCTCAGAGTGACCCACACACACAGATCAGAATAGAGTCGGTCCTTCCCAGTCCCTGGGGCTGCCATTGTAAGCCAGCCAACTGCTCTGCTAGGTATGCTGGGACAGATTTAATTTTACCAAATGCAAGCTCAAGCTATTTGAAGCTCAGAAAGAAAGATAGTGCTACAAACCAAGTCTCTATTTACCAAAAATGGAGATGTTTGCAAGATTGTGGAGGGAGGGAGGAGGGAGGGAGGAGGAGGGGAGGGGAGGGAGGGAGGGAGGGAGGGAGGGAGGGAGGGAGGGAGGGAGGGAGGTCGAGCCTGTCAGTCTCATGCATTTGTTTGGAGACAGTTCCCACATGTACACATGCAGCATTTTACATAAAACGTCTACTCAAAGTCAGAGGAGTTATAATTTAAAACTATACAAGCAAACGAAAAAGCAAGTTCTTCGTCTTCTGAACTTTACAAATCTCTAAATCTTCCCAGCTCAAGCTTAGGAAAGAGACAAAGGAAGTTACAAACAAACTCCGAGATCTGCTAATACATTTTCCCTTTTCCTTTCTGCTTCTCAGGAGATGCAGACAGCCATGACCTTGAGAGCAGAAGGTGAAAGTCTAGGATGAGAGCCAGAATTCTAAGTTTTGTTGTTAGTTTTAGCTATTCAGTAATTGAGAAGAAAGAAAGGAGGGGAGGGAGCATCTGCAGGAGCAGCCTGATGTCGCCACTTACTGCAGTATTGTGGGAGGCAAGATAGAAGACTCATCTTTTATTCACCAAATGTCTACTGACTATACACGTTCCACCCAGTCCTCTAACATGAAGAACATAGGAGACTTACCGATCCCTGTATTCCTTGACTGAAGGCAGGACCTTTCCCTGAAGTTACTCTTCTTAGGGTTAGTGGCCAAATCTTTTTCCTCCTCTGAAGGGTTGGAACTGAAAGTCAGTGATATCTAAATATATAACATAAATCCTTTGTTCAGATAAAATCCTAACAGATTAAGAAGAAAGCCAGACAGATAATAGTGGAAATGTTCTGTTCAGATACCAGAAGCTGGCTAAGGAGACTACCTCGTGTGACGACACCACACTAGAAGAAAAATGACCTTAGTGCTCAGAACAGAATGTTGGTTTACAAGAGTGCCACAGGGACTACATTAAAGTTTGGGGCTTCCAGCCTGGAAAGAAGAACTGCCTCTAGAGGCGGAGCAGGGTGTATGAAGAACTTAGGATTTGGACTTTGAGTGTAAAGGGAGAGGGAAGAGGAGGGTCTGGTATGTGTTAGGAGTAGCGTCTGTACAAACATGCTGAACTTCAGAAACTGCTCTTGCCCTCCCCTCCCTAGGGGCCATCCTGCATACTGTTCAGGGCAAGTGTCAGGGTTTCCAGTCTCACAGACCCTTGCTAAAGGAAAATCCCAGAACCCTGCCACCTCTTTGTGGACATCTGGTGGTGAACCAGAGAAAGCTGGGTTCCCTACTACACGTGAGACAGCCTAAACAACAAGTGTTGTCCTTCTGTTTGCACAGCAGAAACAAGAGAAGACCTCTGACCGGTCCTCGGTGCTGGAGGTGGAGAAGCGGGTATGCTCACCTGTCCCCTTGGCCGCCTGCTGCATGTCTTCTGACCTTCTCTAACTTTGTTGTTCATGCCAATGGAAAAAGTTCATCTTAGAACGCAGGAGCTCTGCCACATTCCATCCCCAGCTTAATAATCTTTTTTTTTTTTTTTTGGTCTGACTCTGGACAGTAATTTGATGACCAGTCCTTTTGGCTTTCCCATATAGTTGGTTACTTTGATCGTGCCAGTTTTTGGGTGGGAAGGAGCCCTGGGAAGTCATCTCATGCATTCTTCTGCCTTCAGAACTACACACAGACACAAAGTTATAAGATATTTGGTTATTTAAACATGCATACAGGTCCAAGGGCTTTCTGCCTTTCCCATGGCCTCAGACAGAAGTTCCAGGCTATCCACAGCTACATAGCAAAACCTAGTCTCAAAAGGAGGAGGATAGCCTGTGAGGTAGCTCAACAGTAAAAGTGCTTTCTAGATACAAGAGAACTGGTTCCCAAAGGTTATTCTCTGACCTCCATGTGCATACCATGGTATGGATACACATGTGCATACATACACACACACTCAGATATAAATATTTTTAAAGGAAGTTTTTCATCAAAACCCTTTGCCACTAATCTAGGTCTTTAAGACCTGAGCAGTCAGCCTTTCTTCAGCCCTCTGGCAGAGGACATTCTAGTTAGATTCCTGACCTGATGTCAGATGTTTATATCTGGGATTTGATATCCTTGGATTGGGGAAACTCAGATTTAGTAATGAACCCTAATTCTGATCTGACTCTAAGGATATAATATGTTCCTATCTTTCTTATTGTCTGTGGTAAAAACTAAGTTTTATGTTTCATTCCCTTGTCCTATAACCAGTCCTCCTTGGCATCTCGTCTAGTTAACGGTTACTCCTTGAATTCAGGCTAAACTAAGAGGTACTAACTGGAGAGAAAGCAAGGGGAGGGAGAAGTTGCAGACAGTGATGTTAGCTTCCCCACTGACCATCCACTCCCTACCATAGAAGAAGTAGCTCCCTGGGAACTTGGGTGGAATGTTACTAAAGGCGATGGAATTTTGTCTTTAGAGAGCAAGGGTCCTAGTTACTTGCAGGCATTTGAAAATTTTAACTTGTAAAGGATGTTAGCCAGATGCTGCCCCTGTATCTTCTAATTTTCTTATAGAAGACTTAGGTAATGGGGCTGTCATCAGTGAAGTAGCTCTGTCCCATGGCGGCAGGGCAGAGTACATGTATGGAGAAAGGTCGGCCCTAGTCGAGACAGACTCAGTCCATGAAGCTGCTGATGGTGTGCCGTGTGGGAGGCAGCTTTGTGATGCCATTAGCTCTTCAACAAGCTCCTTGTTTCTCAATAGGAGAGGCGAGCACTGGAACGGAAAATGTCGGAAATGGAAGAAGAGATGAAGGTATGAAGATGTTATCTTTGTCTTGGCGCGTGTCTGTTGTCTGAATGCCTGCCTAAAGTAGATACAAGCCTAGGCTTGCCCGCTCTAAATGTCACTGCCAACTGAGCACCCTGAGGAAGAGATGCTGGATGAGGAAGTGAGCGCCTCTCCTTAGCCATCTCTTGGGCTGTCTCAGTTCATGCTGCACCCGCTGTGGCCGCCTCAAAGGCCTTGTAGGAGCAACTGATTGGGATACTGGGAGACTTTCAGCAGGCTGGAGGCAAAATCTCAAGCTGAACTTCCAAGGTTTTCAAAGCAGCAACTTCCCCCTGGGGATACTGGGTGAAAGCGCTTAGGACAAGTTCTCCTGCTCTGCAGAGTCCCTCTAGGGGAGCTCCGTGTAGCCTGGGCATGTCCACAGGTTTTTCTCACCAAACACAGCTCTTGCAGGAGAAGCACAGCTGAGTCATTCTACAGTAGTATGAAATGTGATTGCATATTGATTTCCTGTCTTAGGCCATTTCCTCTGCAGTGTTCTAGAGTTCTTGGCCTTCACCCACTAGAGCAAACACATACCTCCACATGACCTACTTGAGGGCTTACTGGCTCCCTCTCCTTCAGGATGACCGACAGCAACCATCACCTCCCTTAGCTTCTTGAATGGATTGTTGCCAATTTTGAGTGCCAGTCCATTGCTATAGGAAGGAGGGAGGGAGGGAATAAGAGAGGGAAGGAGGAAGGGAGGGAAGGAAGAAGGAAGGAAAGAAGGAAGGAAGGAAGGAAAGAAAGGGAAGGAAGGAGGAAGGAAGGAAGGAAGGAAGGAAGGAAGGAAGGAAGGAAGGAAGGAAGGAAGGAAGAGGAATAAATATGGGGCTGCTTCGGGGAGCCACCTGTCTAAGATACTGGATCAGCTCATCCCTGAAGTGCACTGTGCAGCACAGCCATTGTCAGCTTGCTCAGCTTCTTCCTTCCTTTAAGAATGTTATTTTAGTGGATATGTTATGCCAAGTCAGATGTAGATTTCTGTAGCTAGGAGGCAGAAACCCTGGGACAGTGTCAGACAGATTCCCAAATGTCCTCCTTTGAGTAAGGACTCTGGTGTGCAAGTGCATTACTTTCCAAGAGACAGTTGTTGTTTTAATGGCCTAAAAAGATGTTGTTTGTGGATACCTCACCACACACACAAAACATTTTCAGAGCCTGTCCTCACAGTCCTGTTACCCCTAATAGTTGTAGCGTGAAGGGGAAATGCCAAGCCTGTCCCTCATTTCCTGGTCACCAACCCACAGTGTGACTGCAGTGGTCATGTAGAATCTGAAGCAGTAACTAGTGATCCTTCAGACAATGCACATTTCCCAGGTTGGCTCAAAAATACCAGGAAGTAGAAATAAGAGTTTGAATTTCTTAAGCAAACAGAACACTACCCTCCCAAACACATTGAATGTTTTCATCTTCTGGATTTTCCAAACCCAACTCACTTGCTACTGTATTGTCTTCCTCTTAGCACAGTATGCTAGTATTGCCAAACAGTTCTTCATGAATCACCACATACAGTTCTATATGCATGAGAGCTTCCCATCTGAAACCCTCAGCTGTGCCATCTCTACTCTGCAAGGATGGCTACAGTTAGCTCCATAGTTAGGAGCACTTGTTGTTTACGCAGAAGACCTGGGTTCAGTTCCCAGGACCCACATATGTTTTATAATAATCTGCAACTCCAGTTCCAAGGAAATTTCTAACCTCTGTGGGCACCAAGCACATACATTGTGCATATACATATATGCAGGCAGAATACTCATACACATAATTAATGCTTAAGTAAATCTTTCAATTTATATTAAAATATATATTAAGTATTTATGATTTAATATTAAATAAATACATATATTAAAAATATGTAAAACCCTGTGTCTGAGTATGGTGGCATATACCTGTAATCCCAGCACTTGGGAAGCAGAGACAATCTCTGTGAGTTCAAGACCAGCTTGGTCTATATAAAGACCCAGTCTCAAAGAAGGAAAGAAAGAAAAGAGAGAGAGAGAAAGAGAGAGAGAGAGAAGAGAGAGAGAAAGAGAGAGAGAAAACAACCTTAAAAATAAGTAAAATAAGAAGAAAGAAAAAGAGGCTAAGAACATAGCTTAGTAGATAGAGTGCTTACTGAGCATGCAGTTAGCCCTGGGGAGGATCCTCAGGGCCACATAAACCAGCTCTGGTGGTACATATGTGTAATCCCAGAAAGTTCTAGGCCAGCATAGGATACATGAGACCCAATCTCAAAAACAGGGGAGAGGAGATGCAGTGGGCAGAAAGAAAGGACCTGGAGTTTTGGAGTTTGTAATCAGACCGAAGCACACGTGTTTTCTCTCTCTCTCTCTCTCTCTCTCTCTCTCTCTCTCTCTCTCTCTCCACCACACACCACACACACACACACACACACACACACACACTCTGAAGCTTTTGTGCCATTCACGTAAGCCCCGTACAAAAACTCAAAAGTGGGGGGAGGGGGACCAAAAATGGGACCTTCGGGTTCTTTCTTATTTCTATGACATTCTAAACTAGCAAGTACAGAAGCTCTTTGGTATTCTAAGTTGTTCTCCATCCTTTGGGTTTGCATGTTTCTATGTTCTTATCCTATCAAGCCGTGGTTTTCTAAACTAGGCCATGAGTTCATTTCTTCAATATTTCAAAAGCTTACTACACATGAAAGTATTTATTCTTTCTAATCAAAAGTCATTTGCCAAAAACTTTAAAAAAGAAATTTAAGAGTCTGGAAAGATGGCTCAGAGGTTAAGAGCACCAGCTGTTCTTCCAGAGGACCTGGGTTCAATTTTCCACACCCACCTGGTGGCTCACAACCATCTGTAACTCTAGTCCCGGAGGTTCCAATGCCCCATTCTGGCCAACTGTGGTACTGCACACAAGTGATGCACAGACATACATGAAAGCAAAGCCCATTCACATAAAGGGGGAAAATACATAAATTATCAAGTACAGCCAGATCATAACTGGCCTCCAAATGAGTCAGTACACTGCTTTTGAGACTGTTAGAAATCCACCTTATTATCACTCAGTCCCTGTTATTCTCTCCTGCTATTTACAAAGCCAAGTGGAGAAGAAGCACCTATAGACCGTACTGCCCCTAAACAGTTTGTACAGACCTAACAGGGAAGAGCATCAGAGAGTCCCAGTCACTCTACAGTTAAGTTCTGTCTGTATCGTCTTCAGATTTATGAATATATTACGAAAGTCTGTGACTGGCTCTAAAGGAGTTGAAGAGACTTGTTGCTTAGTTCTCAAGGTCTTCATTAGGCTATCATGTATGCTCACCAACTTTTCTGAGGATCAATGACTAAACATTTGTATGAGATAGTCGGTGAATAGTACAATTGTCAAGTCTGGGAAATCTTACCAGACGTGGGATCAGTTGCTCTATGTTTGGGCATATCCCGATTATTCAATTCAGTCTTTGCTGGAAGCATCAGTGGGGTACCATTTGTAGGGGTGACTTCCCGTGCATGTTTGAAAGCTCAGTAGGCGCTCAAGTACAAAAGTGACATCATTGCCTGTTTTCCCGACACCAACAAAACACAAAGGTCCAGCGAAATGGGTCCATGAGATGAGCCCTCCCAGGTGTCTGGAGGGCCCTGTGGTTAGGAGACAGTTGTGGTGTCTACCCAGAAAGGTAAGTATGCCTCTTCCTAGGAGGAACTCCCCCACCAGATGAGAATAGAACTCTATGACAGATCTGACAGGTGTGCATGTCAGTGTGAGCTGAGCTGGCTCTGCACTTGCCTTGGGATGTCCACATCCAATGACTTGTTACTGGTGCGTCCTGCACTGAGCTTTAGCTTCCTTGCCAGACCCCACCCTTCCTATCTCAGGCCCTTGCATGAGAAGGGCCCAGCAGCTATCCCCTGTAAGCTGCTTCTGGGATTACTTTGCTTACTCTGAAAGTACGCTAGCCAGCTTGCCCTGGGCTCTGCCCTCCTCATCTTCCTTTGGCCATGCTTGTTTCATGACTGCTTCCTGCAGAACATTCCACCAGATGTTTCCTACCGCCTTCCTCCATACTTATAGCTCCCAGATTCTTCCACCTAGAGCTGCCTGTGTCCACATGTTAGACTAAGTCACTTTCATAGTTGATTGCTGTAATGTCCTGTGGGGGCAAAGGCCACTTTGTATAATAGCAGTGAGTATATTGCAAGCTCTGGTCAGATGTCAGCACCAGTGAATGGCATCAGCAGGGGTTTCCGTTTCTGCTCATGTCTTTTAAACCCCTCCAAGTGCTGTTATGATCTCCCTCACCTGTCATCCTCCACGGTCAGGATGCCTGCAGTTGGCAGAGGTGCCTGGCAGCCCTACCTTTCTTCTTCCTCTTTGGGCAAAGAACTCTTCAACAGTGTATCTCCGCTTGGTTTTCCTTTTTACTGTTTCTCTCATGCTACTTTCATTTTCTTGCTGGTTCACTCCCAGACCATGGCCCCACTAATCTCTTGCTTCTGTCCTTGATCACTGTGTATGAAGTACGAGGGAACCTTTCTATCATCACTATAACCCACACCCTGCATAACAAGGTCATTCCCATCTTCCAAAAGAGCTGATAGTCTTAGTTTCAAGGTCAGTGCAGCGGGTCCTTAGGAAAGCACATGGCAGAGTTGGCAGGCTATGCTGTGATCCTCTATTGAAGTCTTCCAGTCACTTGTGAAATAGTGGGAAGACTGACTGTGACAGTTAATCTATTCCTTTGCCCCAGCGAGGCTAGACCACCAACCACAGTGATCCAGCCACTTCCACCATCACCTGGCATTTATGAGATCTCTGCTTTTGTTTATTTATAATTTCCAGAGTGTACATCTGTTTAAATATATTTATGTAGTTCCAAGCCTCAACACGAACTTGTGCAGAGAGCACAAGTCAGCTGTGAACTTTGTGATATATATAATCATGTATAGTAGGTCAGAGGCCGTTTGACAGTTGCAGGACCTGGACAAGCTCTGTGTGCTATTGGGGAGAACTGGAAAGGTTGATTACGCTTCCTGCAAAACAGGTTACAGGTCCACCCAAAGAGTTGACAGGTGTCACATCAGCCTTCTTACTAATGTATGCTGTATGCAGAAAGTGCTAAAGAGAACACCCCTCTGGTGGTATTTTTTAATTAAGGAAGAAAACAAATAGGGGTAGGGATCAAGTGTGAGGACAAGATGAAGAAGAGTGATGTTTGATTTAGGAAGCCTCCCCCTGCCCCCAAATCTTCAGCCCAGTCCCAGTGACAATAAAGGAGAGTGCCTAGACTTTGGCTCTGCATGTGAATTTGTCAGAAGGCCCAAGTCATATGTTGGCCTCTTATTCTCAAGTGATCCACATGTGGGTTTTGATGCTCGTATAGCTAATCCCAGCATGCTCAGGGCTCATCTAAGGACCACAGACAGCTCTTCCTTTCTGGCGTATTTCTCCATCCTCCTCCCAGCTCTGCTTGCGCTCATCACACCTGCCTTTCCCATTTCCTTTCTTGCATGCAAACTAAAACCAGAAACAGAAAGTCATGTAGTTTCTTTGTCCTACTTTCCCTCTGTCTGTCTTGTCTGTCTTGTCTGTCTCCTTCATGTCTCACTTTCTGCAGAACCTTCACCAGCTAAAACAGATTCAAACCTTGAAGCAGATGAACGAGCAACTGCAGGCTGAGAACAGGGCCCTGACCAGAGTGGTGGCCAGACTTTCCAAGTCCATCGAGTCCTCGGACACCCAGGAGCTCTAGCTCCTGCCCTTCCTCTCCACCTCACTTCCCTCCTCTGCTACTCCAGGCAGGTTTACTCCTCTTGTCGGTCCCAGAAGCCCAGTGCCCATCCCTTCCATCAGAGCCTCCATGTCCAGGTATCTGTAAAACTGGTCATCTGGAGATGGAGTCCACATAATGGGACATAAGAATATCCAGTTCAAGGGTGGTAGTGGGCAAGCAGAGGGTCACTGCTAAAGTTGCCGTATTACCTTCTCTTCCCCTAGAGACTGAGTATAGACTTGCTTACTCAGCTGCACATAGATACACAGCTGTGTATGTTTACCTGTGCGCATCCATGTACACATACTATTTCATTGATGGGATCTTTGCCAAGTGGACAGAGAGCCTTGTCAGCCAACCGCAACCCAAATGTGTGTGTACCAATTAGGGCCTAAAGTAACTAAGAGCAAGAGCTCTCAAATGTGCCTGCATGTGAGATCCTCCCGGGAGCTGTTATCGTATACCGTGTATGGACCCATTCCAGTGCTCTATGGTTTGGATTGATCTAAAGCTCCCCTACTGATGTGTATGTGACCGTGGTTGAGAATCACAGCCCTCTGAATACCAGATGGAACTTAATCCAAGTACAGCACTGCCTGATGGAAAGGACTAGGCCACGCCTCCCTGAGTTTACCTCTGTTACCAGCCAAACACCATCCATTCTACCACTGGGGCAGAGCTAGATGAGTACTCTTTACCTCCTTCCAAGTCTGCTTTCATCTCCTCCTCCTGAAACATTGTCCCATTCCCCTCCCACGTCTCCTGGCTGTAGGGATATGTCCCTCGCTGCCCTGCTTGTGTGGGCCTGGAGGCAGAACCGCAGGTGGTAGAAGTGAGCCCTTCCTAATGGGCTTGGCTTGCAAAGGAGATGACAGGCAGTGGAGCGAGCCAGGGTTTGTTTTCAGCTGAAACCACCCTGCAAAAAAATGTGTTTGGCAAACTAGAACCTTCCTGTGGCTATGGATCTGAGAGCCAGGCTCACACACAGATTGTTTTCCCATCCAAAGATAGTGTGATGGGGTCACGACTGCCTGAAATGAGTGTTTGATTTTCAGCAACAATCTCATTAGTCTTGACTAGGGCCTGTCCTTTTGTCTACCTCTTTGCGTTTGCCTTTGAGGTCAGTAGCTGGTAATAATACCCACTAGTACTGAAGTGCCCAGATTACTATCGGACTGAGCTCATGTCCTCTCACAGGTGCTCTCACAGGTAGAAAGAAAATGGAAAGGGACGTGCTGCAGTGGCCAGGCAGTGAGCAGCCAGCGTAAGGTCTAAACTCTGTGTTTCAGTTGTCCTCAGACATCCCCAAAGGGTGCTCTGTGGTGGAGCATGCTCTTACTCTTACTCTTCACCCTTAGACCATGGTTCCGTCTTAGCAAGCATGGGAAATTTTGACTTGGGGTTAAATAGAGACCCCCAAAGATGTCCCAGTTATTTTTGCAAGACAGTGTAGCACATGCGGCAAATTCAGTGTCCTTCTGGCATTTATTGAAGCGTAGGCTGGTGCGTTGTTTTCTCATTGATGTCTCAGCACCAGCACATGTATATAAAACATGGGTTACAGAATCAGAACCAAGCCCAAGGTCCCTTGGAGAGTAACTGGTTGAAGAAAAGTTCCAACACTGTTAAGCTCCAGAGTCTGCACTCTGCACCATGAGATAAGCCATCTGCATATTTAGCACAGCCTTAACCATTTGGGAAGCACATAGCCTAAACAACACAGGAACAATCTGTCAAGAAACTACAGCATAGGACAGCACTGCAGCAGAGGAGTCACAGACAGAGTTGTACTTTTTCACTGCCCTGACTTGATAGGCCAGTTTCAGCCAGGCGTGGTGCCACATGCCTTTACTCCCAGCACTTGGGAGGCAGGCAAGCAGATCTCTGAGTCTGAGGCCAGCATGGTGTACAGATTGAGTTTCCAAAAAACATATACTTACCAAAAAATTGCGTCACTACAGTGTCATTGCCTGGTATATGACCTGTGATAAGGGAAAACAAACAATGGCCCATGAGCCATGCCAGTAATTTAAAATCAAAAATCAAAAAGAATTGTAGTTGACAAATAAAATTCCTATAGAATTCAGATTTCAATGTCCAGAAATTAAGATTTATTGGAAGCAAATCAAAACTTGAGTGCCTGTGTTATCACTATGTGTTAACTACGAGGCCATACTCAGGCAATGAAGTAGTCACAGCAAGACTGTGTGGCCTGTGGTCTAATCTAAGGTACTTACTGTGCAGACCTTGACATAAGGAGTCTGCCAGCTGACGCCTATCAGGAGGAAAGAAACTGGCAGTGTGGTCAAGAGTTTGAATCATCCCCTGCAAGTCTTAGCCCAACACTCAGTGCCAGGCAGCTCTACCACTCAAGCAAGGCCGCGCAGGTGAGGCTGACTGTGAGACCCTCCCACCCACAGCTCCCCTTGCCCTGGCACATCCTAAAGCTTTAGGAGCCCTGTCCATTGCTTTAATATAGTCTTCCTCATAGACTGTAAGAAGTAATATTTAATAAAACATGTACTTGACTCTGTTTGTCTGAAGTATCTGAACATCAAACTGACTAGAACTGGAAAAGCTGAAGTCTAGAGAGTTAAGCTGCACTCTGTAAAAGCTCATGCTTGCACAGTTCTTCACACACATTCTTACTTAACCCTTGACTTCAACTTAATATCAGGCAGTACTGCCCCCTTCCCCTCTCTTGGAGCATGGAGTCTATGTGCCCCTTCCTTGGTCTCTGCATGCCACTGGTACTTTTTGACATTGTCTTAAGATGTTAGATGTTGCAGCTATGAAATTGTCTTGTCCCTCTTCCCTGGCCCCCAAAGAATTGAGTTCTTAATTAGGAAAAGAAAATTACCAATACTGGACAACTTATACCTCCTTTTTAAAGCAGCTCAATTCTGATGAGCAGGGAACACAACCCACAGCTGCTTTTTCATACCTGTGCAGTCCTGCTAGGAAATAGGGTTTTCAGGGGCTAGAGAGGTGGCTCGTAGTTAAGAGAACTGGCTGTTCTTCAGAGCACCCTAGTCCGATTCCCAGCATACACGTGCTCTCACAGCTAACCATGTAACTCCTCTTCCAGAGAACCTAATGCCCTCTTCTGGCCTTCACAGGCACCAGTTACAGACACACGTGTGTCTATAATGAAGAGATGGTCTTTGGACTTGGGCACATATGGGTATACTTTCATCATTAGTATATAACTACATAACTAGCTAACTGCTGTAGACTAGAGATGGACATCTGTTTCCTCATTTATAGGGATAAGAACAGCTACAGCACTGGTTCCTAAGGAGCCAGTGAGACTTTCAAAATCCTCACTTGTAGATGTTGTTTTTTCTTTGTTCCCTGACATGGGGTGTGGAGATGTACACACACACACAACACACACACACACACACTTGCACATCCACATACGATTGTATGATGTAACCTGTATTGTCTTTGTGAGGTTAGGGAGACAAAGATTATATTCCTTCAGGCACATTTAGACTGCTAGTTTAATAGCAGTGCCAGGAGCTAGAACTACGTGGGCCTTGTGACTCCTGAGCCCAGGCTACCCTTTTCTGGAGGCCTTGCTTAACTGTGGGTCCTGAAGGTTAGAATAACTGATGAGTGAAAGGAGGGGTGTCTGCATAACAAGGAGGGCACAGATCTCCGGAGCCTTCGTTGTGAAAACATACTTACCTTCTGGAATTACCTTCTAATCCCAGTCTGTTACCAGGAAGGCCACACATGAACGGTAGTTGATTAAGATTTTTCAGATATACAAAATATCTGTCAAAGTGCCTGATCACATCATAAAGACTTGGGTGTCCAAGCTAGAGCTCAATTTTCCTGTGTTCTTTGAGTTGAGCAACAATGTGTATCGTGTTCCAAGATGGAAGAACTGACAGATGGAATCTTCACTCCATCCCTCTTCCAGAAGCCTCTGCTGCCAGAATTATAACACCATCCACTGAAGGGCTGGTGAAGGCCCCTGGGCCCTGGCTATAGATGTAAATTCTCTGGGTGGTGATGTTGAGAATAGGTGTGTATAGTATGACCAATGAGAATCTGGATGGATTCTAGTTACCAAAGACAGCAGGATGACCTTGGTCATCTTGACCCTTGGTTAGAAAAGCCAAGTTCTATTTCTCGGCTTGCATGTTGTTCTTGGGTGGGAAGCTGTGCCATTTAACTCTTAAGGTCACGTCTCTCTGACTCCTTGCTGAAGTCCTTCCCTGTGTACTCAGCAGCTGCTCTGGCAGTCTCCCTAGATTCTTTAGGCTATAGGTGAGTTCAAGGGCAGGAACAGTTGCAAAGAGCTACTGGCTCGGTAGAACAGAACTGTAAGGTATGTGTAATGTGAAGCTAGGTCAAAAGATGAGCAACTGTGTTTTCCCTAAATATTTACATTTCTGACCCAGTAAATAGGAAGATTTGAGGGGTTTTATCCCTGAGCAGAAGGGTAGTGACAACCTATCACATAGTGGTCAGGAGGCCCTGGCAGCGTAAAGGCAGCCATTGTGCTGGGCTCTGACACACCTTTCCCTCTGTCTCCACAGGTGTTAACAGAACTGAAATCTGACAATCAGAGGCTGAAGGATGAAAATGGTGCCCTCATCAGAGTCATCAGCAAACTGTCCAAATAGATGAGGTCAGGTCTGGGAGGAGGGACAGCATTTGCTGCCCACTCTTCACTTCCAGCTGTGGCCTTCTGGCCAAAGGACGTGAATGTTCCTGGAGGAGGGCACCTCCCTATGGCCTCTTCGGTCACCTCCGCACTGTACATTGTCTCTGCACTCTCCATGCCCCGTTCCCCCACACCTCTGTCCTAAGTTTTACGACAGTTTTAACTGAAGCATGACTGTGACCATTTCAAACAATCTGGAGAAAGCTTTGTGGGGTACACGAAGCTTAGCTGTGACCCCAGCTTTCTGCTGCTTTGTCCACATTGGTTTTGGTCCAGATATGTAAGGCTTTGACCCATAGCCTTTACACTGACCCACTGTTCTTTATATAGGTGAGTCTTGTGGTGGCCACTCTGGGATCCTATCTGGGGTGCAAGAGAAAGGGCAGAATGTGGCATTTTCTCTGGACTGCCTCTGGAGCTGTTTGCTTGTAGCCCTCGTGCCCCTGTGCTGAGGCTGTCACTCACCACTCAGGAACTGACTTGTTTTTACTTTCCTATCAGTAACCTAGGAACATCGCTGACTAGTCTTAACCTTATTCTTCCTCTCCACAAGGCCAAGACAGCCTTGGACTCTCTTGTTCCTTTTCTCGCTACCCTTTGGTGATTTCTCCTCCCACCCTGATGGCATAAAAGCTGAAACCGAGCTCCCGACCTCAGCTGTTTGGAAACTCATCACTCGGCTGCCTTGGTGCCATGACCCTGTCCCTGTGAAGCTAGAGGACAGCTTAAGGGTCAACCCACTTGTCTGCTTACAAAATTATTTTCTGAACTCTTCAAGTTGTACAAGTAGTATACATCTATAATCCCAGCACTTGGGAAGCTGAGGCAGGAGGATCAGGAGTTTGAGACCAGCTACATAGCAAGACCCTCTCTCCAGACAAAGGAAGCCTGGGTGTTGAGTGCTCCAGTTTGCCTTGCTTCCTTTGGCTTTGTTCCCTTTTCACTCAGGCCCTGCTCCTAATGAGAAGTGGAGTCATTGCAAGAAGGCCTGGGGGAGAGCAGCGGCGGAAGCTAGACTAGAGAGTGGAAGCAGGCCAGAGAGACGTGGAGAGCATCTGAGGACACTTGGAACACTGCGAAGATGGTAGTAACTTGCTTTCTGGTGGTCATATTCAGGGATGAGATCCCTTCTTAGAAGCCAACCGGAGAGGTGACTGCTGGGTAGAGACTGAAGATGAAGAAGAGTACTCGTGAACTCTTAAGAGTGGCAAGCCCAAAGATCATCTGGCCCAGCGTCCTTGTGACTCCCTGCTGCCATAACTCTGACCTGTGGTCAGCCTCTGGGAGCTATGCATGTCTTACTTGAAGTTTGGGCACCTCTACTACATTTTTTTACTAATAGAAGCTAAGGTCTGCTTCTTTCTGCCAGGATAGCACAATAGGTATGGGTGAGTAGTGGTCTCTACTTACCTAGTCCCTCCTCAGATGTCATGATTTTGATACCTGTCACATCTTGACTACCATCCTCTAGAGTCTAGACAAGCAGCCCTTTAGCTTATGCCTCCGCCTATGTAGAGTACGCTGTAATCCCAGCACACAGTTAAACTGCTAGCTCTTGTTGATGATCCAGTGTAGATGGGATAATGTGGATTTTGTAGGCATTTTGTCCTGTGGTTCACATTAAAGGACGTGTCCTTTAATGCCTCATTGTTTGAGGGTTGCTAGTGAAGTGGACCATTCTAACACTACCTCTGTTAGTTTCTTTCATGAGCCACTGTCCTTTTTGGTGGCTCTTGCAGACGTCGTGTGCTCTTAAACAGATGTAATTCAGGTCCCTGGTACAGAACAGGAGCTCTGTCTCCTCTGACACACTAACTCCGCACGTGTAAGATTCTCTCTTCCACTCCAGCCTGTTGTCTGAGGAGATTCGTGTTGGTCTGGTCTCTTGTGAAGCACTGAGCCACAGTGAGAAAGACCTGTCTTCTGCTCTAGGAAGCATTCCCTTCTTGCTGGGAGACGTCAACAGGATGCCAGCTAACTGACTCTCCTAGCGTGGGTTCTGTACTGGGAAAGAGGGAACTGTTGCCTCATTCTTGGGAAAAGAAAATGGGATTGTAGGAAAACAGTTTGCACCTCCTCCACTCATAGGCAGGTGAAGGTGTTCAGAGCTATGCCTTTGGGCCTTTGGAAGCCTAGGAAAAGTGCTCAAAAACTCACACACTGGCATTATACCTGCTGCTGTACATGGCCTTCATGTTAGGATGCCACCTCTTACCAGAAAGGTTTCCTTGTGACAAGCTTTTCAGTCTCGGTAGTACTAGCCTCTGTGGCCAAGAGCCCATCAGAGCACACACAGTCCCAGGCCATTCCTGGCAACTCCTTTCAGGCCACTAATTTTATTAGAAGCATTGTGAATTTCATCTCTTCCAGAGAAGAAAACTCCATTTCTTCAAAATCATACTGATTGAAAGACCCATGAAAGACATGGCCTCCTGAGGCCAGCTCTTCTGTGTGTGCAGTCTCCCTTTCCTGTGTAGCTTGGCCACCAGTTACACACCGTGGTCTCTCCAGTGGCCACCAGCCTCACCTGCTGGGTTCTCGTGAGTAATCCCATGGCCAGAGCTTACTGTTCCACTGCAAGCAAACAAGCATGCAGGAAGGACTCAGCCTTGTCACACCAGTCTTCATGGGAAATTAAGATAGGGACAAGAGTGTTCTCATTCATTTGACAGCTTTCAATACCCAAGCCACCTCTGAGGGTAATGACTGGTCAGTCCAGAGAATCTCTGGCTGGAGTTTGCCTGCTTGACTTTCAGGGGTTTCCGAGCCTTTCCAGACAGTTCCTGGACGTACTGATCCCCACCCCAGTCTCTAGGGCAAGAGCTATGCACATTCAAGGGTGTTGCCTCTAAAGAATCTGAAGAACAGCTCTATCTTGGAGCCGCACCTCCTTATGAGTGTCCAGCAGTGGGACATGTTCTCACTCTGCTTTCTCTGCCTCAGGCCCTGAGGTGCAAGGATTGTTCGGTGGGGTTGCTGGCAGCTTCCACTCAGGAAGTACAGGAGCAGTCTGCAGGCCTCAGAAGAGTATAGGAACCAGAGTGAAGGGCCTCTCCAAGCCTGCCCCTGGGGACTCTGCTCTCTGGCCCCTTTGCAGCCTTTCCTAGCAGAGACAGCGCCACCAATTGCTTACATGCCTTGTCAGCAGTGGGCCCAAATCCAGCTGCAGCTCAGCTGCCGTTCTATTCTGAAGATAGGTGCAAACCCTCAAACAGTACAGGTTCCCATAACTCAGAAGTGAGGCAGCTTTGCGAGCAGGCTACTTTCAAGTCCTCTTGGCTTAAAATTCTGTCATTTATTCAAAGAGGAGGACTTTTTTTTACACTTAAATTTCTGCTTCAAAAATGGCCTAACTTTGAATTTTCAAGATCAGTCTTGCTTTCTTCCCAAATTCAAGCTGTTTAAGATTAGCCTGTCAAGGTTGACCTCCCCTCTGTGTTGGAAAGTGAATTTAACATTGAAAGAATTGAACAGTGTGGTGTGATTGCCTTCCTTCCTGGTGGTTAAGTAAAAATATTGCCAACCTGCAGAAGTGGAGATTGGAGCTCGTGCAATGGACAGAGCAGTGTTTCAGGCCGCAAGGACATGGTGTACATCCTAGGAAACCAGCTGCCGCTGGTAGGTTTGCTCAGCCACCTCTCCTAGATGTGACCAGCACTGCTTCTTGGCACCCAAGCAGCAGGCTTTCTGCTTGGCACCAACTAGTTTCTAGTCTTGAGCTCTGCCTTGAACAGCAGGAGAGCACTCCTCAGGCTGCTGTTCAGGCTTTCACAGGAGACGCCAGGGCCACATAGCACAGAATGGTGCCCAGCTCTAGCCAGATGCCGACCCTTGGGGCTTGGATGTGAGGAAAGGGACAAACCCTGACACTGGGTGCCTGCCGTAGTGGGCAAAGGCAGGGGAAGGTCTGTGAATGTGGGACGGGGGAGAACGGGGAGGACAGGGGAGGACGGGGAGGTCGGAGCCTGGGAGAAAGGAAGCCAGGCTTCTGTACCTGGAAGTGCGTTCTGTCTTACTGAGTTCGTCCCTCAGCTCCAGCTGAGCGAGATTTTAATCAGCTCCTCTAATGGGTATTGACACTGCTCGGAGCAGTCGACTCTGTTAGGGACTATTGATTGCTTGTGTTCTGATTAGATTGGAAAAATAGATCAACTTCATTATAGCCCAGAAGCTGTCATTGTCACAGCTACAAAGAAATGAAGTGGTCTCTGAGGGCGGAGGAAAATCAGTTGGACTCCTGACAAGCCAGAGAGTAGCTGAAAGTTGTATCCACGTCTCCTTGAGAACTGTGTGTGGTTAAGGGTCACAAATCTCCTGGGGTGCCTTGCAACCCAGCACCTAGACACCCACCATGGCTAGATGGGAGAGGAGGGAATACCTAAGCCATGGCACTGAAGCATGTTCTGGCCTTACTTCAGCAGACTTGACAATGTGAGGGTCTCTTCAAGCCTAGGAATACACCACACACCACACACCATACACCACACACCCACCACACACCAGGCTGAAGCTTTCAAAGAGGTCTGCCATTTCTTGATGAGAATGGGAACAGTTTACCCAGTGCGCTCCGTCTCTTGCTTCTCACACTGCCTCCCAGTTTTCGAAAAGCACTTCTCCCACTCCTTAGCTTATCTCCCAGACTGGGAATCTGCCAGAATGACATTTTGTTATTTTGCCTCTAGATTTTCCCTAATGTTTCCAATAAAATTTTGCTTGGGTGGCCCCTTAAGGTGTCACCGAGATGCTAACCTAGGCCCTTCCAAAATAAGCACACCCTCCCTCCTCCCTTCCCTATCAGCTCTCTCCACGGGTGCGCCTTAGGCCTTGCTTTTCTACACTTGGACTTGATGGTGCTCAAGGGAAGAGGTTTTTCATTAATCAGCCAAGAGTCCTGGAGGATGTTCAAATGCCAACAGCATGTCATTCTGCCCACTACCCATGGCTAGCCCCTTCCACTTTCAAAACTTCCTGGCTGTGCTAGCGGCCCTCAAAGACCAGGTTTGGCTTATAGGTCTACACGACCCCTCTGTTTCAGGGTCATGGCTGCTCATTTTATCGCCTCTGAAAGATGTGACTGGTACCAGCTTAAGGCAGAAGTGTTTCCTCTGCACAGGCTGGACGAGTTTGTTTGCATAGTGACAGCCACTCAGCCAGGCAGGAGAGAAGATCCACAGAAGGCCTGACCATGAGGAGTCAGAAGAGCCTCTGACATGCTCTTGAACCCAGAGCTAAGGATCAGAGCTTGATTCTCTCCAGAGTGCATGTGTCTGTGCTGCTCTCGACCTACTCTTCTGAGACCTCGAGCAGATCCCAGCTTATCCTAGGGTGGGGGAGACTACGTGGAAGCAGTTGTAGGTAAAGGTACCAGAAGGCCAGTACACGGGAGAGGATTCCGAGAGGATGCACCCATCCGACACGCCCACCTTTCCAGTCAGCATCCCTTGAGCCCTTGAGCAGCTCAGCCCTCCTCCTGACTGGTCCCTTCAAGCAAAGCTATGATTTCCCTGAAGAGGGGAGCACACCCCTTTCCTCTGCAGGGTCGGTGGTTCAGACCCCAGCTTTGGCTTTACAGTTTTCGTCCAGGCATGCGTCCTTCGCTCCAATCTCAGGCACCACTTCAGCGCTAGCATTTTGTATTTCCTCTCTCCACCCTTCACCCACGCTTAATGCACCGAATGGATCTATTTGCCAGCTGAGTTGTGTGGATTAACTTGAGTCAACTGTAAATACACCTGGAGGCTCCTGAGGGAGGAGCCAGACTGGCTTTCCGAACTGAATGTATTTTTATGCAATTTTGAGTGGCCTTTTCAACCCTGAGATGAATGGATTTGTTTTACTGGGTGTTGTTATATAGTATTAAGTATTCTGTGTTTGAAAGTTTGGGAATAATATTCACGTCTATATGATGCCTGTAAACACAACAGTATTTATAAATGAGTAAATAAAACTGTGTTTTAACTTGGTGCCATGAGATTGATAGACCAGACAGCCCCCAACAGTCACCACTGAGAAGTCTCTGTCATAGGCACTCACAAGTCTGTAGTCACCACTTCCCCTTCCCAGGGAAGGGCTCTTGGAGTACCAACATATTTATTTCCTGTCTATTGGCAGTAAAGCCTAAGTGAAGGTTTGGAACAACCCTGAGAAGAATACAGGTTCCCGGTGCCTAAGAAGGTGGCTGCTACTTTAAAGGTAAAAAGCAGGGGTGTATGGCCCACTTGGATACACCCTACCAGCCATGCTACACAGGGAAGCTAAGGTAAGCTGGTGGTGGTGCTGGGCTCTTGCAGGCTTCCAACTACCTCAGTCTTCCACTGTGTAAGGGTTCCTTAGGTCACTGGTTCACAAGTTCCAAAAACCACTTCCAAACTGTGCAAATGAAACTAACTCTGGGGTCATTGGAGGTTGGATCTAAATCCTGACAGAAGGGTGCCTAGCTCAGGAGTTGCTGCACAGGCTGCTGGCAGGGCTGGGGAGTGGGAGCCAGGCTTTGGGTCTGCTTTCTGCCAAGTGGAAATCCTTGGTCACTGACTTGGGAGGGAGGGAAGATTCTTTTCCCCTGCTGTCACCCAGCTGTTTGTAGCCCTAGCAGCAAGAAGAAACAGGGATGATGTCATGGTTGAAGAGTTCAGCTCTGGCCTTGGGGCTTGAAGCAGAGACAAGCCTGACATACAGGGGGTTCCTAGACCACAAGCATCATTTCTCTGGGAGCCCGCTGGCTGGGTAAGGTCTGCAGAACCTGTTTCATACACTGCTCATAGGTGCCAGCCTCCCTCCTGGTTACTTCCTGCAGCAGAGCAAGGTACCCACATTCTCAGTCCTGTGCAACCAGACCACCCAGCCCGTGGCCTCCAGCTGGACTGAAACAGCCCGGTAACCAGATCTGGGCCCCTGCCGGCTCACACAGGCACTCTGCCCACCTGCCTTTACTGCTCCTTGGCCATCTGGAAGGTCTAGTACATTATGGTCCTAGACAAGTGTCACACAATATGAAGTGACAGTCTTTGGGGCTAGAAACTAAAACAGTTTAATCCTTTCCTGGTCTTGGCCATACTGCCCCAGACTCTGTCCCTAAGCATTCTGAAGCCTTGCTGGCCCTTGTTAGCTCTGCCTCATCAAAGACAGATAACAGTCTTTACAGTGTAAGACTGGAGACCTTGTACTTTCTACTTTTAAACATCTACACCCTGGTACCAGCAGCCTCCCTGTTGTCAGGGTCAGACTGCTTCTGTCTCCTAAGCCCAGGTCTTCTAGAGGGAACTTAAGGATGTAGGACAGTCCTTATCGTCCAGGGTGGGTGGACCCTGTGTGACTCCAATCTGTCCTTCTCCCAAACCCAGAAGAGAATAGGCGGCGACTCTTTCATTTTGCGCTGGAGGCCAGAGCTCCAAAACCAGCTCACCTCCCTCCCCAACCTTGCTGACCCTTGGGGGCAGCTCCCTGACCCCCTGCCCTAGTCCACTAAAAAAAAAAGAAAGAAAGAAAGAAATGCTCCCCACCCCCAGGTTGCTTTCAGCTCTTTTCTTTAATAAGGAGACGCAGCTCATTACAAAATAACAATTTGACAAGAGATCAGACAACAACAGAGTCCACATAAGGGAATGGAGAGCATTGCCAAGCAGAGTGGGGAGGGGAGGGCTACACGTCCTTCTTAGGAAGACAGGGAGGGCTCCTGGCGGGGCCAGTGTATTCCAGGGGGAACACTCAGCTTCTGCCCCAGTTTGGGAAGTTTCTCGGCCCAAGGTTTTCAGAAAGCAAATCAAATCCTTAGATGAGCAGGAGTTAGGGCAGAACCGTCAGGCTTCCGGGCCCTTTCCCTGAACTCCTGCCTGCTGAGGAAAGCTAGGGGTGAAACCGAGGCCCACACACGGCTCCCTTGCCAGAGTCTGCTTCCACAGTTCCCAATTTCAGTTTTTGTGGAGACTGGAGCTCTCCAGCGGACCCCACCTTGTTGCCCCTGGCCTTGTCCAATACACTTGCCCAATTCTGCCTGAGGTCCCCTGGATTAGTAACATATGACTGGCTTCTGGGGAATCCTGTGGGGTGCCCAAGCTGCTCCAGCTCTGTCTACCCCTTCACTCACTACTTGCCATGCCTGCTCAGGCTGTCCTGGAAGCTGATGTGAGTCAGAGCCTAGTGGTCCTCAGTTGTGAGTGGCCCCTTATCACCACACCTATCACCTTGCCCTCAGGGCACCTGCTCTGTGGCACCACCAGACAAAAGAGAGTGAGTGGAAAGTAACCACTGCTGTTCCAGGTTTTCCCCACTGGGCCACTCCTCCACTGCTTTCTGAGGGCCCTGACAGCTCAGGGAAAAACAGGCAGGGCTGGCTGTGTTCATCCCAGGCCACCACCGAGAACCTGACTGTAGGCTAGGCTGCTCACTGCTTCTGAAAACCTCAGTTGCCTCCAGGCCTCTGAGAAGATATCCAAGCCACTGAGTCACAACCACTGCCCTGCCTATGCTCAGAGTAGAGTCTCACCATCAGACTCAGGTCACAAAAGCCAGCCAGGGCCATCTCCTGAGACCCCACCAGAAGCCCTGGAATACCAACTGTCCTCATGACACAGGGCTAGGGGAGCAAGAGAGGGTGACGGACAGGTGAGCCCTTCACAAGTGTTCTATGGGGAGCCAGTTGGGGAGGGGGGGCTCCTGGAAGGAGTCAAGGGCACCCTCCAGTAGGAGGCCCCTTTATGGCTTTTCAGTTTATTCAAGACAGTGGGAAGAAAGGACTCACGTCAACACATGGAACACAGAAGCAACGGGACACCAGACGCCAGGCTAGACAGTGCACTGTGCCCCACGGGTTAGCCCTGTAGACATGCAGCAGACCTGCCTTCAGGGCTAGTGTCCTTCAGCATCGTCCCTGGGCAGGGCTGGCACCGGGGCCAGAACATTATCTCCCACTGTGGACATTCACTGTAGGGGAGGTGAGGACAAAGACTTTACACAACATAAAATTAAGGAGCAGCCAGTTCTGTAAAACGGGTCTGGGGTTGGGAGATCAAGGGCTCTCAGCAGTGCCATGCGGCTATTTACAGAATTGTAGACATGCATCTTGATTAAACAAGATTCTGCTTGTATGTTTATAGATAGCATCTTCTTTTATAATATATAACTAAATTAACATGGGGAGGGGGTTTTCCAATGAGGCTCAATGGCTTCAGAAGGTTCCTGTTTTGTTGTTACTTCAAAAATAAAGTATATTCATGTATCTTCAAGTCACAGTGTCCCCTTCTCAATATTGCAGTTCAAAAACAGGTTAAATCAAAACTGTGGTAACCAGCCTCTGGCCCCTGGGACTGAAAAGAGGAATGGAGGAGCCAGAGGGTACATTTGCCAGACACAATACAGGATTAGCCAATGAAATTTCACATTAAACAATGAATCACTGTTTAGGGTACAGTATGTCCCAAATACTTCATAGGATGTCCTTATGCTTCAAAATTATTTGCTTATCTGAAATTCAAGTTTAACCAAGTATCCTGTATTTGTATTTGCCAAATCTAGCAGCCATTATGCGGCTGTGGGCCACCTGCTGCTACCCACTGGCTCTGAGAAAAGACTCCAAACAGCCTGCAGTGAGAGGGACACAGAGCCTGTGGGCCGGAGAGGATGGGGAAAGTTCGATCCCTTCCTACCTTCAAGGAAGACTGCTGCTATGTACGCCCTCAAGGACAGGCAGGGTTGAGAGACCTGGGATTCTCAAGAACTGACATGACATTAAATGAACAAGGGATTTCTTCCTCTTTGCTAGCGTTGTCCACCCCTACGTCCAGCATGGAGGCTGTTTATAAAAGCTACCTTTACCAAGAGGCCTGTGGTAAAAAGCCTCCCTCATCCCTCATTAAATCGTGGGCCAGCAAGATCACCACGAACCACTTCTACAGAAACAAAACAGTGTGTTGTCTTCCTGGGAATAAAGACCAAGGTCTCTGGCTATGCCTCGCCCTGCTCATCTTAAGTGCCTGCTTGGTGGGGAGCTCCCTAGTCCCCAGGCCTCAACCTTTGTTCCAAAACTGCCCAGCACTGCAGAGATTGCTTTTCTTCACTCAGGGAGAGCGTGTGCCCCCAGATCCTCAGTGGAGTTTGGGTATTCATGGTCTTAAGCTCTCTTTAAAAACAAAAACAAACCAACCAAACAAACTCCTCTCATAAATACTTTCCTCTCTTTGGGATAAAAATGTCTATCCTCAGAAGTATCCAGAATCCCTCGCCAGCCAGAGACATTGACTGTTTCTGCTTAGTCTTGATACCCCAGGACCCTGGCATCCCCAGAAATAAACCCCCGTGGCAGTGAAGGTTTGGAATGCCGTGCTGGGGTTTGGGTCATATCAGCCCTCCCCAACTCCCAGTGCAGAGAAACTTAAGCTTCAACATGTTCCTGCCTGGCCCCTGGACCTGGACAGGTGCCATCTGCTTGGGTGGCTAGTCTGGGACCAGCCCTAAGCCTGAGGAGAACCACTCCCAGCATCCATGCCGGCTCCAAACTAGTGATCAAAGTCAAAAAGCCCTGGCAGGCTGCCCACAGTAATGAGCTCTAGCCTGTCTCTAAGCCCAGGGACACTCAAACCACAGAGGCACCCACCGTTCCTTCCCTCCCTCTGTCAGCAGCGCAGTAGGACTATGGACTGTGGAAGGGCTGAGTGTGGTTTACAGGAGAGAACCCGAGGGGTTTACAGGTGATTGGGAAAGGCTGGGAGAACAGGAAGAAGACTAAGGTTCACTGGGGAGTTTCTGTGAATGGGATCCATGGAATGTGGGTGAGAAGAGCCAGTGTGGGGAGGGACTGGGAAAGCACCAAAATTCCACAGAAAAAGAATCCAGTGACATCAGATGTCCATACCAGAACCCTGGTACTCTCCAACTACCTGAACTCTGAATATACCCAATGGCCCAACAATATTCTACCATGACCAGAACCCTGGTCCCAAGGACTACAGCCCATAATCCTAGCAGAGTCCTCCTTTCTCAATGTTTAACATAAACACACATACAAAGAATGTATAAAATACACAACTTCCCATGTACCATGGGCCAAGAGCAGAAGGGTCTTTAAAAGAAAGGCAGGTCAAACCTACTTCACAGTCTGTTTCTGGTAGAAGTGTTACCTCACTTCCTACTTAAACCAAAACAAAAAAAAACAAAAAACAAAAAAAAGCAAAGCAAACCCACATTTTCACTAAAACACTGCACTTTCTCCATGCTGGGTTCTCAAAGCCAAACTCTACAACACCATCCATCTCTGAGACCTACAAGAAGCAGAAGGGCCCAGGTGGGGCAGAGCAGAAGTCCTGACACATTGGCTGTTGAAAAGCATGTCCCCCGCCCCTGACAGCTTCAGGAAAGCTGTGTATTTTCTGTGGTAAGAGAACAAGGGCCTGAGAGATTCAAGAACAAATGCAAGACCAAGATAAAGGAGCAGCCTCTGGCCACATGGAGCTAAGCCCCCTACCCAGGCTGAAGGTTGGGAAGGGTACGTAGTGCAAGCCTGACTAACATTTATATGGCTTTTTTTCAATGCTGGGACAAGCAGGGAACGGGGAAGGAGACACAAACTGAACACGGTACAAACCTTAGCACATAATCTCTACCACCCATTTGAAATGAATGCCTTGTGTTTCCTGGCATTCAGAGAAAACTGTCTCTAAGGAATGGAAGACGGAGCCTTTTCGGCTACCATCACTGAGGGTCAAAGCATCCAGAGAGTCAGGAATGGGAGCTGTGAGGAGCTCCGCACTGTCGAGCTCCTCACTGTCCGCCCGTGCTCCCTTTGACACCTCCTCCTTACCTGGACCTCAGGGCAATTAAACACTCTAGCATCCCTCTAACAGGCCTCTGGCTCTGTGCAAAGCACTTGTCTTCAGACAGTACAAAAAGGGAAACAGAGGCAAAAGCAAGATGGCGCGTGAATGCAAATGAGCGCGCTGCTTGTACTCTGCAGAGGGAGGAAGCATTGGCTTCTCACTGGACGAGGCAGAGATCCAGGAGCTTAGTTTTAGGCTTTCTGAGTAATGGGACTTCTGTTTCTTCCAAGTTTGATGTTGTCAACAAGAGCGACATCCTGGGGCTGGAAGTCCCTAGTAGAGCCTGACAAATCTAGTGAATAGTTTATTTCCATGAATGTTCCCAAAACCCCACTTCTAGGGGGAAGCTGTGACAAGAGGGAGTCCATGATGATGGCATCAAGGGTTTTGGTCCTAGTTCTGAACACATCCAGTGTCACATCTTGCTGCCTTCCAAATGGCCATTCGCAAGGACTGTGAGAGCTTCTGGCCTCTGACCACTTAGGCAGTGGGCTTTCTTCACCTTTGGAGTCCCTGAAGACTTTCTCCTCTCACACAGCTTCATTGTCCGTGGCTCATTCCAGAAATGAAGAGAGATGTTCAAAACAGAGGCAGATGGGGTGGATGGGCACATGTACACACACACACACACACACACACACACACACACACACACACACACACACACAATGCTGGCCACTATGTTGCCTTCACAGTCAAGAAACAGAATGTTCTTGCCATTTTGTTGGTCCAAAACCCAGGAAAAGCAGGAAGTGCTTCAACTCTCTGACAGTAGAGGGCCCCACTTGGGGTGAGGGGAAACCGTGATAGGGCATGCGACAAGGGCAGCTCCTGGGACAGTAACAGAGCCAGGCTTCTCCGTCTTAGGGGACTCCCTCCACACAGCCACCAAAAGGAAGTTGGTCTTTAAAAAGAGAAACAAAAAGGAAGGATAAACAGAACACACTGCAAACAAATGAAGAAACCTCTAAGGACGCGTAACTGAGGTATTGATAGCTCTGGATCTCGTCAGTGTCCTGGGGGCGTGGCCCCAGCCGCTGTTGCCCTCGGGGGCGTGGCCCCAGCCGCTGTTGCCTACTTGTTCTTGCCCAGAAGGGCATCCACTTCTTCCTCGGGCTTAAGAGAGTGCCACTGGGCGATGGGCCTCCGAGGGTTGGCCAGCATGTCAGACCAGTGCCGCAGCTCCGTGCCTGTGGCGTTGCTACCTACGAAGATCTTCCCGATGGCTTCATTCTTACCTAGTTTGTCGTAGTCTAGCACAGTGACGACCACCTGGACTTTCTGCAAGGCAAGCAAAGGAAGGACTTCAAAGGAGAAGTGGGAGCCCGTGTCATGCCCTCTCTGTCACTCCACACTGCAAATGATAAGGAAGGAAATGCCTCCAGGTTTCTGCCTTCCAGTCCAACTCCAATTAAATTCCAGTGTAGAGGACACAGCTTTTTTTTTTTTTTTTAAAGCAACCTATATTTCTGCCAGCGGTGTACTTGAACATACACAACGCTCTAGGCGCTGTAAGACCTTATGGGAGGGGAGTGGCCTCTAACGAGGTCAGTGGACAAAAAATAAAAAACACTCAAGTTTTGGACATAATAAACACATGAGTGTTCCCCAAATACAAATGACTTTTTAAATACATATTTTCACCCCTGTCAGTCTATACTGTAAATGGTATAGAGGATATACAAAAATATCTAACTTTTTAAAAATTTGTTCACATTCAGATAATGGAGGCCCTTCAAAAGGGTCCTCTACAGGGTCCCACCCCAGCACTGTCAGATCCAGATCCTATCCCAGTGGAATGCACCTGGCCCATGGCTGACCTCTAACTAACTCCCCATACTTGTCTGGTTAGCTCAGGGCCCAAGAACCAAGGCCCTCAAGGCGTAAGCACCTGGATCTGCTCAAATGGGATCTCGAAGCTGAAGGACTCGTTGAAGTAGGGGTTCAGGGTCTTCTTCTTCACTGTCGTCTTCTTCTTCTTGAGTCTCTTGCCGTTCTGCATTAGGTGAATCTTCACGTAGGGGTCTGCAGAGAGAGTCCCAGCCCAAGAGATGCCTCAGCCCCACAAAACCTCCTAGTATTCCCAGGTCTCCACCCTGCTGGAACCAGGCTCCTGGGAAGCCCAGAGGAGGGACAGGAAGTCCCAGAAGCAGAGGAATCATTTGGGTCACAGGTAGGAAAGGTGTTAGGCTACCTCTAACTTTTCACTTATAGGCTCCTAGTGTACAAAGGTCGGGGGTGGGGGGTTCTGAGTTTACAAGAACGGCCTTGTAAGGAAGAGTGAGGAATAACTGGTCAGGTGCCTGGGCTAGGAGGTGACTGACAGACAAGAAAGGCAAAGCACACTTCAACCAAGTCCTGACCCTGCATATCCAGTCTTCCTAACATGGCTGATGAGGATATGAGGACACACGAGGGAAATGATCAGCCGAGGTCACAAGTTTGATCAGTGACAGAGCCAAAGCCAGCTATAAGACAATTCTGAGGAAGCTCAGCTTTACCATTAGCATCCTGTGGCACAGGCTAGCCCTATGCCAGATTTACTGTCAGGTAAATCTGAAACCTACAGCATCGCTTCCAAAACAGAGTTGGCAGAGCCTGCAGCCTCTTCTGGAAAAATATCCCCTACTCTGGTGGCACGGCAGAAAGACTGGCTTTGGGCTGAGCCCTGTCGTTAGCCCATTTGGAGAATGAAATTCTTCTGTCTTCTCCTCTGTGGCCCCCAGAGCATGCCAGAGGGTTATTTATAGGAAAGACTCAGATATGGACAGGCAGCGGGTAGGACTGGAAAGCCTGTGTTCAGAATCAGGTAAGACTTTCTAGCCTCCCCAGGGACTCAGAGCGGTGAATGGCTCGCTGGTGCCACACACTGGCTCCCAGTGGTTCTGCATCACCTGAAAGGCCCCCTACATCCATCTTCTTCAGGTTCTTGGCCTCCAGGATACAGACGGTGAGCTTCCCAGCAGTGGGCACATAGCGCAAGGAGGTACAGATGTCACCCAGCTTCTCTGGCTGTCCAGGGAAAGAAGCAGGATTTAGGTCACTTCAGCTATCCCAGTGGCCTCTACTATGGCTGACCCCCATCTCGCCAAGACTGGCAAAGCAGTGATTTCTGCCTAGTCATCAGCTTCCACATCTGTAGCAGAGGTGGTCTTCAGTTTCCAACATCAGTACCTCACACTGCAGTCCGCAGCCATGGCCTGGGGAAGCTGACATCCAAGAAGGCAGAGGGCAGGCTATAGCGGAGGGACCTGGCAGACCTGGAGGACATGGGTCTGCTCGGATCCCCACCAAGCTGAGCGAAAAGGGCACAAGAAGCAGGTGCTGTGTGGCCAAGTGGTTAGGGAGCTTCTTCCCTGATCACCCCTGCCCGGCCAATGTTTGCTATCAGCTGTGGGTTTGCAGGGTAATGTGTTCTCACAGCACTTCCTTTTCCATATATTATGTCACTTAAACCTTTTGTGTGACAAGGCAAGGACACTTTGTAACCAATAAGAAATCTAGGTTACCAGGGAGACCTGTTCCTCAGAGTCAGACAGCAACATAGCACTGGGCAGGAGGGGTCTCAGGACCCCTGACCTAAGGCTCTGCCGCCAAGGTAAGGATAAGACCAACCAGTCATGCCTCCTTCAGGTATGCAGAGCCTCATCTCTGACAATAGACAAAGCCCCATCTACAGCAGGAGGCCGAGGGCTTTTATCCCCACCTCCACTGAGCACCTACAGGCTGAAACAGGTCACTGGTGCCGGCAACGTAGCTGGGAGTGGGGTTCTGGCACACAGCAAATGAGGGGCTGATTGCTGTGGCTAGAAGACACGCCAAACGCTGAGAATCCTATGGAATCAAGGCTGGCTTTTTCTGGTGGGTAAACTGAGGGGCAGAGTCTGAAGGGCAGTAGAATTTAAAAGGAAAAATGATAATGGCGTCCTTATTTCATGGCTTGCTCGACAGACACCAGGCACGGGGCAAGGTGCTTCATATGGGCAGTTAATTCCCAGCTAGAACCATCTGAAGGAAAACACCAAAGCCTCAGGTTAGTTAGCTTCCCCTGGATCATCAGCCAGGCAGTGGGGAGCTAGACTCTTCACCAGCAGACCTGACTCTAACTGCTGCTCTCCCTATTATACACGTGGCAGAGCAAGCCTCAGCAAACCTGATCTCTCCATCCTTACCTCTTCCTTCTCTCCACCTTGTAGGTCTCTCCATTCCTCGATGGGCTGGCCAAGGTCCACCGTGTTCATGGGCACCTTCACCTCCCCAATAATGTCATGCTTAGAGAAGCGGTCAAAGTCATAGATGGCCATCACCAGGGTTTTGCCTCCCAACTCCTGGTATGGAACCTGTAGGACACAGGTGGGGTCAAAGTGGCGTCCTCACTTCCAGAGGATGCTACGGAAAGATCCCAAGGCGTGGGCCTGCGTTGCTCACAGGGTACCAGGCAGACTAAAAATACCAATGTGTGAGATGAAGGGAGGCTGCTACAGCCTGCTACTGTGCCATGGCTGAGGACCAGGGCAAGGTGTGCAGAACCCAGGGGCAGAGGGAACCAGAGTCGTCGTTTTCCGTCACCTTGAAAGTGAAAGTCTCGTTGAAGGCTGGGTTCAGTGTCTTCCGGTGCACCTTGGTCTCATATTTCTTCTTCTTGTCTGGAAGGAGGAAGACTTTGACATAAGGGTCTGACGTGCCGCCCATGTCCAGGGCAGGGAGTTCAGCAGCCTGCAGGACACCCACGGTGAGCTGTGGAGAAAGAGGATGTGTTTGAACCTCTGGATTGCTCCAGCACCAGATCTAGTCCCAGACTGGGCTCCTGCCAACACCTCACCCTCACCCCAAGTGGGAATCTTGGGAGTAGGGCCAGGCCAAGCTCAGCCTTACAGTAAGTTATTAGAAGAGTTCATCTAAGATCTTCCCCAGTAGAGGTTTATAGTGGAAGCCAGAGTCAAGGTTAAAGATGTATATGCCCCGTGGCTTCCAACTGTCGTGCTCCACAGGAAGACACACAAAGCCTACCTGTCTCTAGGATAACCGCTTCCACCCACACCCTGTCCCATTGCCCAGCCCACATACCTGGTTAGCCTGGAAATCATAGTCCAGAGAGAACTGCAGTTTGCCCAGGTTCTCTGGCTCCTTCTCCTCCTCGCCTTCTCCTTCTCCTTCAGTCAGGCCTGTCTCTGCATCGTCATCGTCCTAGGAGAGCTGCAGATATGGAGAAAATTTAAAGTAGATGGTAGAACAGTCCTTCACGAAGACAGCAGAAGCCACCTCAAAGCCCCCGAAATGTGACTTGGAGCACTTCCAGGGGATGGCAGGGGAAGATCCGTGGGCTTGGGGCTGTGTTGCCACAGGGTACAAGGCAGGCCATAGAAACCAACATGTGAGGTAGGACAGTGGCCTATGGGGCTCAGCTCCCCACAGGACCCCCAGGCAGACCACTGCCCCACACTTGGAAGACACGACTCTGACTTGGACAAGAATCTCTCCTCCCGTAGGGTCAGGAACCACAGGCATACAGTGTCTAGAGACAAGGGGCTCACTTCCCTTGTAAAACCCTCTCAGTTCTTTGCCCTGCTCAGATTTACCCAACCTGGATGAGACATACCAGGATTGCAGTCCAGTCAGGAACAGGGCGAGTCCAGAGAGGCAGAAAGAGAAGGAAGTGGTATTAGAGGAAATTCTTCCACTCATACCAGCCCTGAAGTCATGGCTGCTTTGTGAGATCAGACTGGGTTGCATGCACACATGCTTGTACACAAACACATGTATATATACAGGAATACACATGCATGCACATACATATACATACATGCATATACATACTAACATACACGTACAAGCATACACACCATCCATGTACACATCTTGCGCGAGTGCACGCATACACACACACACACACACACACACACACGTATATATACAGGAACACAAATGCATGGACATACACATGTATACATGCACATACATACTAACACACATACAAGCATGAATATCATCCATGTGTATATACACAGGAACACACACACATGCATATACACATGTGTACATACTAATACACATACAAACATACATGCTATCTATGTGCACATGCATGTACACACATGTATATACACAGGAACACACATGGATGCACATACACATGCATATATGCATATACATACAATACATGGGCAAGCATACACACCATCCATGTGCATGTGCACATGCACACACATGCACATACAGACACACATACACACACACTGTGGGCTTTGAGGCCCAATAGGCACACAGACACAAGAGCATGTAAAGGCCATCATGACCCTTGGCTGCTTTTTGAGCTCAGTCCCTCCTCCCAGCCTTCAGTATGATGCCCTGAGAAAAGACTTCTCCCAGTTATTCCCCAAACAGACAACAGAGGACAGTGAAGCCCCAGACTGAACTTAAGGGGAGCCACCGATTTGTCAAGGGACCTGCTGAAACCAACACCAACAGGCTGGGGTTGATACATCATTATCTAATAGTGTCCACATGGTCCTGTCCTGGTGCCTTCCAACCTGCCCCCAACCCATCTGAGTCCCAACCACACCCAGCTAGATGTATCTATCCTTCAGTCTCCTGGCAGGAAACTTCAATGTTCCCTAACAGTGGCTTCCGGATGGCCATCATGGGTGTCTAGCACTCTGTCCCAGTGGCCTCCTTGGGAGTCATCTATTGTCCCCTTGTTTTGCCTTTTCAAGGAGGAGCACATGCTGACATGTGGGTAAGTCCCGTCCCCTCCCGGCCAGCTTAGGGTGGATGACCGGATAACATAGGTGCAGCCATTGGGGCCCACGTGGAGAGTGTGACCCCGCATAGAGAGTGCAGAGGGGAGCAGCTCATACCAAGGAGGCAGCGGTTTAACTGTGGAAGCCCGGAAGCCTCTGCCTCACCTTTCAGCACCAGGAAAGCAGGGCAGGGTCCCTCTCAGCCCAGCCCTCCGCAGCGTCCTACCTGGCCCCCTTTCATGTCCTTCATGTTCATGGCATTCTTCATGCCTTTGCCCTTCTCCTTCTTGTTCTTCTTCTTCTTGCAGCAGCACTTCTTACAGATGCAGAAGCAGCAGGTGAGCAGCAGGAGGCCAGCAACCACAGCCATGGCAATCAGGGCCCAGGGGGGTACTGCAGACAGAGAGAGCGGAAACACTGTGAGGCTCACCAGCCCTCATCTCAAGCATGGGCATGTGTGGGCTGGGACTGTGATGTGACTCCGTCATTCTCCTGCGGTGTGTGTGTGCGCGTGCGCAAACACCCCATATATGTTTGTGTGTGTGTATATATACACACATATATACATATATACACATATATGTATATATACATATATATATACATATATACTATACATAATATATACACACACTACATATATTGTATATACACATACTATATACATATGTGTATGTGTGTGTATCACACACACACACACACACACACACACACACATATATATACCCCTCTCGCTCTTGGCTGCCCCCTTGTGAGCTCAGCCCGCTGATTTAGCAGCCAGGAGTATATGTAGAAGGCTGTTGCTGGGGTTTTCTGGTTACTTTGATCTCTCTACAACTAGCTCATCCTTATCACAGCCAAGGGAAGAAAGAGCCCTGTGGACCCTGGCCTTGGGACAGTCCTCAGAGGTAGGTCCCCTGAGCTCTAGTTCTCCCAGAAGGCTGGCCTTGCTTAGCCAGAGGGGCTGGAGAATGCCTGCCCCACTCCCTGTGAGGCCGGAAGCCCTGGCTCCCACCAGCGTGGCTGACCTTGCAATGCAGACCCTGGTTCCACACAGAGAGCCTCTTCCAGGTGTTCAGAAAGCCACATTTTCCACACTCCAAAGTAAAGCAGTTCCTAAATGGTGCTGAAACCCTGAATAATATCGTGTATTTCACCTTTTACCTTCATCTTGGGGGCGGGGCATTTTAAAGTTGTACTTAAAAGTTGAACTTGCCCCCGTAGCTTGGGGCGTGTAACACACACTCCCTTGGTGGCTTCATTAACTCCAGTTCGCACTCTCAACCCATGCCCTGGGGGAAAAATCTTAACTGAGACCCAAAGAAAGAAGCCAGCAGAACCCACCCCAGTGGCTCGCCACCTCCTCTGGCCTGACACAGGCCTCCCAGTCTAGCCCAGTAACCTTCCTGGTCCCCAGGGCCACTCACAGGGGATCTTGTTGATCTCGTTGAAGAATTTCTCCTTCAGCTTGGCGAACATGTCTTCTTGGCTCTCCCCGGTGCCCGTGCTCTCTGTAGAGTTGTCGGCAGGTGCCGCGGGCACAAGAGGCATTGTGGCAGTGGTGGTGGCCGGAGCCACAATGGGCTCCTGGTTCCTCTTGAAAATGTTTCTCATGGTGGCAGAGGAAATAGCTGCGGGTGAGAGGAAGGGAGCAGGGTAAGTATCCCAGAAGCTCGGCACAAAGGACCAGGAACGGTTTCTAAGCTTCTACCCATCAGCCATTACGTGATTATGTATTCATTCATTTATTTATTTATGTATATGAGTACACTGTCGCTGTCTTCAGACACACCAAAAGAGGGCATCGGATCCCATTACAGATGGTTGTGAGCCACCATTGTGGTTGCTGGGAATTGAACTCAGGACCTCTGGAAGAGCAGCCAGTGCTCTTAACTTGTGAGCTATCTCTTCAGCCCTGATTATTTTCTTTAGGAAAATGTCTATTCAAATCCTTTACCAATTAAAAAAAATCATTTTATTTTTATTGGGCAGGGCACACGTGTGCCACTGTGTAACTGCAGAGATCAGAGGACAGCTTGAAGAATCTATTCTCTGCTTTTAGATATTTGTCTTTTTATTGTTGAATCATGTCCTTTACATATTCTGGATTTCAGCTTCCTGTCAGATAGAGAGTTATGGTCTGACAGGTTACATTCCCTACCTGTACTGCTGCAAGAGACAGCAGCAGTGTCTCTACCCCACCAAGAACAAGAGGAACGTTAAACACATGATTTACAAAAACGATTCTTTAGCCTTAGGGTTGTCTTTCTATTTTTTTTATGATGAGGTTTAAAATACAAAAGTCTTTAATTTTGATGAGGTCTGTTTCTTTGCTTGCTTGTTTTCAGTGGTGTGACTGAGAGCCAGTCATACAGCTAATGTCACCAAGATTTATCCTCGACTTTCAATTGTAAATTTAGCTCTTGCATTAAGGTCTGCAGCCACATTGGGTGGTAGGCATCTGTGATGTGGAAGGAAGGGGTCATGTGACTGTCCATTGACACAGCAAGCAGCATCATTCTGGCCACATGTAAGAAACAGAGCAGAGCATGCTTGAGAAATGCCCATAATACACCAACATTAGAAATATTAGAAATGTCTAAATACACGACACTGGACTTTGAGCATCTGTCTTCCCAAACCACTAGCCTGCTTCCACCTTTAGAGGGGCCTTTTCCCTCTCTTAATAAACAGGCTTTATTTCTATTTCTATGTATCCCTTGTCTAATTTATTGTTCTGAGACACAAGATCCTGGAAGTCTCAGCAGGTGAGCCCGGGACTCAGATCTGTACCTGAATCAGATGGCAAGCCGGACAGGAGGTTAGATAGGCGCCATTTCTTACTTCTTCCTTCCTTCTTTGCCCAGAGCACTCAGAAGTGGGCAAGCTCCCACAGACGGGTAGCGTGGGGGCGCCTCTCCCTTCTTGTCTTTTTCCCATAGCCCACATAGCCAGGTGCCAATGATGAGCCTGGTCCTCCTCGCTCACCCTCCTGGGTTGTGAGTCGAGGCAATGATGCACACTGTCGACTGTATAGTACAGCAGGGTTTCAGACTGGCTGAATCTGGGAAATTTATGGAGTTGGCCACTGGCCACATGGTCACTGATCACATGGGTGAGCAGATAGGGGACAGTCATTCTGGTGCTTATGAGACCACACGCACACCTTCCTGTGCTGTGGGCAGTCACTCAGTCTCTTCAGTTCTTCTACCTTCCACCTTCTCCAGCACCCACCAAGATGACAGGAATAGCGGGCAGGGCTCTGGACAGGGTACTACAGTGACTCTTACCCAGCCTCATAGACACCCCCAGAGACCCGCACAGACTCTGTCTCCCTTAGGGTCCTAAAGCCAGCCGGCTTCACGTGCTGACTCCCAGGGAACTCTTAGTTAACTGTGCTTGCCTGCATCACTACATCAATGCCTTGTTTATTTTTTCATTGTACCCTAACCGCATTCAATTCCTCTATGTTCCCTTGCTGCAGATTATCCCCAAGAATACTGAGATAATTCCCCAGGTGACAAGACAGGCTTGGGAGTATGAGGTCCAAAGGAGGTGGGGAGAGGAGGTGGGGAGAGCTACATATTTGCTCTTTTAACCTCAATGTCAACTTAAAACTAAATAATAATAATAATGCCAAAGCCATTCACAAAACTCAGTGTCCTCTCTGAGAGAGCAGCCCAATAGCTTGAGAATTTTATTGGTTGCTCCCCACTTCTTGAGAGAATTATCTTAATTCACCAAGAGAAAAGAAATCACCCCCCAGGTGTCACAGCAAGGACCACAGGACTCAGTTCTGAGAAAGACAATCTAAGAGATGTGTTCAGACCCTGACTGGGGAGTAAGAGGAGAAGTGCTGATAGATCCAACCCAGAGCTTCTGGTCCTTCTGTGGCTGCTCTCAGACCTGCCCTGGGATGCCTGGGCAACACGTGATGGAAGAGTGCTCTAACCCATCAGATGTCCTTAAGGCCTTGGAGTGGACAGGAGGAATGCCTCTCTCCAGAGGCCCCAGCGCTTGTCTCTTCACCTAACCCTGTCCCTTGGACGCCGTGGTACTCTCCAGCCTCAAGTGTTGGAATTAGGTTTATCCTGAAAGCATGAAGGGAAAGGAACTGTTTTTTTCCTGTAATCCTCTCTGGCCTCAGTACAAACTGGGTGATGGGGAAGTTCAGATAAAGACAGGAAATTAAACATCACCCTGCAGCTGGACAGGTTTGGTAAGAACAGACAGAAAGGATGTGAAGCTTCTTGTGGCTCTCTATGAGCACAGGAGAGATGCAAAGGGAAAGGGCAACCTCTGCTGCCTACATATGTCCCGCTAGTGTCCAAAGCCCACTTTTAAAACAAATGGTGGGCAACAGGACTTGGGTCACATATTCTGTTCCACTCTGCAGAGCTCTAGCCCGCCTCCATATCCTCTCATTCAGTCTATCTTGCCTAAAAAGGAGGGAGAAGGACTGTGGGACACAGCAGAGGGAGGAGGACTGTGGGACACAGCAGAGGGAGGAGGACTGTGGGACACAGCAGAGGGAGGAGGACTGTGGGACACAGCAGAGGGAAGACTCTGAGATACAGCAGAAGGGGGTGGACTGAGGGACAGCCAGGAGAGGGAAGAGGACGGTGGGACACAGCAGAGGGAGGAGGACTGTGGGACACAGCAGAGGGAGGACTGTGGGACACAGCAGAGGGAGGAGGACTGTGGGACACAGCAGAGGGAGGACTGTGGGACGCAGCAGAGGGAGGAGGACTGTGGGACACAGCAGAGGGAGGACTGTGGGACACAGCAGAGGGGAGGACTGTGGGACACAGCAGAGGGAGGACTGTGGGACGCAGCAGAGGGAGGATGTGGGACACACAGCACAGTTACCATTCTCCATCCCTCCTCCACCTACAGCTCTCCCCTTAGGGGAAGTGTCTGGACACTACATGGTTAGAGCATTCCTTCTTCATGGAACTTCAGCCATACAAGAAAGAAGTTGGGGTGCTTTCTAAAAGCTCCCCAGAACATGACTAGGAACCAGCACACATGAACTGCCATGCCTCAGTTTGTATTCTAGCTTGATTGTCTCTGGCCTCGTGGGGACTTAGAAAACTCTTGCCTTCCTCCTCTTGCTCTCCCAGGGGTACAACTGCGTTCCTCAGGCCAGGCCTACGGCTCCTTCTGTTCTTATTGCCCAAAGATGATTCCAGAACTCACTAACCCAAATGAGTATCTTAGCCCAGGAACTTACACTGCAGCCTGGAGGAAGGGCCCTGCTGTGACAACCTCACAAGACAGAACTGAAGGTACCAGACAAAACACAGACAAACAAAAGACTGAATTATCGATGCCCCAAGAGTCAGCCTCTTTCCCTCCAAAGACAGAGGAAAAAGAACCTTTTTACTTCACTAACACAGTGTGTCATGCGTGTTCACAGGTGCTCCATGTCACTATCACATGTCGTTGTCTCTAGAACCCTTCCCCCAACTCACCTGGGGAACAAAGCCTGTAGCTATGGCAGGTTTTTTTCTATTCATTTTTTTTAAATGTTCATTAAACTTTCTATTTTTGCTTTTGGCATGCCTATTTTGAAACTGTATGTGCTTGTGTATAAATATGAGTGTTTGTGGATTGTGTTAAAAGGCCTAATAGAGGCACCCTGCCTTAAAAATGTAGGCATTCTTAACTTCTTAAAACATATTAGTGGTGCTAGAGAAATGGCTCAGCCGTTAAGAGCACTGACTGCTCTTCTAGAGGTCCTGAGTTCAGTTCCCAGTAACCACATGGTGGCTCACAACCATCTGTAATGGGATCTGATGCCCTCTTGTATATTAGCATGGTATCTTTGGGTCTACTGAACATCTCATAAAGTTCTTTAAAATGTGGCATTTGTCTGTCTGTCTGTCTGGTGAGGTTACTCACGTGTCATAGTGCACGTGTGGAGGTCAGAGGACAAGTGGATACACTCAGGTCTCTTTCTACTGTGTGTGTTCCAGGAATCAACCCAGGTCATCAGGTTTGACAGCAAGTCCCGCTATCCCTGACACATCTAACTGGCCCCTCATAAGACTTAAAAACGCTATTTGCTTTTATAAAATAATATTCACTAGTGTCATAAGGTAAAAAGCTCCATGAGATTTTACATTGGATACATAGATTTTCTTCAAAAAAATGGGTGAAATGTTTACCAAAGATCTTTACATTAAATTCCTCTTTCATGATGAAAATTATAGGCAGTACAATCCAAACCAGCAGTAAATTAAAATCTGGGTATGCTCACTCCAAATGCAATAAAATGACTGTTATTAAATCTTAAAGTAATACTAATACCTACAATTGAACTTACTTTTGTGACATTAAAATATAAAAGATACTGCCTGTTCACCTGTGTTCTCCCCTTCCGGAATCAGGCTTTTCAAGGCTCTTGTCTTGTTCAATTAAATAATAATAATTTCAGAACCTAGCACTGGTGCCTGATCACCCTGATTAAGTCCCATGAACAATCATGTTAGCTAAGCTCTGTACCTTTAAAACTACTTATATTGAAAGTCATTTCTCTAAGAGTCTAGATCTGGGGTTAAGGATTGCTTATGCTATGAAAAATGGCCTGATTCACTTAAACCTAAAGCTGACAAAAGTTACAAAGTCTTTGGCATTTTACAAGTCTGTCTTGTCTTTATATATGTATTTGTATGCAGCTGACATGTGCTAGTGTTTTTATATTGTTCATGTGGTCCATAAACCTTTTAGTCCAAATTCCTTTTAGTTTATAATGTAACTAAGATTGTAGAATAAAAAGCAAAGTGCATATTTAACTAAAGAGTCTCAGTCAGGTGTAATTTAATTGATATTAATCTCTGTTCTGAAGTCTCTGTTGTCTGAATGAATAACCTGGCTTTCAGAATTCGAGGACTCCTGATCCAGGGCACAGCCCTCTTCAAGGACAGGGCTCTATAGGCTCTGCTAGTTCTGCAAGCCCGAACTGGAACGATGAATTATGTCTGTGCTTTCAGCTTCCTCTGAGTAATGAGATGCTCACCTGCAGAAGTACACACATAGACTGCAGGAAAGGGGCAGACACTAAACAAAAGCAAAAAGCCAGAATTGTATCCTGATTTGTAGCTTCATGAGCCTAAATAAAAAATGAATTTTTTTTAAAAAACAAATGCAGTTTCTAAATACTGCATTTAAAGATTTAAATCTTTAACAAATTAGTTCATTTAAATTTGTTGGTTAAAAAAAAATACATGTATTATCTCCATGGCTGCTATAAATGTTTTGCCTTTATTTCAGATATAGCTTTCTGGATTTCATTAAAATACAAAGTAGTTTCATTAAAATTTTTTTTCTAGCCGGGCGATGGTGGTACATGCCTTTAATCATAGCACTTGGGAGGCAGAGGCAGGTGGATTTCTGAATTCGAGGCCAGCCTGGTCTACAGAGTGAGTTCCAGGACAGCCAGGGCTATATAGAGAAACCCTGTCTCGAAAAACAAAACAAAAAAAATTTTTTTTTCTAAATTTTGTTAAGAAGAATAAAACAAACAAAAACTAAGAAAGAGATACACGGGGGAGAGTGAATCACCTAAAACCTAGGATATACGACAAGTCCTTTAGAAATTCACTACTTGGTAAGCTTATTTTAAAATATAATTTTTTAAAAAGGAATCTGAGCATAGATACCCTGCCTATATAGGTGGACAGTGCTTCCCCCAAAAGACATGGCTATTTAATAAAAATCTTGGTGCCAAGTGTGGGATGTCTCCCTAGGTATTTTTGGTCAGGAAGGCCTCAGAGGATGTCAAAACACTATACTATGACCCCTGTTCTTGGTTGTCTACCAGACCTAGATAGTCGGGACCTAACATACCTTGGTTTCAGGACAGAGAAATCAAGCTGGGGGTCACCTAAAAACTTCCTCCCTAATAGCTAGTGTGGTGGCTTGAATGAGCATGGTCCCTATAGGCCCTATGTTTGAATATTGGTCTCAGTGGTGGAACTGTTTGAGAAGGATTAGGAGGCGTGGCCTCGTTGAAGGAGGGGTGTCTCTAGGGGTGGGTTTTGAGGTCTCAAAAGCTCATGCCATTCCCAGTTAGCTCTCTCTGACTCCTATCTGGGTCTCAAAATGTGAACTTCTCAGCCACTGCTCTGGCACCATGCCTGCCATGATGTGACATGACCACTACCATGCTTCCTACCATGATGGTCATGGACTTTAACCCTCCAAAACTATAAGCCTCCAATAAACTCTTTCTACAATACGTTTCTTACTCACGGTGTCTTTCCACCACAATAGAAAAGCAACTAAAACAGCTAGCTTTCATAGTGTTGCAGTGTGCTATACCTCCAGGGGGAGAAAAGCCAGCAATGGTATTGCCAAGTCCTGAGCACTGCATGCTGACTTGCCTGGCACGATGTGCTCACTGCTATAATGGAGGCATGACAGTTACATGGGTAACCAACCAATTTTGGATTGGATTTGAGGTCTACTCCACTAGAGGAAATTCATACCTGGTTCTGCAAAACGGGTCAAAAGCCTGTAAGTCGGAAAGGTATAGGCCCTAGAGAGAACTCTGCTACCATTGCCTTGCTATATGGACGTATTATCAGACCAGTTTCTAAGTATTCCACTTACTCACTCACTAGATTAGTGCTGCCCCCAACCTTGGTCAGAGAAGCTGCTTTCTGTAGCGGTCAATGCAGAAACAACTGGTAGAAGTACTGAAAATAAATTGACTACTAAGTGCTCAGCTCTAAACAGGACACTTATATCAAACACACCCACTCCCACCCAAGGCTCAGGGAGCATCTCATCTTGGGTGAGGAAGACAGAGAGAAAGTAAGAGCAGGACAGGGAGAAGTACTGTGAAATTCTGTCCTTGGGACATTACATGACCGGGGGTTCACCTAAGCTGTCCTGTGTGGGCGCTGCAAACTGAACTCAGGGCCTCTGTGGGAGCAGTATGCATTCTTGCTGAGCACTGAGCCATCTCTCCTGCCCCTTGTATACCACCCCTGCTGGTGTGATCTCCTGGGACCCCACTGTAGTTATGGTGACCCTCACAAGATCAAGCCAACAAAATCAGTCAATATGCCAATGGGCAACAGTAACAGACTCAATGGGTCACAAAAAAGTGGGGAGGGCGTGAAGTGGGGAGGGGTACCCCAAGGGAGTGTGGAAGGGTAGCTAAGGGTTGATATGACCAAGATACACTGTTTACATGTATGAAATTGTCAAAGAATTCATAAAAGACATTCTGTTAAAAGCAAAAAAAAAAAAGATTATATATGTTATAAATATAAGACATTTATAATATAAATATAAAAAATTTTAATTTTAAAGAGAAAAGAAAATGTTTTCGATGAGAGAGGATTTTGTTCAGAGAGTCTGTCCAAAAGCAAAGCTCTATCAGAAATAAAAACAGAAAGAGCTTAGGATAAAACCAAAGAGTTAACGTCACAGAGTTAACGCCAGCCATAGAGAGCTTTATGGAATTTAAAACTTAAAAACAGCATGAGTGCCGGGCGGTGGTGGCGCACGCCTTTAATCCCAGCACTTGGGAGGCAGAGGCAGGCGGATTTCTGAGTTCGAGGCCAGCCTGGTCTACAGAGTGAGTTCCAGGACAGCTCAGGCTACTACACAGAGAAACCCTGTCTCGAAAAGAAAAAAAAACAAAACAAAACAAAACAAAGAAAAAACAGCATGAGTTTACAGAAACTTGCCTAAAGAACTAAGATTTTATTTTTATTAAGATAACTGGTCTCGGTTTCTAATGGGAGAGAAAGCCTTTACAGAGTCGGGATTTATATTTTAAATGTCCCTGTCCAGCTTTATCAAAGTGTCACACAAAAGCTAAGTTTTAAACCCCATAGCTTCTTTCACAGTGCTGTCATGGGCTGGGTGTTCAAAACCACCCTCAATGACAAAGCCAATGAGAACATAGGGGCCTAAAAGGCAGCCAGCATTTATTCCCCAGTCAACTAGGTCTCGGGATGATGGGACAAGCCCGTAGCTCCAGCTAGTCACATGCCATGGTCTTGATCAGAGAGACCTGGAGACGCCAGAGGCTGAACTCATCAGGGTTTATTCTACAAAGAGAAGGCTTGAAAGCTACTTGGTCAGGAAGATTCTGGCCCATCCCAGGAGATCACACCAGTGGGGTGGGGCACAAGGGCCTGGAGAGATGGCTCAGTGCCTAAGATGCATACTGCTCCTGCAGAGGCCCTGAGTTCAGTTTGCAGCACCCACACAGGACAGCGTACAACTGCCTGTAACTCCAGCTCCAGGGGATCCGATATCCTCCTCTGGCCTCCATGGGTACCTGCACTCACTTGCACAAACCCACACACAGACACAAACACAAAATTCAAAATAAATCTTTTTAAAACAAATTCCACCACCACCTAAAGGAACCATGGGGCTCCCACCAATTCCCCAAGAGTAACCTCTAAGGCGTCTCAGCTGACCTTATCAGTAACTGGAGAAGAGCTAATGTGGGGCCTCCTTGCATGAACTTAAAACACCCAGCAGGAAAACATAGCCAAAGAATAAAACAATCCATAATTACATATACACACAAAAGCTCCATTAAACTTAATTTTAAATCTTAAAAGGGGACAAACAGCGACAGGGACCTTTCAGACCCCCTCATTAAACCTTCAGTATGGTGCTGGTGAGACAGTCCAGACATAAAAGTGTTTGCTGCCAAGTGTAAGGATCTGAGTTCAATCCCCAGAACCTGCATTGTCAGAAGGAAAGAATCACACATGCACCGAGGCATGCACATGCTCACACACATATACATATCACATACATACATACATACATTAAAACATCTAAGCCCTGAGTATGGGCTGCTGTCCTGTACTAGGACAATCAGCTGTCACACAGAGGTAAATTCATTCCTGACCTTAAAGCTGGAACTCACTTTAGGTTTAGGCTTTCTTTATTGTTTTCCTTTTGGCATAGTCACTACTCAGTGGTTACAATCTATTTCTGTCATTGGGTTTCTTCTAAAATAATCTTTTTGGTGTCTTGCAATATTTTTATTTTATCATATTTTATTTAATTTTTATGTGTATAGGTGTTTTTGCCTGTATCTATGCTTGTACACAACTTATATGTCCTATAATCATAGAGACCAGAAGGGGAAGTCAGAGAACGTTGAAGTGACCAACCATGTGTATGCTGGGAATTGAACCCCAGTTCTCCATAAGAGTACCCTCTCTTGCTAGATTCTTTTTTTCCCTCTTATTGAAAATAGATTCTTCTCTCATATGATATATCCTGGTTACAGTTTCCCTCCGTCCACTCCTCCCCATCACTCCCTACTTCCCTCCCCTCTGGATCCCTTTCTGTGTCTCACTGGAACATAACAGGCCTCTAAGAGAGAACAAAGCACAAAAAATAAAACAAATAAAGTAAAACAAAATCAAGGCATCAAAGTTGGACAAGAAAAACCAACAGAAGGAAAAGAGCCCAAGAGAAGGCACAAGAATCGAAGACTCACTTATTCACACTCAGGAGTTCCATAAAAACACAAAACTAAAATCCATAACATATACAAAGGACCTGGTGCAGATCCGCACCCTGTGCTTGCTGCTTCCGTCTCTGTGAGTTCATATGAGCTTTGCTCGGCTGATTTAGAGTTCTGGTGTCCTGTGTCCTCCATCCCTTCTGACTCCTAGCTAGACTCTTTCTGCCTCCTCCTACATAGGGAAGTCTACAAGGTAGGTAGAGGAAGGAAGGAAGGGAGGGAGGGAGGGAGGGAGGGAGGGAGGGAGGGAGGGAGGGGAGGGAGGGAGGGGAGGAAGGGAAGAAGGAAGGAAGGGAGGAAGACACCAACCAAGTCACAAAACTTTTGATCTGCAATGCTGTCCTGCCTGTAAAAATATGCCAGGGCAGTGGTGGCACAAAGCTTATGGAAGTAATCAATCAATATCTGAGGCCCACTCCACAAGATCAAACTCATACCCAACACTGCTTGGATAACCAAAATCCAGAGAATATAGCCCAGAGATGTTATGTAAAACCAAATGCTACTGGTCTTCTTTAAGTAGTAATAAAATGACTCCTAATGCTACACTCACAGATCAGTGCCTGGCTCAGCCATCATCAAGAAGCTTCCTCCTGCAGCAGATGGGAACAAACACAGAGCCCTGCCTCATAGCGCTCACAGGCGATCCTTAGGACACTGAATCATACCATGTCATTCACAGGCAATCCTGAAGTCAATGGCTGTGGCCTTTCCGTGTCACCAGGGCACTGGAGACAGGTAGAATTCACAGGTCTTTCCACAGCTATGGACTGGACTATTCCAGAAGACACCAGCCAAGTCCAGGGACGTCACCCAAAAACAGACTGGAGGAAACGGAAGCCTGGAGGTTATGAGAACCACCCCACCCTCTCCTCACTCTCCTGTCTCAGACCCAAGCTCTGGAATCAGACCTCAGGCATGTGACCTGGGGTAGTTTCTTTCCCTTCCCTAGGCATCAGGCTTCTGAGCCATGGGAGGCAGCTATGACACCCAGCATGGGTTGGGGCTGGTGTTAGACTGGCTGATGCTGAGAACCCACACACCCAGGCCAACTGTCCAATGCAGAGCCTGTCCCTCATCTACTTGAGTCTATGCACCCTTGCTATCTTCTCACACTCTACAGCAGAGACTCGGATATCCTCAGCAGCCTAGCCCTAAAGTGACCAACGACCCTGTCCCCTAGGTGTCATCCCCCATCCTCTTAGCAGTGAATATAAGGAAATACAAAGAGGAAAAGGAGACAGGTATCTGTCTTCCTTCCCCCTCTGCCCCTCCAACCTGAGAAATAAGCCCCCCTGGGGGCATTTTCCTGTCCCTAGTACCCCTCCCGGTTTGTTTTCTGCCCACCAGGCTGAGTGGTTCTGTGATTAAAACTCAACAGTGCCATTGTTTGCTGTTGCTGTTGTTTTGAGACAGGATCTTACTATAATTTCAGGTTGGCAGCCAACTGGTAATCCTCCTGCCTCAGTCTCTCACGTGCTGAGATTACAAACAAGCATCACTTGTTTCTTGTTTGTATTATGATTATGACCTCATGCCAGCCTTTGAGGCCATGTGCCAGGACTGGCCCTCACCCCTGTCTCTCCCGCAGGTCTCCCAATCCTCCCTTAGATCACATCAGATTCCCTGCATATCCCAAACATACCAGACACCACCTCAGGCCTTACAGCTGCTGTTCCTTCTCAAAAAACAAAACAAAAACCCACTCTTTCCTGCCCAGGTCTATGTAGCTCACGTCCTCAGATGGCAAACGCCATTGCATCTCTGCCCATCTGTGGCACCTCATGCTTCCTTCCCAGACTTCGTTTCACTACCTGCTCACTTTATTTTATCAACCGCATCTGTTCCTCTCCATTACATAGAGTTTAAGATTAACAAACTCTCTGGAGTCTGGACTAATGCTTAGTAGGTGCTTAGTAAGTAAGTGACAGGACAGGACTCTTCCACCCATTAGGTCCACCGTTGCTCTCCTTGTGTGAGCGGCTTACCAACCACTTCTACAGCACTTCAGAAAACTTCCTTCCTCTTGTCTTTAAATAAGAGGAGAGACAGGGAGTCTCCATCCCCACAGATCTCCAGAAACCAGGAGAGAAGAGGCTGAAGACAAGGCTTGGAGTCTCAAGACTCTCATAAGAAAAGGAGGGCCAGAGAGGGAAGTGACTGACTGGGTCACATGGCAGCAGAATCTGTCTCTGGACCCCTAGCCCCAGCTCCTAACTGCACCCCGTCTCACACTACTGGCGCCCCCCAGCTTGGGCTCCCTCTGAGATGCAGGGCTCCCTTGGCCCAGCAAGGATCAGAAGGCAGCCAGCTGAGGAGTTGAAGATGATAAATGAATCAGGCTCCAGGCGCTCCCGGGCAAGAGGAGCTCCTGCCCAGCTGGAATCACCTGACCATGGAAGCATGAAATGGCCCCATTAGGTAGAGGGGGCCGAAGCTGCTCCAGAGAAGCCCGGCTGAGATGCCCTGCATACAAGGCCTGGAGTCAAGGCCTATAGAGAGAAAACCAAGGAAACAGATGTTTGGGTAAAAAACTGGTTGGGGAAGAGTCTCCTAGGCATGGTCACCATTGTGGCCCTGGAGACTGGCTGGCATGCACATGCCCTTTGGTACCTTCAGTAGCAGGCCAGCAGGCTGCAATAATACCAGACAATATGCATTGCAACTCCACCCCAATGTCCTCTGGAGAGGGGGTAGAGGCGTACACCTGGACACTGATGTCTCTGTGATTTGAAAAGAGCTGCCAGAGAAGCAGAGGCCGAGAGAAGCGGGGAGTGAAGGAACCACGCAGGTGCCATGGCAGTGGCAGGACACCATGGCAACAGCAGGCTTAGTGACCACAGCTCCCAGTGTGGGAGGAGGACAGGATAAGCATGGTTTGCTTCTGCTGCCGGGAGACAGGTGAGTGGCAGCCTGCCCAAGGTCACACTTTTAGTTCAGCAGAACAACTTGAGCTAAATCTGCCTTCCCACTCTGCTGGATGTACGGCTAGGGGAGGAGATGTGAGCCGCAGGGAAACAGTGACAGAGGAATGAGTGCACTCGTGTTGTGAGACTAAACGGAAGAGAAGGCTCAAAAGGCCCCCTCCTTCCCCTAGCCCCATCGGCAGTCACAATGCACAGGGTAGCCATGGCCCCAGGCTGGGAACCACTGAGCAGGTGGGCAGAGCCTGCATCCTTGCAGAGAGGAGAACACCATGGGTCCCTGACACTTGATATCCACAGGGTCCCCTCCCTCTGTCTGGTAACTAGTGTGGCTCGAGGTGGATGGGTTGGGGAGGAGGTGGCCACCTGGTAGAAGAGTCCTTTCATCTGTTTGTTCCTCTGTCTATGGAGCAAACCAACAGGAAGCTGACTCTTGGGACAAGAAGCAGGACTATGGGTGGGTAGAGAGGACACCAAGAGCAAGCCTAGGAAATCCCAAGATGGTGAACAGGGGTCCTCCTCTACCTTACAGCACCAATGGCCCCTGTACCCTTAGACTTGGAGAGAACAGTCAGGCGGGCATGAGAAGACCTTGCTGCCTTCACACTCGGCTCTGAGCATGTCTAGGAAGGGCCAGGAGCAGAGGTGAAGGACTCCTAAGGGAGTCTTTGACTTGTGTGGGAGTGTCCCAGCAGACGTGCTTCTGTGCAAGGCCCCGGAGTAATCGTCACAGAGATAGTATCAAGCCATGGTGTGAGGAGGAGGGATATCTCTGGAAACAGGACGGCACTGGCTGCCATTGCCCCTGAGGAGACCGTGGGAATGAAGCACAGACATACTCCCCCTTCATGTCTCCACCTTTTCAGTTTGGCATCCGATAATAACATATCTGCGCAGAATCACCCCTCACACCCAGGAGCTGGGACTGACCTTCAAGAGAGACAATAGGCTCCACAGAGAGGCCTTACAGCTGGAAATGTCACCAGGGCTACTCTCACCCCCAAGGACACCATTTCCCCTCTGCCCTGCTTGTGCCTTAGAGTCCCACCTTATCCTGCAGCACAGGGGCCTTCCTTCCACAGCTGACTCTGGAATGAAAGAGGAGTTGGGCCCCGAACTAGTCAAAAGCTCCTGTATGTGCATGTGCACACACACCCACGGCTGCCACCTCCACCAATTAAATACGATTTGGGGACTGTGGACTTCTGCGGATTATCCGCTCAGCTCTGGCCTTGATTAAGGCGGATAAGGGAGAGTGACTAGCTTGTTTAATCTTTCCTAGCATGGTGTTTGCAGAAGGCAAAGTAATGACATGGGAATCAGCTAGCCAGAAGGGTGATTGTCGCTGAGGCCGGCTCAAGCGATCGATATTCAAGGATAAATTCACAACTTTATTGTTTGCACCAAAGCTCCAGTCCAACATTTGGTGCCGGAGGCAGAGAATAAAGTTTTAATGAGTTCATTTTCTAGCTCACATTGAAAATAAATCACTCATTTCTTTGCGCTGCTTGTTCACACCAGCCTGGCCAGCCTTCCCAGGTCAGCCGCATGTCCCTCTGCCTCAGAACAGGCTGTCACACCTCACACAGAGAAACAGGGTCTGTTCTTGATCAGAGCTGCCCACCCCAGGGTCCTCAGAACGGAAAAACCCTCTATGAGTCTAACCTCCATCTCTCCTGCTGCAGCAATACTCACTTTCCTTCTTTACATCTAGGCGGAGATCTTAAGTCTCAGGCCACCCGAGAGATGGCCTGAAGCCAAAGGCTGCGGCTGAGGCTCAGGATCTGACGGCTGGAACTGAGCCCTGCTGCATGTTCACTTGCAGTGGATGACCTTGGCAGGGCTGTCAGCCTCCCTGGGTCTTAGCCCTTGCACAGCCCTCAGCGAAGGTACCCATCCTGCTCTGCTCCTGAAGGGCAGCTGTGATCACCAAGGATCAGAGCTCTCAACCCACACCCAGGGTCTGGGTACCCAGGAACCTCTCAGACCTTGTATGGCTAAGCCTGCCTTTTGGTGACACCCAAACTGAAGCCAGAACACACACCCTCCCCAGCCAGATGCATCACATGGCTGACAACAGCAGTCACCTCTGGACTCCCCTACCCTGCCCACCCCTTCCCACCCCACCAAGCCCTACCAGTGGGGTACCCACTGTATCCCTGGCTAACTAAC